>JARBJD010000298.1:0-91356 GCA_033064195.1 Blattamonas nauphoetae
AAGAAGACGGTGAGAGATGATAAAGTTGAGAAAACGAAAACATCGGTAATCCTGCATAACGGGCCAAAATTTCAAAGGAGCAAAAAGAAAGGACGCAATGGGGTGGGCCCTCAACCTGTTATGTTGGAAAGATGCTGAGTGATCCAACAGTAATGTCGACAGGGTTGGGTCGATCAATAAGTCACGAAAATTGGATCGCAGCATCAACTATCTTTCTCATTTTGATGAGGCTTTTAATACTCTTTTCCAATCATGTGATGTATGCCTTGTTGACAATCAGACCCTATAAGCAAAACACAAGAAAAGTTGAATTCATCTGCCTCATTTTGACAGACTTGAGGATATAATATCGATGAAGGAGACGCGTGAAATGATAGAAAAATGAAATTGAAAGCCTCATCAAAATGAGAAAGATGGTTGATCCTGCGATCAATTTTGTGAATCAATCAGGACAAAAGTTCCTGGCATACCTGTCCAGGAACTCTCAGCAATCACTTCACTAACCAAAGAAGATGGGGAGAAACAAAGCGAACATACGCGTTGGGAAGGAGAGAGAAAAAGAAGAGGTCGAGAAAAGTAAAAATCAGAACCAACTGTCAGCGAGGAAATTGGCATTAATTACTTTAGGTGTTGTCAAAGTGTCGGATCATACACTATTCACTGAATCATGTTATCTTAGTCTCGTGAATACATTGAAGTTCAAGTACTGGTTGAATTGTATTGAATGCCTGAATTTAATGTCGGAAGAATCACTCGACATGGATCAGAATTTTATACATCATTTAATGAATCCACTTTCTCTCGAAATGATGGATGATTCAATTGAATACTATTTTGTGATAGATGATCGAGTTGAGTCAAGGACGGTACGTTTCATTTTTTGGTTTGTGAATGTCGAACTTCTGAATGATATCAAATCGTCTGACTCATGTAAAGGAGATGACAATCGCTTGAACCCGATCCAGTGGAAAAAGAATCATTTGAACAAGCTGATTGGTGAATTGAAGCGTTCAGATTGTGTAAACTTCGATAAATGATGATAATATTCACGTCATGGTGCAACTACCATGTTCCGACACTTTGACAACACCTCAAATTAATGCCAATTTCCTCGCTGACAGTTGGTTCTGATTTTACTGCTCGAAATCTTCTTTTTTCTCTCTCCTTCATAACGATGTTTCGCTTTGTTTCTCCCCTATCTTTCTTTTGGTTAGTGAAGTGATTTGAGAGTTCCTGGACAGGTATGCCAGGAACTCTTGTCCTGATTGATTCACAAAATTATCGCAGGATCAACCATCTTTCTCATTTTGATGAGGCTTTCAATTTCATTTTTCTATCATTTCACGCGTCTCCTTCATCGATAATTATGCCCTCAAGTCTGTCAAAATGAGGCAGATGAATTCAACTTTTCTTGTGTTTTTTGCTTATAGGGTCTGATTGTCAACAAGGCATACATCACATGATTTCAAAAGAGTATTAAAAGCCTTGTCAAAATGAGAAAGATAGTTGATGCTGCGATCCAATTTTCGTGACTTATTGATCGACCCACCCTGTCGACATTACTGTTGGATCACTCAGCATCTTTCCAACATAACAGGTTGAGGGCCAATTCCCATTGCGATTTCTTTTTGCTCCTTGAAATTTTGGCCCGTTATGCAGGATTACCGATGTTTTCGTTTTCTCAACTTTATCATCTCACCGTCTTCATGTCCATTTTTTTCTTCATCATTTCCAATCGTTGAATTGGTATGGTTAGCACTTTTTTATCCAAATTGAAAAAGTGAAAAGAAATCGATTTTTCTGAAGGCCCCAAGGTTCCTTCTAAAAATGTTTGAAAAGAGTTCACAACATTTGAGCTTTGTTAGGACTTTAGGTCTTAGTTGACATCATCTGAATCCATCAAAGACTTTAATAAAAGATAAAGGTGGTCAATCTGAATTAACGCTTCGTTTTGATTTCTCGAGCGAGAATAGTTTGGTTCATTATTCCTCTCTCAAACAACTGAAGAGATGATAGTTCCGAATCAGGCCACATGTTCATCAGGCGTACGAGAACCACTCCACGTTAAGTGACATTTCTACATTTGGGTCAATATTTTGACATCATAGAAAAGTTCGAGATCACCCCTTCAAAACCTCCTCTCCGCATTCTTTTTTCAAATTTGCTGTTAAATCTCAAATAGCTCTTTCTCACCTCCATGAACTGATTACATGTGTTTTTCGATCTATTCATACCAGTAGACAAATTGGAGGTGGATTACAAAACAATATGGGTTGATCGTCATTTGGTGGACTATGTACGGTCTACCATCTTCCTCACTGCACTGGATGTGGGCGAATGTCTCCTTCACCACCATATTACCTCTTCTCTCATTCTCTCTCTCTTCTGTTTTCCCTCTCTTCGCACGATTTTGAAGCTTGGATGAATGATTTCAGTTTTATTCACTTTTGGTGGTGTATTATCTCAAACAAGTGATTTTTCTTTAGTTTGTTTTCTCAAGAAAGTGTTAATTGTGAGTTGAAAACAACAAGATTCATGGAAGACACAATTAAGATGGAAAGTGCTGATGAGAGAAAGAGTGGAGGGAGGCGGAGGCTCGAGGAGGTGAGTTTGGATGTCGCAGAAGGAAAAGGAGTCTATCGGAAGGAGGTGAGTGGAGGACGAGGGAGGTGAGTGGAGGGCGAGGGAGGTGAGTGGAGGATTAGAGGGAGGGAGAAGTGCAGAAGACGAGGGAGGCAAGTAGAGGTGAGTGGAGTGTGTGGTGGCGATGGGGAGCGAAATGGAGTTTGGTGGCGATGAGGAGCGAAATGGAGTGTTTGGTGGCGATGAGGAGCGAAGCGGAGTGTTTGGTGGCGATAGAGAGCGAACTGGAGTGTTTGGTGGCGATGAGGAGCGAAATGGAATGTTTGGTGGCGATAGGAGCGAAGCGGAGTGTTTGGTGGCGATGGGGAGCGAAGCGGAATGTTTGGTGGCGATGGGGAGAAGTGGAGTGTTTGGTGGCGATGGGGAGCGAACTGGAGTGGTTGGTGGCGATGAGGAGCGAAATGGAGTGTTTGGTGGCGATGGGGAGCGAAGCGGAGTGTTTGGTGGCGATGGGGCGAAGCGGAATGTTTGGTGGCGATGAGGAGCGAAGCGGAATGTTTGGTGGCGATGGGGCGAAGTGGAGTGTTTGGTGGCGATGGGAGCGAAGTGGAGTGTTTGGTGGCGAGTAGGGAGCGGAAGCGGAGTGTTTGGTGGCGATAGGGGAGCGAAGCGGAGTGTTTGGTGGCGATGGGGAGCGAACTGGAGTGTTTGGTGGCGATGAGGAGCGAAGGAGTGTTTGGTGGCGATGGGGAGCGAAGCGGAATGTTTGGTGGCGATGAGGAGCGAAGTGGAGTGTTTGGTGGCGATGAGGAGCGAAGCGGAGTGTTTGGTGGCGATGGGGAGCGAAGCGGAATGTTTGGTGGCGATGAGGAGCGAAGCGGAGGTTTGGTGGCGATAGGAGCGAAGCGGAGTGTTTGGTGGCGATAGAGAGCGAACTGGAGTGTTTGGTGGCGATGAGGAGCGAAGCGGAGTGTTTGGTGGCGATAGAGAGCGAACTGGAATGTTTGGTGGCGATGATGAGCGAAATGGAGTGTTTGGTGGCGATAGGGGCGAAGTGGAGGTTTGGTGGCGATGAGGAGCGAAATGGAGTGTTTGGTGGCGATAGGGAGCGAAGTGGAGTGTTTGGTGGCGATGAGGCGCGAAGCGGAGGTTTGGTGGCGATAGAGAGCGAACTGGAGTGTGGTGGCGATGAGGAGCGAAATGGAGTGTTTGGTGGCGATGGGGAGCGAAGCGGAGTGTTTGGTGGCGATGGGGAGCGAAGTGGAGTGTTTGGTGGCGATGAGGAGCGAAGCGGAGTGTTTGGTGGCGATAGGAGCGAAGTGGGGTGTTTGGTGGCGATGAGGAGCGAAGTGGAGGTTTGGTGGCGATAGAGAGCGAACTGGAGTGTGTGGTGGCGATGAGGAGCGAAATGGAGGTTTGGTGGCGATGGGGAGCGAAGCGGAGTGTTTGGTGGCGATGGGGAGCGAAGTGGAGTGTTTGGTGGCGATGAGGAGCGAAGCGGAGTGTTTGGTGGCGATGAGGAGCGAAGTGGAGTGTTTGGTGGCGATGGGGAGCGAAGTGGAGTGTTTGGTGGCGATGAGGAGCGAAGCGGAGTGTTTGGTGGCGATGGGGAGCGAAGTGGAGTGTTTGGTGGCGATGGGGAGCGAAGTGGAGTGTTTGGTGGCGATAGGGAGCGAAGTGGAGTGTTTGGTGGCGATAGGGAGCGAAGTGGAGTGTTTGGTGGCGATAGGGAGCGAAGCGGAGTGTTTGGTAGCGATGGGGAGCGAACCGGAGTGTTTGGTGGCGATAGGGAGCGGGCGGAGTGTTTGGTGGCGATGGGGAGCGAAGTGGAGTGTTTGGTGGCGATAGGGAGCGAAGTGGAGGTTGGTGGCGATGGATGGCGATGGTGAGGGTGTGGTGGAGCTTGAGAGCGATAAAGGACAGCTGAGTTCATCGGTACGAAGAGGACTGAGATAGCGGTGGTTGCTTGAGTGGGAATATTGATGGTGGTGTACTACTGAGTGGTGGGGAGTGGAGATGAGAGGTTGGCTGAGTGGTGGGGAGCGGAGATGAGAGGTTGGCTGAGTGGTGGGGAGTGGAGATGAGAGGTTGGCTGAGTGGTGGGGAGTGGAGATGAGTGCTAGGTTGGTGGCTGGGAGGAATGTACACCATCGCTAATTGGACCTGGAAGATAAAGAAGTCACGAAGAAGGATTGAGACATATCGTTTTTCTTACCACAACTGAAGTGAACTTGATGCTATGATCCAAAGTCTAGTGGAGGAATTGAGTGAATGACAGACAACCTACAAGAGGAGAAGACAAAATGAGAATGATTGTTGATGAAAGAGAAAAATTTGTGAAATATAAACGGAATTGTTCTAAAACAGAAATCAATAATGAAAAATATGTCTTTCAGTGTTGTCCTCACTCATTCCAAGTCCTGCTGTGAACCTAGTACCGGACACAAGGCCGTAAATGGTACTAGGCTAGCCCTGTTCGGCCAAAAGGCCTGGCAGGATAAGCCAGGTATGGAATGAGCGAGGTGGTAGGGGTTTAATTGTAATAAAATGGCGAGGTGAAAATGAATTAGAATCAAAAGAATAGGAGAGCTTGGAGGTGAATATAGAATTGGAGAAGTTGGAGTGATTGGATGAACAAGAGAATGAGAAGAATGAAAAAGTGAAGAAGGAGAAGAATGAATAAGTGAAGAAGGGGAAGAATGAATAAGTGAAGAAGGAAAAGAATGAAGAGTATGAGAATTAGGAGTTGAAGAAGAAACATTTGAAAGATATGAATAACGAAAAGATGTAAGAGACTGAAGACCCGAACTCACCTCATTCTCATCCCGTCTCTCAACTTCCTCCTTCTCAAACACCTTCCTCTCCCTTTTGTCCTCTCTCTGAAAAACGCAATAAGAAGTCAAATGAAGACGCGTTCACACAAACAGGGGCCCCGGTCAAGGAGGTATCTGATCGGAAAAATCCAAGGTATTCCTTCAGACCGGTGATTATGACCCGAAAATATGAGTGACTGTCTGGGAAGACAGTATGTCTAAAGTGAATAAAAAGATGAACTATCAAAAAGAGACACACCGGTGGAAGGAATGAACGGAATTTCCGTCATTCCCATTCAATTGAGTGAGATGTGAAGTGAAAAATCAATAAGGTCATCCGAGGAGCGGATTGGTTCAGTGAGGTGATGTGAAACAAAATTTGAAAGGACTCCGAATTCGGAGTCGCAGCAGTTTTTCCCATGCTGCTCTGAAAAGAAACAGTACTGAATTTTCTTCCCTGAAAACAAGGGATTTTGAGAAGACAGAAAGTAACCGAGAACATACTGGTTCCTAAAATGCGGACCAGTATCAGTAAATACAGTGATGTGTTTCTTGGAAGTGTATGAATCAAGAGAAAATAAATCGGCAAGACATTCTTGAACAAAACGGTGATCATGAGAAAGAACAGGGAAATAAAGTTGTGATATGTTTTTGATAACAGAATTCTGTGAGGTGAAACAAGTAATGCAGAGATGAGAAACTGAAGTTTTAGATAAAAATCGTGTCCGACTTGGTCATTGGAAAGAGGTAATGTCCAATTTTCTTTAAAGTCCATGACGATGACCAATGTGTCATCGTCTATGGATGAAATGGATGAATTGTAATAATTTCTTTGTGTTTCGGCTATTTTTTGTGTTTTTCTATTGTTTTTAGTTCATTTTGTTCTTTTCTGTGAGTTTTTGTTTTGTGCTTTTAATGTTTCTTCTTTTTGTAAATATTTGCCTCGTTCACAAAGGAACAGAGGTCGGTTCTTTGTTGCTTTTTCAGGAATTTTGTTTGTTTGCAGAAAGTAGAGTAAGAGATTTTGGTTTTCCTTCCTCAACTAGCTGACGGTGAAGCTCCTTTTCGTTGTTTCAAGGAGCCTTGTTTCGATGTGGTGTGTTTCGGTTGCTATGGTTTCGAGGGAGTTGTCCGAGTTGATGGACTATCTGACCTGCTGAGGAGGAATAGCAGGTCATCGTCGTCCAGTGTGTCAACTGCTGGCTTTTCTAATAGTATAAAGAGAATTGGGTGAAAAGGAGTGTGAGCATACGTTTCTTAACCCTCTTCTGTGGTTTTCTTTTCTGGTTTTCGCAGCTTGGTGACGTTTTATCTTCTATTGCTTTCATCAGTTCAGTGTCTTCGAGGATGTTTATTTTCTGTGAGAATGATTGAAAAAAGGAAAAGGAACCTGTTTTGAGGCCGGTCGACGTCGAGTGGGATTCCGAGGTCTCCCACCGATTCTGTCGAATCGGGAGCGGGCATAGTTATATGCCCCCTCCTCGACGTCGAAACCAACAGCCTGTGTCTCGCCAAGTGAGAGTACTTGGGAGACACACTGCATCAATTTCACCTTGTCGTCTTTGCACCTCATTTCACGATGTAAATGAGTTAAAGACGAAATAAGTGAAGTGAATTTATCTAAAGAGAGAAAGAATGAGAGAAAAGAAAGCCAAACTATTGTAATGAGCAAGGACAATCTCCTTGATTGGTATGAGTTCATGACGACTATCCAGAGCTTTGATGAGAGGTGCTGCTGGATAGTCGCGATATTGTTTGACGAGAAGGTCGTAAATCTCCTTCCCGTGCGTGCTAATGGTTGATTTGGGTTTTGTAATATAAGCTTCCATGGTTGCGAGAAGATATGATGGGGATAAGAATTTTCGAGTTTTGCTTGAATATTTCTTGGGGTTGTCTGAAGATGTGAGAAATCTGTCTTCAATGGCCCACAAGTCTGGGTCATCATCTTCTCTGACTCTATTCAAGAGTGAGAACACCCTCAACCGATGTCCAATTTCCTCTTTACTCCCTCCAACCCATCACCAACTATCCTCTTCCCACCCCTACCCATCTCCCAACGACCTCTTCATGCTCCGACATCCTCACCAAATAACCTAATTTTATCCCGCTGCCACTCTATTCGAACAGGTTATGCCCCTTTCCCTTCCATCCATCTCAAATTCATCTCCTCCATCCCTCCACCCATCGCAAATTCACCTACTTCCTCCCTCCACCCATCGCAAATTCACCTCCTTCCTCCCTCCACCCATCGCAGATTCACCTCCTTCCTCCCTCCACCCATCGCAAATTCACCTACTTCCTCCCTCCACCCATCGCAAATTCACCTACTTCCTCCCTCCACCCATCGCAAATTCACCTCCTTCCTCCCTCCACCCATCGCAAATTCACCTACTTCCTCCCTCCACCCATCGCAAATTCACCTACTTCCTCCCTCCACCCATCGCAGATTCACCTCCTTCCTCCCTCCACCCATCGCAAATTCACCTACTTCCTCCCTCCACCCATCGCAAATTCACCTACTTCCTCCCTCCACCCATCGCAAATTCACCTACTTCCTCCCTCCACCCATCGCAAATTCACCTACTTCCTCCCTCCACCCATCGCAAATTCACCTACTTCCTCCCTCCACCCATCGCAAATTCACCTACTTCCTCCCTCCACCCATCGCAAATTCACCTACTTCCTCCCTCCACCCATCGCAAATTCACCTACTTCCTCCCTCCACCCATCGCAAATTCACCTACTTCCTCCCTCCACCCATCGCAAATTCACCTACTTCCTCCCTCCACCCATCGCAAATTCACCTACTTCCTCCCTCCACCCATCGCACCTACTCCTTCCTCCCTCCACCCATCGCAAATTCACCTACTTCCTCCCTCCACCCATCGCAAATTCACCTACTTCCTCCCTCCACCCATCGCAAATTCACCTACTTCCTCCCTCCACCCATCGCAAATTCACCTCCTTCCTCCCTCCACCCATCGCAAATTCACCTCCTTCCTCACTTCCGCCAGTGGATCGACGGTCAAAAAAACCACTCCTCTCAGCTCTGGAATATCATGCTCTTGATGATTAGATGGTACTTATGCATGTTTTCCCGCAATTCCAATATCTTTTCGTTCATTGTCAACTATCACAAAGCGTGTTCCCCTCCTCCTTGTCATCAACTCGACCAATTCACACCAATCCCAACTTTTGAGTGTTCACTCACCTCATTCATCTCCTCCGACTGTCCGTGTCGCACACACTTCCGACCGCCTCACCAAACTCAACAACAAGCCTTCATTCAAGCTCAGATGCAGCAATCACAACTAGTGGGCAAGAAACAACACCTTCTGGTTCTGAACACTTTTCAACAGCGCTATCACATGTACCACCAACAGAACCATCAACAATAGATGCAAATAAAACAAGCAAGCCCGATCCAACTCAAAATTGGTCAATTTGTCTCCACAGAGCAACAAAACAAGCCATTCAACAACAGTTTGCCCCGAAAGATATGGAGCAAAGTACAGCTCCTGAAGGATATTCTGTCAGAAAAATACAGCAATAGCAACAACTTGAAATTTCGCAAATGCCATAGTCTCCAAAGGATCTCAAAACTCGTCTGCAGTCTTCATCTCTGAAATATCATTATCTCCCTGAAAAGTGGTGAAAATCAGTGCCTCACACAATAGTCTAGACTAATCGAACATAGTGAATCTCGAATTGTTGCCACTTAGTTTATGGATTAAGTGATTGATCAATGCGAGTTCTGCACGCTCCTCATCCTTCCTGAATCGTCCGTGGAGCCCAGTAACATCGACAGCACTCTCACAAAATTGACCATTACCATCAACAGTGCAGTGTACAAACCAACTACGTCCACTCTGCGCGAATCACAATCGTCAAGTTTACCTTGACGAAATCCTCCATCGACGCGTCTGCTCTTAAAGCTGACATCTCCTGTGGCACTCTACAGTCACTCATAAACCATCAGCGTGTGAGGTCAAGGACAGAACTTCACATTTAGCCTCCGACATCAAGTCGTTCACACGACGCATTCCGGGTTCGATCCAAACGTCGACGACCGCATCGTGCTGGATTACAATCTCGAAAACACCAAGAACTGCACGCGCACGTACTTCTCGTGGTATTCCTTCAAAAGAATGGTCCAGTAAACCCTTCACATTTATCCTACGACATCAAGTCGTTCACACGACGCATTCCGGGTTCGATCCAAACGTCGACCACCTCACAAGCATGTCTTGGTCGACTACGCCGACAGAGTCGCTCTCTGCGCTCCAGTCGATCGTCCTCAGTTAAATGTTCAACTGCGGACAGCCACAGCTCCATCAAACCAGTGATACAGACTTCGCCAGTCAACTCACCCAGCTTACTCTGACGAAGGGTTCCCTTATCACCAACGCTTCCATCATCGACACCCACTCTGCCAGCATGCCTATATCCCACGCACGCACCATCTCGCGCAACGACACTCTCCCCGACGACGAATCTGATATGTTTGTGCACGGTGGAGTGAACTCGGACTCACTCCAGTCCAACTGCAGCAACATTAGTTATGTCAGTCCATTCTCCACTCGCTTCCCTCGCTGCACGCCACTCTGCACTCGCTTCCCTTTGCTGCACGCCACTCTGCACTCGCTTCCCTCGCTCCACGCCTCTCTGCACTCGCTTCCCTCGCTCCACGCCTCTCTGCACTCGCTTCCCTTGCTGCACGCCTCTCTGCACTCGCTTCCCTTGCTGCACGCCACTCTGCACTCCCGCTCGCCCATGCCTCTGCACTCGCTCGCTCCACGCCTCTCTGCACTCGCTTCCCTTGCTGCACGCCACTCTGCACTCGCTTCCCTTGCTGCACGCCACTCTGCACTCGCTTCCCTCGCTCCACGCCTCTCTGCACTCGCTTCCCCGCCCACTCTGCACCCCGCTTCTCGCCCACGCCTCTCTGCACTCGCTTCCCTCGCTCCATGCCTCTCTGCACTCGCTTCCCTTGCTGCACGCCTCTCTGCACTCGCTTCCCTCGCTCCACGCCTCTCTGCACTCGCTTCCCTCGCTCCACGCCACTCTGCACTCGCTTCCCTCGCTCCACGCCTCTCTGCACTCGCTTCCCTCGCTCCACACCTCTCTGCACTCGCTTTCCTCGCTCCATGCCTCTCTGCACTCGCTTCCCTCGCTCCACGCCTCTCTGCACTCGCTTCCCTCGCTCCACGCCTCTCTGCACTCGCTTCCCTTGCTGCACGCCACTCTGCACTCGCTTCCCTCGCTCCACGCCACTCTGCACTCGCTTCCCTCGCTCCACGCCTCTCTGCACTCGCTTCCCTCGCTCCACGCCTCTCTGCACTCGCTTCCCTCGCTCCATGCCTCTCTGCACTCGCTTCCCTCGCTCCACGCCTCTCTGCACTCGCTTCCCTCGCTCCACGCCTCTCTGCACTCGCTTTCCTCGCTCCACGCCTCTCTGCACTCGCTTCCCTCGCTCCACGCCTCTCTGCACTCGCTTCCCTCGCTCCACGCCTCTCTGCACTCGCTTCCCTCGCTCCATGCCTCTCTGCACTCGCTTCCCTTGCTGCACGCCACTCTGCACTCGCTTTCCTCGCTCCATGCCTCTCTGCACTCGCGTCCCTCGCTTCACGCCACTCTGCACTCGCTTCCCTCGCTGCACGCCTCTCTGCACTCGCTTTCCTCGCTCCACGCCTCTCTGCACCTGCCTTACCTACCGCAACCCAAACGTATCCTGACATCTCATTCTCAGCTCGGAGATCCTATTAGCTTCTGATGTCCGTCTCTTCGAGACTTGATCTTTTTCTTTTCATTTCTGCCTTGAAACTTCTTCATTTCGTCTTATTTCTCGTTTCACTTTCTCCAAATCATTTCTTCATTCCCATCCTCGAGATCTCAAATCCTTACTCTCTCTCCACATTCTCACATCCACTCGTGAATCTCACAACAATCTCTAAATTGAATCTTGGTTTTACCCATTTCGCACGCTTCGCCACAATTCGAATGACAGACTTTCCCGGCTTGGACGCGCTTTTTTATACCTGTTACACCCCCTTTTGCACTTCTGCACCTTAACAAGTCTTTTTCCAGCTGATGGAGGCCCCGGAGCAAGATCCGACCGAGAAAAATGTCAATCACTGTGATCGCACGCCAGATACCCACTATGGCCGTGCATCATCCTTTCAAATTGCTCACCCCAATGTCCCAAACCCGCCCGTGATCTCGAACTCGTCATTTTGTAAATTCATACCCTCTGACCACCTCCACACCACCCAACAGTTGGATTACTCACACGTGCCACTCTACACACTTCACCCTTTCAATGTCCCTGCATATTCATTTTAATACCCCCCTCCACCGACCAGACCCTATTCACTGTCCAGATCGGGTCGTGAACGCACAGGTCGAACACCTAACATCTCCCAACCATCTCCTCCATCGCCCAATCTCCTATCCACACTGACGAAACAAACAACCTACCCCTCTCTGCAGCCTACACCCTCGCAACATCGACAGGACCGCAACAAAACTGCACTACCTGAAATCATCGTCCGCACCGAATCGGTCTTTCCGCTCCCATTCAACAACAAAGCTAATCCACTCTCCCAGTTGACAATCTCAAACGAGATCCTTGGTGGAATGGGGAACCAGATCTCACTATTTACCAAGTATCCACCGTCAACCACCGACCAACCTCCCAAGCTGCCTAAGCACCCTGCACATATTCACAACCCACTCAACTGCTATCAAACATGGAGAAAGAGGAGGAGGCCCTTCCACCACCACCAAAAGTCGGAAGGAAGACTCAGAAGGATGAATGCACGAAAATCGGGCAATGCAGAGTATTGGGATGGTTCACTGGATAGAACAAGAACACAAAACAGTCAAGGAAATCGGAATGAACCAAACCAACTGGAAAGAAGAAGGATAAAGAGGACAAGGAAGAGGAAGTTGAGAAGAGAAAAACTGTAGAAGTACAGGACAGATCCGAAACACTAGAACCACCAGAAGCACATCAACCACATCTTGAAGCAGGAACTATCTCAGAACCACTATCGGACATTCAAGAGGAATCACAAAATGAAAAGATCCCGAGAGATTGGGATTCATATGGAGACACAATCGCAGAAACAAACAAAGCACAAGAAGAGAAAGAGAAAACACTAGTGAAGGAAGCGAAAACAGAATTGAAGGAGGAAAATGATCAATTGACGAGAAATGAAGACACTAAAGAAACGACCATCGACTCAGACACCCAGCCATATCATCCCCTCAATAACCTGTCCAATCTGCTTCCAGCGATCCTACCTGTCCTGAACTCACATCAGAACAAACAGATACCTTCATCTAAACCAAAGAAGAACATGAAGATCCCAACTCACGCTAAATAGAGAACGGAGGCAGAACAAGACATTATCATTGATTGTGTGGAGTGGTCGTTGGCTCGTTTTGACTGTCATTCAGTCACGACAGTTCAGACCGTAAACCGCCACTCTCTCGCTCGCCTTATCTCTTTCACACGCCACTCTCTTCTTGAGCTGCCCGAGGTGAAGGGAATGGGGATGGCTGATGAATTGGAATGGCTGTGTCGGGTAGAGTTCATTTTTGACTTGTGCGAAGCTGTATCCAAAGCAAAGGACGAAAGTGGGACTCTTGAGGCAGATCTCGTCGATATCAAACCACAACACACGCAGACGAGATTAGACGCTGAGCAGCTACGGCAGGACGAGTGGGAGATCGTCGTCAAGTCAATTCTCCACACCCACACATTTCCAACTTCAGAAGCTCCAAACTGGAAGTGTGCATCTTTCTCGTGAATCCATTTCACTGTATTGGTTCCATGAACATTTTTTCTAAAACTGTGCACATAACTCATGACTAAGTTGTCTTTCGGGCCAATAAAACGTATCGATTTGAGATGACGAAATAGAGAGCATAATCATAAAAAAGACTATTGAGAACTCATTCATTCTTGACAACGATGTATTCGACAACTTTTGAAATCGAAAAAACGGCCCCGTAAGAAAATGTCATAAAAAGATACGATTATGGTTGGATCAGACCACATCCCGAGACTGAACAAATTTGCAGATCAGAACGTCCGGAATCTTCATTTAGAAATGTAAACAATGTGAATTTGTGAAGGATTAAAGGATATTCGAAAATCGAAATGTCACTCGAACTTTTTCCGTTACGATCTCTGATGTCAAAAATTTCAACCCACGTCAATTTAAATTTTAATTTTGTAAAAAAGTGAGAGACAATGACAAAAAATTGACAATGAAGTGAAAATGAGAGTATAAAGTGAAGTGGTGTACCAGAAAAGAGAATGACAAAAGTGAAGTGAAGATCCTGGTACACGAATGTGTCTTATAAACTAATTCATAAAAAAAGAGAGCAAACCTGTTCTAATTCTTCAGAGAAAGACATTTTCGAAGCCTAAGACGCAATAGTGTACCTGAGTTTGATGATCATGAAGATTGGGTACATGAAAGTGTTTTATAAAGAGATGAACAAAAAATAAGAGCAAACCTGTGGAGTGTCGGTTGTGACACATTCTTTTAAGCAATAAGAAGCAACGGTGTACCCAAGATCCAAGGTTGAGTTTGGTTCGATCAGAGACGGTACATAAGGATGTTTTATGAAGAGATTTATCAAAAAATAGAGCAAACCTTTCATGAATGAGTCAGAAACGAAATTCCAGAAAATAAAACATAATAGTGTACCTGAACGAGAGGAGAAGAAAAAAGTGAATGATCGAGGACGAGAAAGTGATGTCGAGAAAGAAGAGAGAACAAATGAGAAAAGAGAAAGTGGAACACACCTAAACTAAACGGTAACGAGACGTCAGGAACAAGATGAGAGGATCGTGTCCCATTGAAGTACTTTCTCTGATCAAACAAGACTGATCGAACCCATCGATGTGAGGATCGAAGTCTCGGAAGATCACAAATGATAAAACAACGAATGCAAATTTATTTTTGAATTTTTTTAATTTATACTGGACTGACCGAGCCCAAAGGCTCGGTCAGTGTCAGTGCTCTTTTCTTCTAAGGGTCAGATCAGGTGATAAGATGCTGAAATGCCATCGTTGTGTGTCTTCCTCTCTTTAACCTATCTCTTTTTGTTGTTTATCTTATTTCGAACTCAATTTTAGAATGATAGAATGATGAAATCAGAAATATCAAACAGCCTCTCTTCTTGGGTCAATGAGTTGGTGAAACGCTGTCATCGTATGTCTTGCTCTCTTTAACCTCTCTCTCTTTGTTGTTACTCTTATTTAGAAAGCAATTTAAGGACGATAGTATGATGAAATGAGAAGGATCAAACCTCCAGCTCTGCTGGGGCAATATCATGCTGAAACGCTGTCATCGTGTATAGTCCTCTCTTTTAATCACTCTCTTTTTGTTGTTTCTCTTCTTTAGAATAGAAACGATGATAAATAGAATGGAGAAACGAGAAGGATCTAACCACCTGTCCTGATTGGACAATGAAACGATCAAGGGCGTTTATGGCATACTTCTCTCTTATTTTGCATTTCTCTTTTTTGACTTTTTCTCATTTTTTTGACTCAATTTTAGATAGATCGAATGTGACATGACTATGATCAAACCGTCGGGATTGATCAAGAAATCTGATGCGAAGTGTTGTCACAGTTTGTCTCCCTCTCGTTTAACCTCTCTCTTTTTCGTTTTTTAAATCATTCAGGACTTCATTCACGATAGATACTTTGTGAAATGAGAATGATCCCACCGTCTGTCCTGATCGGACAGTGAAGGGCTGAACTGTTCACACGGTATGTTTCTCTCTCTTGTTACCTCTCTCCTTTTTGTTTTTATCTATTTTTAAGACATAGTATGCAAGATTCGAGATGTGAAGTGAGATGGATCAAACGGGCTGTTCTGATCGGATAACGAACCGCACAACTGTTCGTACAGTTTGTTTCTCTCTCGATTAACCTCTCTCTTTATTGATTTTCTCTTATTTAGGACTTAATTAATGATGGAAACCATCTGAAATGGATATTATCATTCCACCCGTCATGATCAGACGAGACATTGCCAAAATGCTGTCACGGTTTATCTCACTCTCAAATAACATCTCTTTTTTTGTTTTTTCTCCTATTTATAGCACAGTCGATTATTGATATGATGAAAAATGAGAAGGATCAACCGCCCATCCAGATCGGACAATCTGATGATGATATGCGCTGATCGCATGTCCTGACCCCGTTTTTACCTCTCTCTTTTTGGATTCACTCTTACTTAGAACAAAAATGAGGAGGTGAAGGGAGATCAGTCCAGATTCACTGTTTGTTCCCTCATTTCTCTAAACATATCTCAAATTCATTTAATGTTTGTAAGATGTCGTTATTGTCAAAATTAATTCATTAAATTAAGGATTAATAGAGAAATGATTAAAAACAGTTTTGATCAGCCCATTCACTTTAAACTTTCTCCTTCTGCTTTGATCTTTGATCTCTATTAGCCGAAATAGTGCAGATTTGTCCTAAGAACTCGATTAACTATCGTTTCTTTAAAGAGGATGAAGTATTTCCTTGGAATTTCTTTTTGCCACCTCTGAGATCTGACCCATATTTTAAAAACACCCGGTCACTGACCGTCAGTACTTTTTGGGAAAAAGTGACCGGTCACCCCGGTCAGTCCAGTATATTTTAATTTGTATTAAATGAATCCAACTGAGATGTACAACGAAAGACGTCGAGTATGTTCGGAACAAGCATTAATTGAATCAATGAGAGAAGAGAACTGTTCACTAGTCTCTGAGTATGTCAGAAATAATGTGCCGGTGATGTATGTTTATGAGGGATTGTCATTTTTTAATTCCAAAGAAAGAGCAACCAAAAATGAATCGACAAAAATACCATTCACAAATGATTGAGAAAATGATTGATCATAATCTCTCGACAACCAACGAGAATGCAGCAGTGATTGACTCACTTCAGAAGACAACAGAAGCACACAAGACAGCGATCTCTTCAATCCAAAAAGTGGTGAGCACAAATGGATCAATCACTTGTTCAGCTGGTATTGCAACACCAACAATTGGAGGATTGATCAATGTGAATGGAGCGAATTGGAATATATCAGAGGGATCACTTCCGAAGTATCCTGGAACATATCCATCATCAACATTCTTTTCGGGTCTTTCCATTTCACAATCAATTTCAGAAACTTCAGGAATTCAGTTCAATGGTGATGGCATCGTAATGTGGTCTCCCTGTGACAGACCAGCAATCTATTACTACGATGAGGACACTGGTTCAGGAGTGTTTTCAATTTCCACAACAGGAAGTTTTTCTCAACTGTCAGACAGAAGAGTGAAAAGAAATATTGAACCATACCCAGATGTTCTTGAGCAATTGAATAAAGTCGAGATCGTGAAGTATCAGTTCAACACATTCGACTCGAAGATCAACAAAGTGACGAAGCAAATTGAAAATGAGACAGATGAAGAACACTTGAAGAACTGCACAGAGAAATGTGAATGCCTGAAGAAGGAAAGAGAGAAAAAACACATTGGTGTGATTGCACAACAGATCCAAGAAATATTCCCAGAGGTCGTGAATGATTCCAATCCAGACTGTCTTCAAGTTGATTATGCAGAACTCTCTTGCTTCTGCGTGAAAGCAATTCAGGAACTGAGTAACATTGTCGGACAACAACAGACACTCATCACTGAACTCATTCAAAAATATAATTCACTGACGAATCCAACAACTAATATTCCAACATGAGATCAACCAGAAATTCATAGTACTCTTTGATTATTTTTCCATTGATTGTCTCTTGTGTTTCCATCTCTATTGATTCACCAGAACTGTCTTTGAACCAGATCTTCACTATTGATTGTCGAGTAGTTAATTCCCACTTCTTTCGCTTCGCAATCTGTTCGTTACAGAAAGCAACATATGAATCATTGAATGCATCAGTCTGGATCCAATCACCGTGGATTGTGATGTGCTGTGGAATGTCTTTTGAAATGACTGTTGTTGAACCATCAATTTCTTCCCTCACATGAATGAGTTTGCAGTCGAGGAAATAGATGTATTTTTGTTTTCTTGAATTGGTAAAATCATGTGGTAGTTGAGCAGTGTGAGAATTCTGAATTGAGAAGTATCGTTTCACCATTTGTGTTTTCTACAAAAATAAAATATCATATTTGTTCTATTCAAGACCCTCTCTTCACTTCTTCATATGCTTCTTGGAGTCGACGATCAATGACATATCGCACTCGTGGTTGTCCATTCTCGATCCAAAACAACCAGTAAGTAGCCTGATGCAATGCCAAAATAGGTGGAGGAGGACCTTCTGGAGTTGATGTGAAATATGGATCGAGTTCACCCTGATTGATAGGTGTTCCTCTGAAGACAATGTTGACTGATTCTGCTGTTGAAATACCTTCTTCACCACCAGCGATTTCACTTCGATCTGTTGGAACCATGAATGTGAAACAAGTTGCATCTGTAAATGGTTTAATTTTCTTGAACCGTCTTATGACATCCGAACTCCTTCTTTCCCAAATTCGAGGTTCACAAATTGAATTCTCAAACTCTTCAGTAGCTGAACAACCAATGAAATCACCATTCACCATCATCATTTGATAGAACTCAGGTGAGATGGTTGACATTGGGAAATTAGGAAAGTTAGTTCCAAGCATTTCGAACAGACCAACATATTGAGGATTGCGAAAAACTGTACACTCGTTTGGTCTTTCAGGGAATAAACACATTAGATTCATGAGATTGTTGAGTTTGATGCTGATGTTTGATCTCACTCCCATGGCATTTGCAGATGATTGAAATGATTGCGTGTCAATTCTTTCTGCTTTAATGACATACACAGTTTTTGAGTAAGTGTTGAAGAGTGATTGCTTTGTGGCGTCAGTAATTTGATATCCATAACAAATTGAAGCGACTTTATCCACAGATGAGGAGAGGACAGTTGAAGTTGTCTCTTTCGTTTCTAACCAATCCCAATGCGAAGTGACAGACGCTGTTCCTTCGACGTGGGTAGGTCCTCTATGTCTTTCACATTGTAGAACTGGATTCCCAATTTGCGTAAACTCCATAGTTAAAGTTGACCATTCTCTATCATGCATCATCTGAAGATAACCTCGTTCAGTATTATGATCAATCTGCCCGGTAGTTGGAGTATCCAATTTTTCTTGAAGTGTTTGTTGAATGACAGTTGATGTTCGAATGGGACAATACACAAGAGAATCAGTTGTCAAATGAAATCGTAACCGTAAATTGCCAAAGATTGAATTCGGATACAGATCAAAGGTACTCAGTGGAAGGAGATTCACAAATGGTATTACAAGAGGAATGGTTAACGGATAGGAAGTTTCTGTACCATCCATTGGTAGTAAATATGCTCCACATACACTCGGATCCATTCTCTGAACATTTTCAAAAAGACTGTAGCAATGCTTCATGTTGTTTTTCTCTTCGTGTGACTTGAAAGTGTGATACAGAAATGATTCGTGAACATGATTGTTCTGGAGTGAATTGTCAATGATGTTTCCTTTACTGTCCACCAATCTCATATCTCGAATTGCATCTGATGATGACTTGAAACCGTAGAACATTCCGAAGAAAGATACAAAACTTCTCCCCCATTGTGTTGGTTTTTTGTATGGAACAGTAATCGTGAGATCAATTCGCAAATGACTCTTCGCAAACTCAGTCACATCATGTCCGTCATAGCACAATGGAACTTCAATCTCATCTCCAATTCTGCATGGCATGGGAGGATTTGTTGGATGCACTTCTTGGATGGAGTAGATGTGTGGCTCGGAATCCCACTGTTTAGGCATGTACGATTGCACTTCAATTTGCTCAATTAATGTCGATGTTGGTTTGGATTGATTTGATCTGAAACTTCTCATTTATAGAAAAATAAAAAATACAATATCAATAATTTCTTTTACTGTTTTGTCTCGCCAGAGGCTTCGAACCCTCGATGAGAGTCTCTACATGATTCCCAAATCTTTGTGTAACGCTTTCAATGTATGATTAGGATAGTACTCCACTTTTGGTTCACCATTGCTATATCGTAGTACCCACCATGTGGTTGCAGTTGTGGCTAGAATCGGTGCTGGAGGATGAGTAAATGTTGTCATATCACCACCACTTTGACTTGGGTTGTAAACATTGTAGTAAGTGTCGAGATTCCCTTGATATATTGGTTGAGATCTCAAAGTGACAGCAGTGTTTCCTTTTGAACTGATCGAGTCATTGCAGTTTGTTGGACATCCACTTCTCTGAGTAGGAAAGCACAGAAGGAAGTCAGTATTGTCATGAACTGGACGAACTCTTGTCATTGTTTCATTGGGATATGTTTCATCACCAGTGAGTTTCTCTTCGACGAGAGAATCTGTAAGTGATCGCTCCAAGTCATCAGGAACAGCTAGGTACGAATCGAGATTGAGAGTCGACAATGCGAACTGATAGAAGCGAGCTCCAATAGTTGTAGTCGGTTGTTCTGGATAATACCTGTTTTGTAAAGTCACTTGGATATTCTTCTGCATTGGATTGTGGAAACATGTGACTTCATTGTCGTAATGACGGAAGAGGAGCATGATATCCTTTGCATTCACCACGACCATTTGCTGAGTACAATCAATTCCTGTTGCCGTTGGCGTCTTCTGAAATGGATAGAACGAGATCTTCTCAGCTGGAATTGTTCCAGGACGATTCTGATACATCTCCATGAGATTCTTTATCGCACCATCTTTCATTTTGTATCCAGCACTCATGCAATACACATCATCAATCCGATAGTTTGTGACGTTTAATGAGATGTACTGATCCACAAATTCTGGTTCTTTTGTGACTGTTCCAGCTGAATTAGAAACGATATCTTGTGTTACAGTTGGTTGCAGAAATGATTGACCAATCTGAACGAAGTTCTTTGTGCATGAGGTTACGAGATTGTTTAAGAAATATGGACGATGTTGAATACAGTTGAGAATTGACTCTTTTATCTTTGGCGCTGCTGCTGTTCCAGTTACGAGTGATGATAGTGTATTTTTCAATGTCAGTTCAGGATTGACAGAACAACAAACAAATGTATCCTCATTCATGTGCACACTCAATTTCAAATCCCCAAAGAGACATCTTGGATAGTCAGTCATTCCAGAGAAAATGAGAAGATCTTCAAGATTGATTGACACACGAATTGGAACATCGATTGTGTCTTGAAACACTCCTGTTCCAGACGTCGTAGTAAAATCAGAAAGTGGAATATAAACACCAGCAACAGATTCATCATGATTCCATGCATTCTGCCAAGGAGTGTGACAATGTTTTCGATTCTCTAATTGACTCTTTGGTTTTATCATGTTGTAGATGTGAGACTCCATTGATACATCATTGTTTGTTGTGCTTATGATTCTTTGATTGTTGTGAAGAACAGTGCGGTCACGAAAGATTGATGCTGAATGCTTGAGTCCAACGAATATGAAGATTCTTTCATTCATGAACGATCCAACCTTACCAGCTGTTGTCTTCCAATTATTGAGTTGTAATGTTGCAGTCATTGTGAACGTAATGAATGAATCATCAATTTGACAAATGTCCTGATTACCAGTCAGAGGAATGATTATCTCTTGTCCCGTGTAGAAGCGTGCATTCTCTGATGGTTTCAATTCTTGAATCGAAGTACTGTGGGCTCCATCATTCATTAGGTAATTGATGTGATGTTCAGACATGAGTTGTTGTTGTATTTGGCCAATATCATCTCTAGTGTATTCTATCCTTCCTGTGGTATTTCCAGTCAGTGATGATGCTCCAGTTCTTTTGTTTGTCAGATGTGTTATGTGCGAGTTCATTTTATCAAAAATAAAAAACATAATTGTTACTTTCATTTACTTTTTCTTTTTTGGTTTCTTCGCTTTTGGTTTCAGCTTTTCTTCAAGTCTCAGTATTTCTCCTCTGAGTTTATTCGCAACTGCTGTGTTTCCTTCATTGATTGCTTGCTCATACTGTGCCATCTTTTCTGCATGGATTTGCTGATCCGACTTCACATCTGGAATCATCTCAACACCTGTCTGTGCTACCTTAGAAATCAACGGTCCAACAAAGGGGATTAGATTCAGAAATGGAGCTCCCACACGAAGAATTGTTTTTCCGACTCCTGCTAATTTTGATAACCAACCTGGTGCCATTTTAGGAAAATAAAAATATTCGAATACTAGTGAATGTTTATCCTTTGAATTGAATTTTGGAGTTAGAGGAGAGTGGCATATCATCATTTGAGTATCGTCCATTTCGTGGAGGTTCGTACTCAATCATCTGTGGTTTTTGTTGACGATTGATCGCCTTATTTTGTTGATAAACGTCCATCATTCCTCCTAATCCATTGAGTATTCCACCTGCTGTTTGTCCAAATTTACTGTTCGTTTGTGAGAGCAATCCACCACCGACTTGAAGTAATGTTGGAGCTAGAGGTTTGATGAATTGAAAGAATTGCTTGCCGATATTTTTGAGTTTGTTGAAACTTCCTGGTGCCATTTATAGAAAAATAAAAAATACAATTCATTTATAATTTTAGCGGGGAATTGCTTTCGTCAGAGAAATGCCATAATTGAGAATAGTGTTGTACGCTTCGTAATAGGCGATACTCATGTCTTTCCCACCAACAAGGATCTTGAATATTGTTCGAAAGATTGGGAGTTTATTCAGACATAAGCACTTGTCAGACAGGTCATCCAGTTCAATCACAACATCGTTGATTCCAGTGAGAGTCGCAATCAGTGCACATAGATCACTTTGGTTTGTGATCAGTTTCTTCGATGGTTCAATGAGATTATTCAGAAGTTTCTTTTCACAGGCAAATGCATTCTTGTAGACGAGCAATAACTGATCTTTGAATGCTGAAATATTTGACGTGTATTCTCGAAGTGGAATCGAACGGCTTTGAATTGGCGCTGATGGATATGTCTCCAGTGGTGGGTCATAAACACCTGGAACATTTTCCATCTCCACATTTGCACTTTGCTCACGATTCAACCTTCCAGAATTCGAACCTTTGTTATCGATGATGACATTGTTGGTGATTGATGTTGGTACTGAAGAAGAACTTGTGTGTTTCGTAAATTGACAACTTAGAATTGGTTGCATCCCTTTCTATAAAAATAAAAAATATATATTAATGTTTTTAATCATTCATTTATTTCTGTTACTGAGCATATTGAGAGTAGGCAGGCATATGTCCTGTTTGATATTGATCAATATCAGTATCATCTGTTCTTGTTGTATATGCTTTGCGTGTCAGAGTACTAATATCTGATGCTATGGATGAATTATGTCTACCAAGGAATGTTTTCAAATCTTCTTGACTTGTGATAAATTCTAGAAACTGTGGATACACCTGCTCCTTGAAATCCTTTCTTTTCTTCATTCTCTGATGCCCTTCGTTGGTACTGTCGAATCCTTCAAGATGTTCTTCAAGCCATCTGTCCCACATTTGTGATGCTACTTTCGATTGAATTGAATTGAACACCATATTGTCTATTACTCTTTTCCCAGTATCTGCTGGATTATCTCGACTGGCACGAGTAATTCCCAATACATTTGTCATGAAGTCACCAACAGCTTTCTTCATTATTGCATATGGTTGTTGTGATCTTTGTGCTTGCATGTCTCCATAGCTGATGTCTCGATAATTGGATGGTAAATCGTATGATCCATTCTTTAGGAAATTAGAGTGTGAAGCTTTGATTCTCCTTCCGAATTGGCGATTAAAGGCTGTATAGGATGTCTGTTTTCGCTTGTCTGGTGTTGGATTCATTGCGTAGTATGTCTCTTTGACTGGTCTACTGTTGTATGGTGCAAGTATGGCTCCATTGACTGCAATCAAATCTTTCGTCTCATTATCGTAGACCATCACATCTGGGATTTTTCCATGTTGTTCCATTTGAACAGTCCAATTCTGTCCAGTTCTCTTAATGTACTCAAGCGCTGATGGATAACTACTGAGGGCATCGTTCCGTCTGGTTTGAATATCATCGTCAGCAAAAATTCTTTTCAATGCTGCTTGACTTTCCTCAGCGTATCTCATTTTTGGTTTCTTCTCTCTTGTTTTTCTTTTTGGTGGGTCGTACACAATCTGTGGTATCATTGACATTTCATACAAAATAAAAAAACCAAAAGTATATTTTAATTAGAGTTAAATCACAAATGAAGAAATCTCCATTAACAACAATGTCAACATTGTTACGGAGGGCAGAGCCCTCTTCGCTTACAGCCTATGTGAATGCTAAATTAAGTGAATCATCAAACAGAAATGTTTCTCATGAAGTGCAATCACAGATTCATCCAGACCTGAATTTTAATCGCAATAGTGTTAATGTCCTCGTTGGAAACAGAGGAAGTGGGAAGACATTTAATGCTCTTCGAGAGGTTGCCAAGCTCCAGAATGTTCAGGTTAGGAATGAACTATTTCACTTATTTGTCTTCGTTACTGATAAGAACATTGATCCTACATTCGATAAATTCAAACCAATACTAAACGTTCCTTATGTGAAAGTGAAATACGATGATGCACTTCCATTTCTGTTGGAACTCTCTGAATCAAAAGCTGCTTATGAAGAGATTATTGACAACCAGTGGCAAGACAGAATTACTGATGAATGCAGAGACAATCTCTTTGATGCTCTATACATTGAGGACTTCTCAGTGAAGAATCTCCAAACGATTATTCTCCTCGATGACTGTCGCAGAATCCTGGGTGAACGGAGAACATCCAAAAATAGAATGACAATGATGGACTTATTATTGGAAAATCGACAACCGAAATTCACTTTCTTTCTGACAATGCATGAGCTCTTCAGTTTGTCAGCAGACATGAAGTCAAACATTGATTCGATGTGGATCTTTGGAGGCTTCAACAAAGAACGAATCAGCAGAGTCTATCCTCAGTTGAACTCACCAATTGATATTCGACACTTCTGGAATGTCTACCAACGAAAACAAAAGTGTGAAGCAATCATTCTTCGATACAACACAGATGGAGTAGCACTGAATGAGATCAACAAAGATGGATTAATCAGAAGGGTCAGAGAGCTCTTGTAGAAGGTTCCCAATGGTCTCGTCAAGACTTCGAAGCCTCATGCTGAGAGTGTCTGTCAACGTCCGAATTGATTCTTCAATGTCTGATAATCTTTGATCAATCGAGAGTGAATTAGGTGAAGTGGAAGCATCAACATATCGTTTCCTCAGTGCTATCTCACCTCTTATTTTTGTTATTCGATATCCATCAATTTGAATCATCCTATTCAGTTTCTGTGTTGTGTACTCATTCAGTTCTTTTCTATTCTTCTCCAAGTATCTCTGAAAGTCGTGGATGTTTGTGAACTCTTTCTGCTCAGGATCAAACGGTTCTAAGATTTTCAATGATGACATTTAAGTGAAATAAAAATATTTGAAACATGATTGAAAACGAACAAAGTTCTCAGATCGAAGATCGCACTACGCAAGATTAAATTCAGCAATGAACTCAGGAGTTAACTTGTCAATTGAGTCTGCATGGAACTTTGTGTGTTGGATTGGAACGTAGACAACTTTTGACAGACATGTGAGTCCATTCAGAAGTTTTGCTACAACATTTCCGTGTTTGTATTCAATGAATTGTCCAACAAACTGAAACTGTCTTCGCTTCTTCTGAAATTTGGCAACAGTCTTGTTCAAGTCAAGATGAATCAACAGAATATTTCCTGGTTTGTATTTCCATAACATCTGTGTTGTCTGTTGTCTTTGGATGTTCTTCAATTGTTCTTCACAACTGGAGATGTACAGAGCTTCAATCTCTCTATTGTTTTGTGCTTGCTGTGGAGTGAACTTGTTCCAGTACGCTCGATGTGGAGTCATGTTGTAGTATTCCACCATCTGAGTCATCATTGAATGATTCGCCATTTGTGTCGCATTGTCTTGGAATCCGTCTCTGATTGTTCTGATCACTCGATCGACAATTCTATTGTGATTTGTGAATGGTGAGCTTGTGAAATAAGTGCTGACTTTCTGTTCCTTGAAAAACTCTGATGCTTCTCCACTTGTCCATGCTGCTTCACCATCTCCTCGAATGTTGTTGACATGAACTGCACGATGATTAATCAGGTCATTGATTCCAGTCTTGACTTTGCTCCATGATTTATCCAGAACAGGAATGACAACCAGGTATTTGGTGTTGATGTTAATGGCAAATAGGTAGATCTGAAGAACTGTTTTCGACGTTGGTGATTGAATGAAAACGAGATCAATTTCCCATGATCCAAACTTAGGAGAAAAGTATGGTCGATCACAATTCTGAGGAACCTTTCTGTCTGATGTCTTCTGTGGATCACCTGTTATTGCTTTCGACATGAATTGCATCTTTGATCGAAAAGGATACACGATTTTTTCCGTTGTTTTAGGCATCATTGGTTGATCAATAATCATTCTGTCACTTCCTTTTTCCCTCTGTATTTTCCTCGGATGTGCAACACTCCATCTGTGATCAAATTCTTCATACCAATCCTGAAATGATCTTCCTCCGAATGGGATTTGTTTTGTGTGATTTAGAATGAAGTCAAGGTCATCGTTCGCAATAGTTCTGTTAATTGAGGCTCGAACAAATGTGTCTCTGTTCATTTTATTTGCATCCAGAATGTGTGATGTAATAAAGTGTTCCATTTGCTTTTGATTGTTCAATAATGAGTTCTCAGCTTTGATCTGTTCGTCTTCTAAATCATTTCTCTGTTGATGATCAAACAATCCTTTCATTTGTTCCAACTTATTGAGAACTTGCTGTGTCGTAGGTTCGTAGTGTCTGATCTCTCTCACAGGGTGTTTGGACGCAGTTGTTCTGATTGACATTGGTGGATTGGGAATAATGACATCATCATCATCCTCTTCAAATCTCCTCTCCTTCATTGGATATTCATATTCAAACCCCATTGATTTCAAGTTTCTCATCTGTCCAGGTATAATTGGAGATTCAGGCGATTCAATTACGATTGGTCTCTGCACTGGTGTTGGGATTGGAATTGGTCTTGCCTCTGCAGGGCTTCGAACTCTTGGTGAGAAAATTGGTGTCACTTGCTGATTGTACTTTCGATGCTATTCTTTATACATCTTGTATGCTTTTCACATCTCCAATCACTAAAACGTTTTCCCAAGAATGCAATCAGAAACTGTGAGACTACTTTTGTTCCATCTGAAATTGATAATTCGGAGAGAGACCTCCATTGAACCAATCCTCGAAGTATGTTTCATCGTTTGCAACATACTCCCATGTGAATCATAGACATCATATACTGGTAAAGTGTTGGTTCTATTGAACTTGACATTGAATATTTTGTTTTTAGAGTGCTGTGTACACCGAAGTAACCTACTCACTAATGCATTGATCTGTCGTGTGTTCATTTATTCAAAAATAAAGTTTGTGTTTATTCAATTATATAATCAGTAGCTTTCAGTCCATGAATGAATGGAGGACAGGACTCATTTTCAAGTACGATTGCCTTTAGATGAATTCCACTGAGACTGAGTTTCTGTTGTTGTATTTTTGCTATTTCAAATCCATTAGTGTCATCGTCAGAATGAACTCTTCTTGTTTGGAAGTTCAGTGTTGTAGTCACAGTTTTCTCTCCATTAAGACACTTCACATAATCGTCACTTGTGATGTTTGTTTTCTTTAGAGACACTCCTTTGATCTTGCATTTCTCATCGAGAGAGTAACACTTAGGTGCAAGACAGATCATCTGTTCACCTTCCTTTTCAATTGCTAATCCTAACAGTTTCTTCTCATCATCGACACCCTTTTCAGGATTGGGAAACCATTCATATTTGTGTGCATCATAGAATTCTTTGTCAGCAATCACGTGTTCAAATTGTTGATGAATTCCAGCATTTGGATCTCCACTAATTGCCCAATAAGCAGAATCAGTATCACCCTCACAGAAATGAATCTTGTTCATGTCTAGGCATTTGTACATGAAGTTGTAGATGAAATTCAGATACCAGAACTTGGCATTGTCGAGTGTGAACACTGCTTCTTGCAGACATGTCTTGCATGATGCTTTCTCTCTGTCTTCAATCACAATGTAGTTGTCCTCATTGATCTCTCTTGTTGCTACAAATCCTTTCATCATTTGTTTCAAGTATGTTCTCTTCTCATTGCAGATTGTGATCGAGTTGTATTTCTCAGTGTTCATTCCATCGTATCCGTAACTTCCATTCAAGTTGGTCTTACAGAATTGTTCTTTTCCCTTGTTTCCAACCTTCATTGCTTCTATTCGATCATTCATAAATGAGGTCACAAATGGTTCAAATCCAGCGTGTCTCGAGAATACCATCACACTCTTTACATCGTCTACAATGAAGTGGCAATAGTCGATGAGGAACCATAGATAGTATGTCGAAAAGAACATATACTGATCGTGTGTGCTCAAGAGTTGAGTGAGTTTTCTTTGTTTGTCGTCAGTCTTCAATCCATGTTTCTTCATCAACGAATATGTCTTCTCTCCAATGTTTTCTTCAGTTGTATTGACCACAATGTTTCTGAAGATTGGTGGGAAGTTAATGAAATCATTTATGTACTTCTCGTCGATGTGTCCTTTCAATTCTGCAACGAACAATGTCTTCTGATTCTTGTCTTCAATTATCTTGCGACATTCCTTATCTCCTGTTGCGGTGTACAAACATCTTCCTGGCATATACATTCTGTGTTTGGTGTATGGATTGTTCTTGTTCTTGATTGATGAGAAAGCACTGGGATAGAGTGAATTAAAGTCAACGCCACAGACATGTGTCATTTTGTGTTCTGTATCTTTGGAGACAACTTTTCCATCTTCGTATGTGAAATGATTAATTGGTGTCACGTCTTTGATATTCTGTCGATGTTGAACATTCGATAATCCACCAGTCACTGCGGCTCTAAGTTTGTGATATGTTTGCTCGTGTGTCAGAGTCATTGGTAATGATTTCCAGATGCAATACTTCTTGAGCTGAATTCTCAATCTTGTGAGATGTTCATCTTTGTCCGACTTGTAGGTGTTACAGTAGTCACAGCAGATCTTCACGTTCTCTTTTGAATGTCCTTTCGAATTGTCGATTCTATCCAGTGTTGGTCGAACTGCTTGTGAGAAGTGACATTTGCAGATGTAGCATACTCTCTTGCACTGTTGAACAAACCAATCATAGTCTGATTCAGTGACATTTTTATCAGTATTGCGATGAGCTTTCTGGTCTTGATAAATGTACGATGCAACCTTGTACTTCCAGTATTGTTTGGTGATTTTTATTTCACCAGATTGATCCACTCCATTGAAATCATCATCGATATCAAAGTCCTTGTAAGCACACGCATATTTGATTGCCGAAGCCTTAGCTGATAGTGACAGATTGTGCAACATATCCACTTTGTATTGGAAGTTCAGATCAATGAGATTGTCAAGTGGTGCAATCATACATTCGACGTCTCTGATGTTGTAGAATTTCAGGTATTCCCAACGGTTCTTGAACCCTTGCTTCATCCAATCATCAAGATATATTTGGTAATCGGTGTCGGACATTTCACTGTTGTTCAGACTGGAGTAGAATTCATATTTGGAGAATGGTTCTTGTTTGCTCAGCACTGCATCGTAGTCTGATGAATCAAATGATTCGTAAGCAAAGAATGATTTCTGAAGTGTTGTGTTTCCTCCGAAGGCTTTGACTGCATTATCCAATGTCATTGGTCCTGTGTATGACATCATGTCAATGAATCGAAGCACCTGTTGTGTTCTCTCATGTCTGATCAGAACTTGTTTGTACTTCGTTGTGGATCCAAGGAAGCTCACCACTTTCCAATCCTTGTCAACGAGATCACGGAATATGAGATTGATGTCGAATCTGGAACTGTTGAACCCAATCACACTGACTTCATTTTGTGAGGGAATCTCTGGATCCTCGTAGTAGTTGTCCTCTCGAACTGTCTCTGCGTATTTGAAGAGTTCTCTAATCCATTGCTTCACGAAGTCCTTTCCATCTCGAAGATCAAAGTAGATTGACTTCACACCTGATTTTGTTTTGATTGCTGATGCAACAGACAGTGGCTTCAAGTGGGAAATCAATTGAGTATTGTCATCAGAGAATAAATTGTCAAGAATGAGATCTTCCATTGTTTCAAAATCGTAAGTAATGTCGTATTGTGTTGGTTTGAATTCATCTTGTCTTTTGTGTGCCATCAGAAATTCATACGTTCTATTGTTGAGGATGTGGGGAACATACGGTCTTGGTGTTTTGTCAAGGGAGATCTTCTTCACATGTTTTCCATCCAGTTCTTTGCACTCTTTGAGATGCTTCTCGTAGTATGTCTTGAAGTGAGAATCCTTGACTTGGAATCCTCTTGACTGACAATAAGGACAGAGTTTGTATCCAGTGATTTTCTCAGGATCCACAATGAACATCACATGAACGAGAGTGGCTGTAAGTGGAATCATCAGGATGGGAAGAACACGAGCATCATCATTCTCGTTGACATACGATTGGCTCAGGAAGTATTTCTTCTTGTCTTCGTCGTATTCATAAATGTGAACAGTGATGTTGTGTCTAATCATTTCTTTCTCCAAATCACAAGCGATATCAAATCCAGGATAATTGCGTAAGTGTTCAGTAAGTTGATGTGGCTTCAGGTGAGTCAGATTCATTGATTCTGCGAACAATCTTTTTGCTTCAACGTTTCTCATGTTGATTGATATCTTCTTACCTGGGACCTCAGGAAGAGTGAGGAACGACAATGATTGAAAGAAGCAGATGTCGTTCTCAGAATCGATGTATCGAACGTTTCTCGTTTTAATGTGTTCAGTGAGAATTGCATTCGCTTTTCCTGCCACTGGAAATCGATAGACTGCAACTAGAATGGAGTGGAATGCGATGTACATTGTCTTCGTATCCATTAGAGTTCTCTCCTGGGATTCTTTGATCAGATTGATCGCATACTTGGAATAATCATTGATGTCTCCTGAACTTCTGATCACTGTTGGGAAACTCTTTGATGTGTTCTCCAATTCCGGTCTGAAGTCTTTGTATGTTGTCTCATCTTTGTCTTTTCTCTCAATAATTTTGCCAAAGTCAATACTAATCTTGAATGGATGATCCTTCTCTTTGTCGAACACTGCTGTGATGAAGGTTGTGATTTCATCAACATTCTTCAGATGATTGTGGAAGTACAGCTGATATGGTTTTCCATTATCTTCAACCTTCTCGACCTCATTCTTTTTGAACTTCCTTCGTGCACTCATGAGACATTCATTGAGTGCTGCTTTTTCGCGTGGTTCAGCTAGTAAGATACATTCTTCAAATCCCTCAAATGTCTGCACTTCTCTCTTTTCCATCTGTTCATTTTTCTTTTGAATGATCAACAGATTCTTCATCCAATGGTCCATCAGCTTCTCTTCAATTGATTTCAGTTTCCATGTCATTCTGAACACTTGCTTCTTCAGTTCATCTTTGTTCACTCTTGGATTTGCTTTCATGTTCTCGACAATCATTCGGTGAGCGAGTCGATCTTCTGACGCCATCTGTTGTCGAAGTTTAACTTGTTCAATAAAATCTGGAATGAGATTGAGATCGAGATTCTTTATTGGATGTGGAAACTCGAGATCTGTGTGTTGAAGCATATTCAGGAGAAAAGATCTGTGATGTTGATAATTCTTACTGTCAGGATTGTATGTTCGACCATCACTAAATTGAAATTGTGTGTTCGGAAAGAGATCTCGAATTTCTTGAATTCTATTTTTGATTGGTTTTAGCAGTGTCATTTACTTCAAAATAAAAAATCAGAAAATAAAAAAAGTTGAGCGTTTATTTCTGTTTTCTCAGATGGGGCTTTTTCTTAGCAGTCAGCCATGCATCAAGTCTAATTCTGAAGACTTCACTTCCGCCTATCTCTCGATATGTGAATGGAACCAGGACTTTAGTGTACTCACCGACGAGTTCACAATTGTATTTCTTTAATTCATTTTCGACGAACGATTGAGTGTAGTGCCGACGTTTTGATAAGTGAGGTCTGTATCCTTGATTCCACAACTTTGGTTTTATTCTCCATTCAACTCCCTCATGAACATATGTCACCGGCACATTATTTCTGACATACTCAGAGACTAGCGAACAGTTCTCTTCTCTCATTGATTCAATTAATGCTTGTTCTGAACATACTCGACGTCTTTCGTTGTACATCTCAGTTGGATTCATTTAATACAAATTAAAAAATTCAAAAATAGATTTTCTTTCGTTGTTTTCTCAGTTTTGGATTTTTTGTCAGAATCGAGGATCAATGGGTTCGATCACTCATTTCTCAACTATGCTCGTTTCGTTCCAATTCGTCGCGTTTCTGATTCTCCTGAACTCCAGGATCATCGTGGTATGCTCTGTTTTTGAAGATTCTGGACTTTTGCAGAGATATTTGAGGTTTCAGGATCGCCATCAGATCTCGGTACTTTTATGTAAAAAGGAGTATGCCACTCTCATTTTCTTCTTTTTTCAGCTCTGTTTCACTCGTTTTTGATTGAATTGTCACTTCATTTTCACTCGTTATGTTTTCATTTTGGTGACCTGTTCGCACGTCATTTTCTCGTTGTTTATCCAAAATATCCACTTCATTCATGTTTCTTTCTCTGTAACTTTTTCTCCAATACAACACACTAATTTCCGTTAAGTGAAGATTCCGAAATTTTACCGAGATCTCACTTTCAACGGCTCACTTCAGTTCTCGGAATTTTTCCGGAAAATCCAACATTTCACATACTTTTTTGAATCATTTTTGTTGTTTTTAAGAGAAAAAAAACGGAACACACGCGAAATTTTCACTATTGACGCCACATTTAACGTCATTTTCACGATCGTCAATTTCCCTCTCAGTTTCATACTTGCCCACTTCATTCAGGCTTGTTTCACTTTCTTTTACTCTGGTTTTGTGAAAAAAGTGATGAAAAGTTGACTAAAATGATGTGCTAGTGAAGTGAGAACGGCCCACAAAATGGAAGTGAATTGAGCAAAATGAAGAGGAATGGTGAAGAGATCAAATGTGAAATGGGGAGCAAAAGTGATGAAATGAAAGGGACTACAGTCGGTTTTGAAGTGACAAAAACGGTCAAAAGTTGTGAAGTGAAAACATGAAAAAGTGACTTTATGAGAGAACTATCCGACAAAATCTCCTCAAAATTTGAGCACACCTTACTCAGACCGCGAGAAAGAAGGATTTGCAGTGAAAATCGGATCAAAAAATCCATAGTGTCAAAATGTTGGTGCAAGTGTGTCGTCAGAGGTGTGATCGAAGAACCGTCCATAAAAAGTGAACTATAGGTGGTGTACAACCAGAATTCTCAAAAAAGCGTCGCTGGAGTGCAATTGCGAAGTGGTTGACGTGAAAATCGTGTAAAATGAAAATTGGTGAAAAATTGTGAAAACGATCGTGTGTCGAGGATCGTCAGAACCGAATGACGTGAATACCTGTCCACTAGCGTTTTAAGTGGTTTTGAGACCATCAGAGGGCAAAAAGTGACGTGTAGGAGAAGAGCGAGACGTCACTTTCTCCTCCTTAAAAATTTTGTCATTTTCAAAATATGTTGTGGGGTCGGATCTAACTTTTTTTTCAAAAGTGCTTTTTTCCTAAAATTTCACCTATCAACATCAATTTTGTAATTTTAGAACGTGTTTGAACACAATTTGAGACATAAAGGTGTTCATAGTGGCGAAATCCGAACATCGACTTTTTCGTCACTTTTTCGACCTAAGTTCGGCACGCAGCTCGACGAATTCTCAACCGATTTTCATCGGGATTGTCTTGATCGATGACCTACAATGTCCCCGAGATTTTGGTATTTTTTCAGAATTTTTCGAAATGGTTCTCACTTTGGTTTCACTTGATTTGTGGTCAAAAAGGGAAAAACACCAAAAAAGCGCCAACATTTTTTCGAATGTTGTCAAAATTTGCTTCAAAAATGACACTTTTCACGATGTCAAAATATTGGTCATATTTTTAGAATTTAGGCCAAATATTGATGTCATCAAAATGTCATAAATTCCTTTTAATACAAGATTCAAAATTGGTCAATCGGACTTGACTTTTAGTTTTGATTTCAATGACAATTTCAGATTGGTTCTCCGTTCGCTCCTATAACTACTGAGTAGGTCGTCTGTGTCTTGGTCATTGATGGAGGATTTCTTGAGGAGCTCAGCATATTTGGGATCGATGAAGTAGCAGTATGTTTGTTTGCCATCAATGCGTTTTTGTTTGACTGTGCAATGCTCATGGAGGTCCATCTGGAATGTCTTGAGTTTCTTATAGTGATCTGGCATTAGTTCAGAGGCATAGGAACGTGGCATTCCTTGTTCTAATTCATGGAGGTGTTTGAGGCAGAAGTCTCCTATTGCTGATCGAGACACTTCTTGGAGAATATATCTAGCATTAGTGTTTGGTAATTGCCTTGGGTTGAAGTCATTGATGGGTCTTTGATTGAAGTAGGTCAATAGGTGCGAGTAAAAATCAGGAGTGAAGGAGCGGATGAGGTGTAGGAAATAGCTGGAATCATCCTTGCGTTTATTGGAGACTTTGCAGACACAATAGCGTCTATCATCGACTTCAATCTTGACTGGATATGCGTTGTTTGTGCAGAAGATCAGATTGGCAACATTCTCAGCGTCACGACGAGCGATTCCCTTTTCATTAGCTCTGAAGCTAGTGTCGGAAATTATTGATTTGAGGGCGTCAAAGTTCGACATTCTTTCTTCACCAGCGTTCTTCAATTCATTACAGACGATCAGCATTTTGCCTTCAATTACTGTGTTGAATGTTCCGCAGAGTTCTTGAATGTCAGTGATATTTGGAGCAGAGTATCCTCGCATTATTTCACAGAGCACATTAGTCCAGACATTTTTGCCAATTCCTTGCATTCCCTTCAAGATAATGACTGACGCTGTTTTCTGACCAGGATTCTGAATCACGAATGATATCCAGTTGATAATGAAGTTATACAATTCTTCATTATTGTCTGAAATTATCTCTTTGGTGAAATCTAAGAATGGTTGAATCAGATCAGTGTTTGGTTCACTAACGAATGGATATTTGTATCCTTGGAATAGTGAGAACATCTGCGGATTATCGCTCATGAATCGAATGCCGTTGACCATGAATAGATTGCGATTATTCTCGAATGTTGATTGACACGTGATCGTTCTACACTTCTTTGGATCTTCGCTTGGAATGGTCACTTTAATTGATTTCAATAATCTCAAGACGTTACCTTCTTTCTGAACATTGACACGATAGCAGAGATCAAGAGAACTGTACTCTTTCACAATGCATAGCAATGATACTTCAATACATCGAAGAACTTTCAATAGATCTCTTAGCACTTCTGTCTCTGATTTGTAGTCTTTGTTTGTTGCCTTTTTCCTTATTGTAGAGAAGTCAAATGGAGACAGCAGATCGATCTTTTCATCGAATGAATTCTTCGTTATTGATTGCTCATTAGTGGGTTCATTGGAGAGATTATCATTGACTGGTTTGTCATTAGAATCAACTTCAAGACTGTCAAAGAAATCAGAGACATCGTAGTCAGTGAGAGGAAGAAGGAGGTCATCATTATAGTACTTTTCATTCTGGATTTTTATGATTCTAATGAGGACTCCAGGATGGGTAACATTCGAAGCGTACCGTATTCTCTGTGCTTCCCAATTCTTCTCTGCATTTTCAGTTAATGTGTTGTTGTCATAGATGTCTTTGTATGTTTGTTCGAGCATCTCGTCAGTAAATCCATTGATGTGTCTCAGTGAATTAATGCCTGCAAATAATGGCAACAAGGAGACTTCCTCTTCCACTGATCTCGATCCAGAATCGTTGTGAATCACTAGTCCTTTCAGTCCATTTCTGATTAAATCAGCTTGGGCTTAAGTGTACTGTTGAATGGAATCCTCGTCGAAAGAAGGAGCTTCTGGACTTTCAATTTTGGTCTGGTTCACTGATGGTTTCGCTGATGGCTTCTTCTCTGATGGAGTGGGCTTTAATGAAATACCCAGACTAGATAATACATCTGACAATGATGATAGGATAAAGAGTTCGTCAAAGTCATTAATGGTCTTGTATGATTGGATTTTATTAGTGCCTTCCACTTTCCTTTGGACTTTGGATTTCGGTTGCACTATCCAGCGCAGAGATGAGTCTACACAGGCGAATAAATCCACATCGTATTGGTCAGTTTTCTTCACCTTCACCATTGAGTTTTTCTCCAGTTTGTAGCCGTTAATATCGCAGTATATATGAAGACCCCCTGATCCAGTCACTACTAATCCGACATCATTGGGTAATACATTTAACACAGATGTTCGGATTTGGTTCTTGGTTTCTTCATCAGCATCCTTATCCAAGATGTCAATATCCACGACTGCTAGGTTGGTCACATGTGCAAGATTTATTGCTGTTCCTGTTCGTTTATGACCAGCACTCTCAGATGATATACCATCGTTGTATTTCTTATAGTCGAACAATGGGACTTTATGAGGTCTCAAACGATCAGACAATGAATGAATTTCGTCAGGAAGATTATTGAACATTGCTTCAATTTCTGAGTCGAAATCATTATCGAAATCGTCCTTGAGAGAGTTCTTTATTTGTGCATCTTTTTCCTTGAATTCAAATCTTACAATTTGTAATGCCATTCTTTCTAAGGAGATAAAAAATTCGATTTATAAAAAAGTTCTGCGTTTATTTTTTCTGAGACCCATAATTTTCTGTGTTCTCGATTGACAGTAGTCCAAAATGGAGTCATTATCCGACACAATTGACAGAGCTCATTAGTGCGAGGATATCGTGCTTATTCTCCGATCAGGAAATGTCACTGTGTCACTGGGTAATTGAAATTTTTATTTTGGATTTCATTTTGAAAAGTCCACGTGCGAGTCTTATTTCGATTGAAATCATCAGTCCTATTACCCAGTGACAGTACCCATTGACACCCCACTGGCTCGAGGATATCGTGCTTGTTCTCCGATCAGGAAATGTCAATGTGTCACTGGGTAATTGAAATTTTTATTTTGGATTTCATTTTGAAAAGTCCACGTGCGAGTCTTATTTCGATTGAAATCATCAGTCCTATTACCCAGTGACAGTACCCATTGACACCCCACTGGCTCGAGGATATCGTGCTTATTCTCCGATCAGGAAATGTCACTGTGTCACTGGGTAATTGAAATTTTTATTTTGGATTTCATTTTGAAAAGTCCACGTACGATCTTTTTTCCGCATTGATTCTCCGAGACGATTGACATTAGTTCAAAACATTGATGCCTTAATCATTATCTCCAGAGTTCTACGAGTGAGTAGGACCCTTCAGAATGCACCTGGAGGATGTAGACACTACCCCCATGCATCACTAACGTTTATAGGTTTTTCTGGGCAATGGTCGTTTTTGACATTTTTGGAGCTCCCTATATATAGAAATTAAAAAATTGGAAAAGTACTTTGGAATTAAGCTTAATTTTTCGATTCTTTTAATACTGCTCCAGCGCGTCTGTCTCCCGGAAATAAGTGTTTATCATTGATTGTATATTACAAATAAATGATTGTTTTGTCTTTTCTTGGGCATTAGAATTTTTTCATTTTTGTGGTCTAAGGTAATGGACCTGAAATGTTCGAAAAAAGTGAAGTGTTCCAGATCGTCTTCATTCGTTCTGATAAAGTCAATATTGATCTTCTGAATTCATTGGTGCAAGAATTATTGAAATCTGACATCTCTGTGAGGAGTTATGGGTGATCTAAGGCAAAATTGTGGTCAAAATTGGTGATTTTTCAAAGTTGCTGAGGACCTCAATGTTAGTGATATTTTCGATGATATTTCATAATTTGATGTCAAAAATGAACTTCTAGCTGTTGGCGAGGATTTACATTGAGAGAATCTTTTGTGGATTTGGATTTTAATGGAACAATTTTCTTGATATTACCCATTGACAAATTGACAGAAGAGAGAAGGAATAGTGACCTTATCATTCATGAGATATGCTCTCCTGTTGGCTCACTGATGATCTATTACATTCTTGTTTAAAATAATTGGAATTTGACTTTAATGGAACAATTTTCTTGATATTTCCCATTGACAGATTGACAGAGATTGAGAAGGAATGTATATATTCATTAATGTGAAGGCATTAGATACTTGCTCACAGCTGATATATTACAGTAAATCATTGATTTATTTAGAATTTGACTTTAATGGAACAACTTTTTTGATTATACTCATTGACATATTGACAGGAATAACATTAATGAAGAGATATTAATTGCTTGAGCTAGTTGGATGTCAGTAGTGTCAATCGTCTCGGAAAAAGTAAGCCCAAAAATGATCGCACGTGGACTTTTCAAAAATGAAATCCAAAATAAAAATCCCAATTACCCATTGACACATTGACATTTCCTGATCGGAGAATAAGCATTAATTCCTCGAGCCACTGGGGTGTCACTGGGTGCTGTCACTGGGTTATAAGACTGAGCAAATGGGATGTCATTAGTGCGAATCATTGATGTGCTGATCTATCCTTCGCTCATTGCTGGAGTATTACAATCTTCATTGATTTATTATGAATTTGACATTAATGGAACAATTTTCTTGATATTTCCTATTGACAGATTGACAGAAAGTGAGAAAGAATGTATCTATTCATTTATGTGAAGGTGCTTTTGAACATTGCTCACAGCAGATATATTACATTTGATGATAAAATAATTGGAAATTGAAAATGATGGAACAACTTTTTTGATTATACTCATTGACATTATGACATGAATAGCATAAATGAAGAGACTTTAATTCTAAGCACTAGTGAGCTCCGTCAATTGTCTCGGAAAAAGTTAGCCCAAAAATGATCGTACGTGGACTTTTCAAAAATGAAATCCAAAATAAAAATCCCAATTACCCAGTGACACATTGACATTTCCTGATCGGAGAATTAGCACGATATCCTCGAGCCACTGGGGTGTCACTGGGTGCTGTCACTGGGTTATCGGATTGAGTATTGTGAATGAAAGAGTGCACCATTGACGAAGTCATTAATGAACTTCAGAATCCTTGGATTTATCAAAAATAAAGAAAAAAAGAGACTGAGATTATTGTTGAATTGTAAATAATCACTAATGTCTGAGACACTTGTGAAGTTGTATTTTTGATTGAACTTTATTTGAATTTTAATCTCCATTAAAGAACACACTGAAATGAGTCGACAAAAATACAATTCACAAATGATTGAGAAAATGATTGATCATAATCTATCGACGATCACTGAGAATGCAGCAGTGATTGACTCACTACAGACAGAAGTAGAAACGAATCAGAAGGAAGTCGATACACTCAAGAAGACAACAGAAGAACATAAGACAGCGATATCTTCAATTCAGAAAGTGGTGAGCACAAATGGATCAATCAGTTGTTCAGCTGGTATTGCTACACCAACAATTGGAGGATTGATCAATGTGAATGGAGCGAATTGGAACATATCAGAGGGATCCCTTCCGAAGTATCCTGGAACATATCCGGCATCGACATTTTCTTCTGGAATTTCTATTTCACAATCACTTGCAGAAACTTCAGGAATTCAGTTCAATGGTGATGGTATCATTATGTGGTCTCCATGTGACAGACCAGCAATCTATTACTACGATGAGGACACAGGTTCAGGAGTGTTTTCAATATCCACAACAGGAAGTTTTTCTCAACTGTCAGATAGAAGAGTGAAAAGAAATATTGAACCATATCCAAATGTTCTTGAGCAACTGAATAAAGTCGGAAATTGTGCAGTACCAATTCAACACATTCGACTCGAAGATCAACAAAGTGACAAAACAAATCGAGAATGAAACTAATGAAGAACACTTGAAGAACTGCAAAGAGAAATGTGAATGCTTGAAGAAGGAAAGTGAGAAGAAGCACATTGGTGTGATTGCTCCAAGAAATCCAAGAAATCTTGAACAGATCTGAATGATTCCTATCAAGACACTCCTGATTGTTGAGAAGCAGAACTATCAAAGCCATTCAGAAGTCGGACAACAACAGACACTCATAAATGAACTTCATTCCAACATGAGATCAACCAGAAATTCATAATACTCTTTGATTATTTTTCCATTGATTGTCTCGTTGTTTCCATCTCGATTGATTCACCAGAACTGTCTTTGAACCAGATCTTCACAATTGATTGTCGAGTAGTTAATTCCCACTTCTTTCGCTTCGCAATCTGTTCATTGCAGAAAGCAACAAACGAGTCATTGAATGCATCAGTCTGGATCCAATCACCATGGATTGTGATGTGCTGAGGAATGTCTTTGAAATGACAGTTGTTGAACCGTTTATCTCTTCTCTCACATGAATAAGTTTACAGTCGAGAAAGTGAATGTATTTTTGATTTCTGGAATTGGTAAAATCAGGAGGCAATTGAGTAGTGTGAGAGTTCTGAATTGAGAAGTATCGTTTGACCATTCTTGTTTTCTACAAAAATAAAATATCATATTTGTTCTTTCAATACCCTCTCTTCACTTCTTCATACGCTTCCTTGGAGTCGACGATCAATGACATATCGCACTCGTGGTTTTCCATTCTCAATCCAGAACAGCCAGTATGTCGCTTGATGTAGTGCTAGAATTGGTGGAGGAGGACCTTCCGGAGTTGATGTGAAATATGGATCCGAGTTCACCTTGATTGATTGGTGTTCCTCTGAAGACAATATTAACTGATTCTGCTGTTGAAATCCCTTCTTCTCCACCAGCAATTTCACTTCGATCTGTTGGAACCATGAATGTGAAACAAGTCGCATCCGTGACTGGTCTTGTTCTCTTGTAGTCAGCTCCTCTGTCGTGAAATACTCGAGTTGAACAAATGGAATTCTCAAACTCTTCCGTGGCAGAACAACCAATGAAGTCACCATTCACCATCATCATTTGATAGAACTCAGGTGATATCGTTGACATTGGGAAATTGGGAAAGTTGGATCCAAGCATTTCAAAGTGACCAACATATTGAGGATTTCTGAAGACTGTACATTCATTTGGTCTTTCAGGGAATAAGCACATTAGATTCATGAGATTGTTGAGTTTGATACTAATGTTTGATCTCACTCCCATAGCATTCGCTTTTGATTGAAATGATTGTGTGTCAATTCTTTCTGCTTTCAGAACATCAAGAGTCTTTGAATATGTGTTGAAGAGAGATTGCTTTGTTGCATCAGTCATTTGATATCCATAGCAAATCGAAGTGACTTTATCAACTGATGAAGAAAGAACAGTGGAAGTGGTTGGCGATGTAGCGATATATTTCACAGTACCTGATGATGCCGGTTGAAAATACTGAATTCGTTGAACTGGATTCCCGATTTGTGTAAACTCTTGAGTCAGTGTCGAGAAGTCTCCATCGTACATTAATTCTGTTTGGGATTGAGTTGACAGAGTTGATATCGATTTACTTGGATTTTGATCGATACTGTTTTCAAGTGTTTTCATTACGATTGTGGAAACTCGAATAGGACAATACACAAGTGAATCAGTTGTTAAATGAAATCTCAATCGGAGATTGCCAAAGATGGAATTTGGATACTGATCGAAAGTACTTAATGGTAGGAGATTCACAAATGGAATGACCAATGGAATTGTAAATGTGATGTTTGAAGAGGCAGCATCGACTGGACAATGATAGTATCCACATACGCTTGGATCCATTCTCTGAACATTTTCCCAAAGACTGTAGCAATGCTTCATGTTATTTTTCTCTTCATGGGATTTGAAAGTGTGGTATAGAAATGATTCGTGGATGTGATTGTTCTGAAGTGTATTGTCAATGATGTTACCTTGACTGTCGACGAGTCTCATGTCTCGAATTGCATCTGATGATGATTTAAATCCGTAGAACATACCATTCATTCCAACATATTGCGCAGATGCACTCGTTGGTTTCGAATATGGAACGGTAACTGTGAGATCGATACGCAAATGACTCTTCGCAAACTCTGTCACATCATGACCATCATAGCACAATGGAACTTCAATTTCATCTCCAATTCTGCATGGCATGGGAGGATTAGTTGGATGCACTTCTTGGATGGAATAAATGTGTGGCTCTGAATCCCATTGTTTCGGAAGATATGATTGCACTTCAATTTGCTCAATTAATGTCGATGTTGGTTTTGATTGATTAGATCTGAAACTTCTCATTTATAGAAAAATAAAACATACAATATACAATATTTTTTTTTGTACTTTTTCAATGTGGTAAAATGCCAAGCTCCTTGTGCAACGCCTTCAGTGTGTGATTTTGATTGTACTCAACTTTTGGTTCACCATTGCTGTATCGAAATACCCACCACGTTGTTGCAGTTGTTGCGAAAATAGGCACTGGAGGATGTGTAAATGTTGTCATCATACCATCTCTTTCAGGAATTTTTGACTTGGATCAAGAACATTATAGTACGTGTCAATACTCCTTGATAAATTGGCTGAGATCTCAAAGTGACTGGAACATTCTGACCTCTGGAACTGATCGAATCATTACAGTTTGTTGGGCAACCACTTCTCTGGGTTGAGAAGCATAAAAGAAAATCAGAATTGTCATGAATTGGTCGTACTCTTGTCATTGTCTCATTTGGGATAATTCCTGATCACCAGTGAGTTTCTCTTCAACGAGAGAATCTGTAAGTGATCGCTCCAAATCATCAGGAACAGCTAGGTACGAATCAAGATTGAGAGTTGACAAAGCAAATTGATAGAAACGAGCTCCAATAGTTGTTGTTGGTTGTTCTGGATAGTATTTGTTGAGGAGATTCACTTGGATATTCTTCTGCATTGGATTGTGGAAACATGTGACTTCATTATCGTAGTGACGAAACAGTAACATAATATCCTTTGCATTAACGAGAACCATTTGCTGAGTACAATCAATTCCTGATGGAGTCGGTGTCTTCTGAAATGGATAGAATGAGATCTTTTCAGCTGGAATTGTTCCAGGACGATCCTGATACATTTTCTTCAGATTCTCTTTCGCAATTTCCTTCATTTTGTATCCAGAACTCATGCAATACACATCATCAATGCGATAATCCATAATGTTGAGAGAAATGTATTGTTCTTCAGACCAAGGTTCCGATGTAATACCAGCGGAATTAAAGTAGATGTCTTGAGTTACAGTTGATTTTAAATGATTGACCGATTTGAACGAAGTTCTTTGTGCATGAGGCGACGAGACTAGGAATGAAGTTTGGACGATCAGAATGACAATAGACAATTGAACTTCGGATGGATGGTGCTGTGCTGTTCCACTAACGATTTCGAGAGTGTATTCTTGAAAGTCAGTTCAGGATTAACAGGACAACAAACGAATGCATCTTCATTGATGTGCACACTCAATTTCAGATCTCCAAAGAGACATCGAGGATAGTCGGTCATTCCTGAGAAAATGAGAAGATCTTCAAGGTTAATTGACACACGAATTGGTACATCAATAGTGTCTTTGAATACACCAGTTCCAGATGTTGTTGTGAAGTCTGATAAAGGAATATAAACACCAGCAACCGATTCATCATGATTCCATGCATTCTGCCAAGGTGTGTGACAATGTTTTCGATTCTCTAATTGACTCTTTGGTTTTATCATGTTGTATATGTGAGACTCCATCGATACATCATTGTTTGTTGTGCTGATGATTCTCTGATTGTTGTGAAGAACAGTAAGGTCACGAAAGATTGATGCCGAATGTTTGAGTCCAACGAAGATGAATATCCTTTCATTCATATACGATCCAATATTTCCAGCAGTTGTCTTCCAATTGTTGACTTTCAATGTTGCTGTCATGGTGAACGTAATGAATGAATCATCGATTTGACAAATGTCCTGATTCCCAGTCAGTGGGATGATTATTTCCTGTCCTTTATAGAATCGTGAATTCTCTGATGGTTTCAATTCCTGAATAGAAGTATTGTGAGCTCCATCGTTCAGAAGGTAATTGATGTGATGCTCGGACATGAGTTGCTGTTGTATTTGACCAATATCATCTCTTGTATACTTGATTGATCCAGTGGTGTTTCCAGTCAATGATGATGCTCCAGTTCTTTTGTTTGTCAGATGTGTTATATGCGAGTTCATTTATTCAAAAATAAAAAATCAAATAATGTTTTATGTACAGTTACTTTTTCTTTTTTGGTTTCTTCGCTTTCGGTTTCAGCTTTTCTTCCAGTTTCTGTATTTCTCCTCTGAGTTTGTTCGCTACTGCAGTGTTTCCTTCATTGATCGCTTGCTCATATTGTGCCATCTTTTCTGCATGGATTTGCTGATCCGATTTCACATCTGGAATCATCTCAACTCCTGTCTGAGCGACCTTAGAAATCAATGGTCCAACAAAGGGTATTAGATTCAGAAATGGAGCTCCAACTCTGAGTATATTTTTGCCAACTGCTGCTAATTTTGATAACCAACCTGGTGCCATTTATGAAAAATAAAAATATTGAATTACATCTTCATTATTGTCGAAATTGTATCATTGGATTTTGGGACTGACTAGCACTCCTTCCGAGATTCTGGTTGACTTCTGGACTATATTGCTGGTCAAATCCACGATTCATTGCCTTGCTTTGTTGATAAGTGTCCATCATCCCTCCTAAACCATTCAGTATTCCTCCAGCTGTTTGACCGAATTTACTGTTCGTCTGAGAGAGCAATCCACCACCGACTTGAAGTAATGTTGGAGCTAGAGGTTTGATGAATTGAAAGAACTGTTTTCCGATATTTTTGAGTTTGTTGAAACTTCCTGGTGCCATTTATGTAAAAATAAAAAATACAATTCATTATTAATTTTATCTCGGAATTGCTTTGGTGTGAGAAATGCCATAATTGAGGATGGTATTGTAAGCTTCATTATAGGCAATACTCATATCCTTTCCACCAACGAGAATCTTGAAAATGGTTCGAAAGATCGGGAGTTTATTCATACATAAGCACTTATCAGATAAATCATCCAGTTCAATCACAACATCATTGATCCCAGTGAGTGTCGCAATCAGTGCACATAAATCACTTTGGTTCGTGATCAGTTTCTTCGATGGTTCAATGAGATTATTCAGTAGTTTCTTTTCACAAGCGAATGCATTCTTGTATACTAAGAGTAATTGATCTTTGAATGCTGTAATATTCGATTCGTATTCACGAAGTGGAATTGTTCGACTTTGAATTGGCGCTGATGGATATGTTTCAAGTGGAGGATCATATGCACCTCGTTCGGTAGTTACCACAGGTTCAGAGCAAACACGATCCATCTCCATTTTCGATCCTCTATTATCTACTCCAGCTTTGCTTCGATCTTCAATGATAACATTGTTGGTGATTGATGTTGGTACTGAAGAAGAACTTGTGTGTTTTGTAAATTGACAACTGAGAATTGGCTGCATTTTAGTAAAAATAAAAAAGTGATATATTCATTTTTGTTTTGATCAACTGCTGAAATACATTACGTCAGTTTGACCTAGTGTAGCGCTCAAATTATGTTCATTCGGAAGTGTATCCAACACTCGAGGTCCTGTATAGTCAACTGGATTCCATGTTCGTGCGAATGCTGCCACCATATTTTCACCACTATGGAGTATTGTATACACAGGAGCAATAAGGCTTTCTGGAGTGATATTATTTCCCCTTAGTAAATCAAAACCAGCAGCTCTTGGATTGGGATATGAATTCAAGCGTTTAGTTACAATCTTCATAAATGATTTCTTTTTCAGTAAACCATTCGGATCAGCAAAGAAGTTATAATCCCAAAAGTCGCTCAGAAATGGAATTAATATTCCTCGATTCATATGAGTCGCTAATCCTGAACGAATCTTTGCGAAATCACCAAGAGAATACACACCGATTGCTTGGTTTGGTTGACCAGTTGCTGTACTTGAACAACGAATTTTCAGGAATTTCATAGCTTCATTCGCAATCCACAATGACACTTGATATGGACTAATTTCATCAGGTGGCAAATCAGGATTGTCATTCCATATTTTTGTCTTCTTAAACTCCTTCCATTGTGCATCAATTCTCGGACGTTCAAGCATCTTAAATTGACTATACTTTTGTTGTTTTCGTTCTTGTTTTGTCGGATTTGCAGCTGTCCAAGCGTTTCGATACAAGCCTTCACGTCTCTTCGCAATCTTTCCACCATTCCAATATCATTCAATTCCATTCTTGTCAACCACTATCACATCGTCACTATAGCCATCTCCATCTCTGTCTTCAACAAGTACATTCCAACCACCATATCGTTTCGGATTTGACTCAATCATTGCTTGAGCACTTCGAGCAGAACGAAATGCATCTTCATATCTGAGATCATAATCCTGTTCTGTTAGTATGTTACTCGCTGCATGTCTGGCTAGTTTATCTTTGGTGCTTTGTTTGAAGGGATTGACGCCTTTCTTCCTTTTCGATTGTGTAGGATTTCTTTGTTGAATCTGTTGAAGTATTTTTTGATCGTTCATTTAGTAAGAAATAAAATATTTAATTTGTAAATAAATGTTTCATCAAAAACAAATCACACCAAGAAGAAAACAAGGAAGCAACTTAACACAAAGGATGTCGTACAATTCATTCGATGATCTTTCAATTTCAGAATATGTCAATCAGAGACTGCAACAAGTGAAGACCACTAATGTCGGAAAAGAACTGCCAAGTGCTATTCATCATGAACTACTGTTCAATCGCAATAGTGTGAATGTGCTCATCGGAAATAGAGGAAGTGGTAAGACCTATAATGTCCTCAGAGAACTCCTGAAAGTCCAGGAAGTACCACTCCAAAATGAGAGATTTCACTTATTTGTGTACGTTACTGATAAGCACAATGATGGCACTTTTCTGCGATCCAAATCACTAATAAGGATTCCAATAGTGAAGGTCAAGTATAATGAGATTTTTGCATTCCTGGAGAATCTATCGACAGCTAAAGCAGCATACGAAGAAATCATTGACAATCACTGGGAAGAAACAGTGACAGATCAGTCTAGGAAATCAATTCTGAAAACACTCCATCTTGATTCATTTCGAGAACGCAATCTTCAAACAATGATACTCCTCGATGACTGTAGAAGAATCCTCAGTGAGCGAAGAACAAAAGCGAATCCTTCAATTCTGATGGACTTATTACTGGAGAATCGTCAACCAAAATTCACATTCTTTCTTACCATTCATGAACTGTTCTCATTATCTCCAGATATGAAGTCAAACATTGATTCGTTGTGGATCTTTGGAGGCTTCAATAACGAGCGAATCAGAAGAGTTTTCAATCAACTGAATGCACCGATGGAATGCAAAGAGTTTTGGAGTACTTATAAACAATTAACGAAACAACAAGCAGCGATCTTTCGATACGGTCAATCCGTTCACATTGAATACCTCATGGTTTAAAACGATTCTGCTTTATTCAAAATGGTTTAGATATTTTTAGAATGGTTTCAAATGATTCCAAATGCATTAGTGTTATTTTCATTATGATTTTACAATTTTTTAATTCATTCTAAATGAGTCTAACAGTTTTTGAACCATTTGAACCAGAACAGATAAATTTAGATTCAATTGAAAGTTTTCAGCTGTATTTAAACAAGAATGGAGAGATTCTGAAACGATACACAACGAATAAGCTAAACAAAATGATAAAGATTGATGGATATAGAATAACGAAAACCAAAGGAGTAATCGCACTTCGAAAGGACTATTATGGCGGTTCCTCAACGATGACTTACACTGATTCGCCACAAAAATATGATGAACTTATGTCAAGAATTACAGTGCTAGAAGACATTGTTAAACGTCTCGCTAATGCCATTGAATCTAAGAATCAACGTTGGGGTTAATTCTCAACGAATCCTGATCATCAATGGAATCATGCAATTGTCTCAAACAATGTGAAAGCAATTCATCATCCTTAATTATTTTTGTTGATACTAATTGTATTAATCGCTTTTGTACATCACTCAATTGTGAATCAAACTCTTGCTTCTTCAGTTGGTTTCGATAGTACCATTCTCTTTTGCTCAGGCGAATTGCATTCTTTGCATCACTTTCTGATTGATAAAACTTTGGTCGTCCTTTCACTTTTGTTGACATCTTTTCTACGGAAATAAAAAATCAGATTTTAATTTGTGAATTCAATTTTTTATCCTGTAAGAAATATATCGAGAACTTATCAATAAAGCTCATTAATGAATTTGCTCAAAAACTGGGAGTTGATTGGGATTCATTACCGTTAAAACGACTGATTGAAACTGCTAATGATGCTCTAGTTCAGAATGGTTTCAGAGGAGATATAAACAACACAAATGAGATTGAACAATTCATCAGAACATTTACGGTTCGGAATCCTTTGATGGCACCAGTGATTCAGGAACTAATGCAAAGACAGAATAACCAACCTATTAATGCACAACAAATTGATGCAAATGCTCAGCAGAAAAGAAACACAATGGAGAATCAAATGAGACTGAACCAAGAGATCAGACAACGACGAATTGTACAACCAAATCAACAAGTCATTGAGCACGATCAAGAACAGAGAAGACAACGAAGAAGACACCAGCAGAATCTCAATCAAGAAATCCGAGAATATGAACAACGAACGAGATATCAACAGATGTTAGCTCACTTTGAAGAACGAAGACGGAGATTTCTGAATTTGTATCAAGTCCCAATAGAAGAAGATATTGTACTTCCTCAGCTGCCACAAACACAATTGAATGCTCTGATGTTGAGAGATGTCGATAATGTTCGAGCATTTGCTGCTGCATTGGAAAATGTGAGGGCGAATTTGGCTCCAGCAGGATACATCGCTGATCAACAATATCGAGACGCTAATGGTCCAGTACAATTGTATTTTCGTAATAATATCGCATCGTTTGAAGACATTGAAGCACGACTCAGAGAAGTATTCACTGCAGAGAATTTCCCATTTAAGATCTCTTTTGACTTTGCCATTCTGAATTCTGTAACAGATCAAAATGGAAACACCACATATGAAGAGAATACACCATTCTATCAGAACTCAATGAAAACATCTCCAATTACAGTCCAAAATCCTCAAGACATTGATGCAGTCATAAACGCAATGAAATCAAGAATCAGAGACAGTTTTGAAGTCACAGTGATTGATACCAAAAGAGTGCCATGTGCCATTTATGGAGCTGCATTTTATGTGTACCGATTGAGAAATGGTGGAGCTTGTGTTCCAGGATTGAAAGAACATATTGCCCTTCAGACAGTGTTTTATGTTGATTGTAAATATAACATTTGCATCTTCACAGCTCTGACTTATCTCACTCATGGAAAAGAAGCTGATGGAAAGAAAATCTGTCGAGACTCAAGAATTAAGATCGCAAAGCATCATTTCACTTCATTCTATCATTTCTCAGACCTCACTAGTCCAGCATTAGTGAAAATTCTCAAAGAATATCCTGGATTCAACATCTCAACAGAAATAGACCGATTTGTAGAACACTTCAATGTGAACGTACATATTTATGAAGCAATTGAAAAAGACAATGGAGGTTCTTGGATTTATACTCTTTCTCAGTCATTTCTCTCACCATTGGAGAACGCTAGAGACTTGAATTTATTGATGATTATTCTCGAATCGGATGCACATCTGATGTTCGTTTCTGATCCACAAAAGCTGACGAAATTGATGATTTGTCCACACTGCAAAGACTATTGCCGTCCCTATAATTCAAGAGGCGCAGGTACCAGAGACTTTGACAATCACGTGAAGAAATGTCTTGAACAGGGTATCAAAAATGAAGAACGATCAGTGGACTTAGACAATGCTTCAGCACCAATACTAACTGCATTTATTGACAATCCAACAATGACTTATCTATTGTCTCGAGGAAGAATGAATGAATACAAATACACAGATCAGTTCTTGACCTTCGATATTGAAACAATCATTGGCGAATTCTCAATGGATCTTCCTCAATCTGAAAACACACAAGAGAAGAGTACCGTTCTGAACAAACATCATCTATACTCATTGGCCTTTTCTTCTTCACTTCCAAATTCACAAACAAGGAAAAATGTAAATAGACTCGAATGTTTATATGACAATAGTGGTCGAAAATCAGTGTATCTTGACAAGAGTTTCGAATCAATGAAAGACAAAGAAGAAGAATGGATCAGAATGTGTCTCAAAGCTGGATTAATCGATGCTGATCTTTCAAAAGAGAAGATCCAAAAGCAAGCACACAATATTGGCTTTATACATTTCATCATAAATGATATGTTCAAAGAAGCACTGAGAATCCAAGACTATCAACAGTACTCAGATCCAGAAATACCATCAAATAAGAATGTCACAGTAATGGGTTGGAATAGTGCGAACTTCGATCTTCCTGTAATCATGAATGCACTGCATTTCACGCAACGGAGCATCTATGAACCACCACTCGGATCTGCAAAGTGTCCTAAACAGCTCGTGGTTCGTCATAAGAAACTCCAGGTGTCATTGAGATTCCTTGATGCAATGAATTTTGTATCTCCACAGTCATTGAAATCATTTGTGCAGGACTTTGGTGATGGTACTGATTCAAAAGGCATATTTCCATACGAAGCAATCAATATCACTAATGTTGAAGAAGAACTGAATAAATCAGAACCGTTTCCAGAAGAAGTGTTCTATTCACGTGTGAAAAATGAATCGTTGTTGAAAGATCTTTCGTATTCTGACTTTGTTGAAGATGCCAAGAGATTTAGTACAAGAAGAGAATATCTGAAGAACTATAACATCAATGATACGCTAATCATGATTGATCCAAAACAGAAATTGATTCAATGGTTTGCAGCAGGGACAGTCGATATGTTGCAGTTTGTTTCATGTCCAGCAGCAGCAGTGAATTTGAGAAATATGTCGACATACTTTCCGTCACTCTACTCTGATTCACCACCATATTCTGACTTCGATATCAATGCCACTTATGTCGTCAAAACCAATGAGAAAGCTTATGATTTGACACCAGCGAAATGGAAGTATATGGTAAAGAATTATGAGTACCAAGATGAGAGAGCTGATCGTGATTCATCTCAAAATGTGAATGACAATGACTTTGAATGGATGACTGAATTGATCAAGAAAGGATGTGCCATTTGTGGAGCTTCATTTACGTTTCAGAATCAACCAACACTTGATCGAATTGACTGCTCATTATCTCACACAAAAGAGAATTGTCAACCATGCTGTGTGTACTGTAATGTTGTTAAATCCAATCGAGATGAACACCTGACGAAACTCAAGATTAAACTGCGCCAATATGCTCAAATCCACAAGCTTCAAATGACATTAACGGATGAACGAGTGTATAAGCTATTAAGGAGCGGAATCACTGGTGGTTTGTCTAATGTAATGCACAGATTGAATCGATCAGGAATTGACACCATTCATCGTTTTGAATACGATAGCGAAAATACAAAAGTGATTGACACAGATACTGGAAATGTAATGACTCACATCCTCTGTCTTGACAATAATTCTCTCTATCCAAGTGTTTCTGCATCAGTTCCACACAAGGCTGTTAAGTATACAAACAACAGAATGTATATGCCAGGAAGCGTCAAATTCTACACAACAAAGAAGGAAGTAATGTTGAAAATCATCAAAGAAAGGAAAGATCTGTTCGCTGTCAAAGTGAAAGGACACATTCGAGAGGACAGAATCAATGATTTCATCAATATGCCTCCAATCGTTCAGACAATCAATATCAGACCAGATCAGATGTGCTCAGATGATACTCTTGAAGCAATGAGGAATTGTGGAGTTCCAGAAGGTAAATCAGAGAAGAAAGTCACACAACTGTTGTCCACTTTTGGTGAGTATAGAGTCTTCAATTCATACTATTTGTGGTTCCTTCTTGATGATTGTGCTTTTGAAATCGATGATGTGTCTGAAATGGCTGTCTTTGAGAAGAATGCTGCATTCAATGGATTCATTACATCAATGATTCAACGTCGAATTGCTGCAATCGAGGCTGGCAACACTGGGATGGAAAAGTTCTGTAGACTAATCCTTAATTCATGCTACGGTTATGATTCACTCAATACTGAGAAATACAAAAGATCATATTTGTTAAATCGAGAACAGACATTTCTGAAGCACTTGTATCCAGATTTTCTGTCGACAGATCAGATTGGGAAAGATTTGTATTTAGTCGATGTGAAACCCAAGAAATTCAAATGCAAAACTGCACTTCAATCAGCGTTCTTTACACTTGAGAATGCCAAGTATTGGTACTTCAATTTCTACTACAACTTCCTTACTAAGTGTTGTGATGAACAGAAGTTTCATTTCATCTATTGTGACACAGATTCGTTGTCAATCGCTATTGCAGGTGTTCAAATTAAAGACTGTCATCAAGGTTTATCAGCTATTGTCTCAGATCAGCAGTTCTACGATAAGAATGTGTTTCAATGGTTGTCAAATCCAAAGTGTGGAATCAAATCAAGGAAGAAACTTCTGGGATTGTCAGTGGAGAAAGAAGGTGATTTCATGATTGCTCTGTCACCAAAGTGCTTCTATGTCAGTGAGAAAAATACACCAGTGCACAAAGCCATCAAAGGAATCTCACTAGCCCGGAATTCACATCTGGATCAATCACAATTCATCAAAGCAAATGAGACAAAACAACCGATTGAAGGAGAGAATGTTAACTTTCAAATGGGTGTTTTTTTTCGAGACTCGACTCCTCCTTTTTTTGACAGATTCCTGATTGTCCCACATTCATCAAGCAGGAACTTGGGGGAAAAGTTTAGTTTTTCATTGGTTCTGGTCGCTGGATGTCAACTTGTTTTGATATGGGTTGATCACCAGGCTTCTGATTTGATCCCAGTGATCCCAGTCGGATCTGATCCCACTAAATACCTACAATACCATTTCGTTTCTTTCATTTCAAAAAAGTCTTCTTATATATGATATTTGAATGGAAAAAAAAGTAAAAAGGAAAATGGTCACTTCATAGATCATGAAAATGCAAACTTTGGGTGCTGCTGTTTCAGTTTGTTCTACAACAATAATTATAAAAACAAGTCGATAATGCGTTATTATGTCTTCTTTGATGGTTTTTTCTCACTGACTAAAGTCAATGAAGGGAATACATCGAAAAAAGAAGTGTTGGTGATTGTAATCGTGCGTGTTTTTGGGAAATAAGAGCTGTCTGAAATATTGAAGAGCATTATGTGAAAACAAGAAGTGAATTGAACATGATTAATGAAGTGATAATGAGAAAATCTCAAAGGAAAAGAGTTGAAATTTGATCTCAGTCCAAATTTAGGCACTGACATCAATTGATCCCAGTTTTACCTATTTTGATGGGACTACTCAGATGCCTGTTGATCACTCATTTTGTTGACAAATGATCCACAAACGTGTTTTGTGTCAACGAAGAGGGAACTGGTGACAGGCAAAAGTGAAATGTGGTTATTAGAAGTGAGTAAAATGAAAAACTACACTGTCCAGGCAACTGAAACTTGAAGTCAATTCGAGGGATCGTGGCTGTGTCTGCGCCTGTAATGGTCATTGAGGATGGGAGATAAACGACTATCACAGTGAATCCAGAGATGTCGCCCCTCTAGTTCTTTGCTTTTCACACCGATCGTCATGGCGTGGACCTCGATCCGCATCCAGCTGTGTCTGTCTTTGTCTCATCAACATAAAGCTGACATTGAACTGTCAGACATTTGGGGATGCCATATTCCAGAGGGACGTAGGCAGAACGTCTGTAGCCGCAACTAAATCTCCCGTTGTCCGTCGTATCGTCTTTACAACCTGTGATGAGCTTGGCCCGCGTGAGAGCTTCATTAGTCACCACCAGTGTTTCCTGAGAAGGTGAGAGTCTTCAGATTGTAGTTTCACGCATCCGAGCTCGCTCAATGAAGGATACAGTGATTGAGTAATACCATAGTGCAGTTCACACGAATTTGCGACGAAGTGTCTGAAATGTGTTGTCAAAGATGCTTGTTTGACAGTCATTTCCTTCAGAGCCTCTCTCCGACATAGCTACACTATCCCTGCAGCCACCTCTCTCGGACAGCTCTCAAACCGACACGTGCAGTGAGAGGATGCTGTCCGACCTCCTTTTGAGTGTCCTGATCTGGCTGTCAGTTGAAGAGGAGTATACCCGTCTTTGCTGACTCATGTTTCAGCTGAATAACATCCATATTAATGAATCAGCAATCAACATGGACACTTGACGGCATCCTAAGGCGTGTCGAGATGCAGAGTAGAAACGACATGACGAAGAAAGAGGGGAGCCGAATGTGGGGCGGGCAATGACAGTTCGGTAGTGTATATCCGTCAGCATGAGCGACGTCTGATTCTTCGTCTGGCGTGTAGTTCGGAACGAGAAGGATCCTCTCTGAATCCCTCACAAGCTCAACTAGCATCCGAAGTGTCTTGATCGACCCGCCCAGAACGCGTCACTTGTTCAGCACGTTCTTATCCAAGCTGGCCCACACACTCTGCATCAACAGGCACACACTCGCACGGAGCTGGCACACATCTTCAGAGCGGCGTGTTTGCTTCTCCAGCTGCGTCTGAAGTGTTCGCAATCAGCTGCAGCAGCTCCATTATGCGGATCACGACTTGCGCCATCTTTCAGTTCTTTCGCACTGCAATCAGTTCCTTCAATCCTCTGTGCGTGTTCGTCTCGAGCACACCCGCATCGATCTCTGTGGCTGCTTCGCACGTTTCAGACTCTTGCGCTTCTTATGTCCCTCGCACAACAATATAAGATGGATGCTGTCGAAGATGACGACCAATCCGTCGCAGAACTTGGTGATGGTGAAGATGGAAGGATACGGAAATACTTGCAGCTTGTGTGATTTGTCTAGGCAGAGCATCGCATTTCCACAGTACGGGGCGAGGGAATTGATGATGAACTACCGAAGGAGAGACCCCACATCGGATCCCGTCTTCTGTCTTTTTTTCTTCTGATCTGTCGAGCTCTGCTGCTTCTGTGGACGAGGAATCATGTTTGGTGCATTTGCCGATCCTCTGGCCAGGGACTGCTGTTGGAGGAGAGACTTCCCAGGCATCATCCCCGAATGAGGCGAGACACCTTCAACCATTCCGTACTGCCCGGTCTGTGAAGGAGGAGGCCTTGAAGGTCGGTCTGTTGTTGGCTGTGGTGGCTGTGTCCGTGGCTTGACGACATCTGGCTGCGTCCCATCTGCGGGAAGGACTGCCGGTTGGGGTTGGCAGAGAGTCTGATTGCGTCGAGCTGGGGTTGGTCGAGTGGAGGCTGTTGTGGGGCGCCTCGCTCTCGTTTGGAGTGTGTGTTGTCCAGCTGGATGTACTGTGATTCATGCTGAGGGATGGGCGGGATGTCCTCGATGGTCTGGGATGTCTTTGCTTTCTTCATCGAATACGTCGGCACGTTCCTCGCCGACGGACAGAACATCTTTTTTCGTGACGTCCAGTCCGCCCCCCCTCCAACACCTACAGAACAGGCTCCGACTACATCGCTCGCATCCGGCCTACGTGCGCGCTGTGGTCGGTGGGAGGTGTGCTCGACGAGGAGCCGATGGGCGAGACTGGCGGCTGGGTCTTCTCGGGCACTTCGGGCGTCCACAGCTCGTCGGAGGAGCCGTGATGGGTTTTGGAGGTGTGGTGGGGAAAAGTGTGGAGGAGTGAGTGCAGCTTTGATTTGTGGTAGACACAGCGATGAGATGAAAAGAAATGCAGGATCGAATCAAAACTGACGTTGGTGTGCTGACACGAGAAATGAGGAGCCGAACGACTTTTGAACAGTCCATCCATGCCATCGTCCGAAGAGAAGAGGCCAGAATCCTCAGACGACGTGCGCGGGACGTTCGGAAGTGACTCCGACTGCTCGAGCTGTCTGTTCGGGTTGAGAAGGAAGAGTGCGCGCTGTGAGTAAGTTGGCTGCATAAAGGCCGAACCGATCCGCGACGGGTGCGGAACGACGTCGGCTCGTTTGACGTATTCCGTTGATGGTCGCTTCCGTGGAGTGGCGAGTCTGTCGTGGAGTTTGCTGGTGTGGCTGAGAATGTCGAAGAAATGTCGCCAGACGAACCGTTGTGGATCTTCTCTCCGGTTTCTTGGCTGGCGGTGAGCTGTTGGGAGGTGAACGAGGCGTGCGCGAGGTTGGACGAGGCTTCGATGCGCTTGTTTGCGGAGGGGGGAGGCGGTGAGAGAGGCTCCGGTGTTTGGAGTGTGTTGCTGTCCATTGTGTGTTTCGAGTGGAGTCTGTTTGTTGATTCAAATCCTTTCTCTTTCCTCTCCACGTGTGTTGTGCTTCTGCTCAGCGTGTTGTGCGACTCGTTGCGTGGGGAGAGCTTCTGCCCTCCTTCCATGATCCCCTCCGTCTGCGCGATCAAACCCATCGAATGCAGACTCCCAGTGTCGGTTAAGAAAGACGAAAGCGTGATTTCCGAATCTGCTCTGCTCATGGTCAGTGTTGTGATCGAACAATTTGTGGGAAAGAGAGCGAGTGTCGGTTGTGGTGTGGATGGATTGCCTGGAAACCAACGAGAACGACGTAAAAGTTGATCACTGCGAGAGAGATTCGGTCGTCTCGTTGAGATTGTTCAAAGAAAGATATTTGTCGGTGTCTGGGTGGTGGGTGTTGGTGCGTGTGGAGTGGACGAGGTTCATGAAGGGGTTTGTGGCGAGTGGGGAGAAGGTGGGGGTTGGGGTGGGTGTGCCGGAGTTTGCGGTGAAGTTGTGTTGGAGAAGGGGAGACAGCTGCTCTGTGGGGCTTCCTTTCGACATGTTGAACAGAAGAGGTGAGCAATTGTTGTGGAGCTGGGAAGGAATTTGTTGAGGGGCTGTTTGTGTCGGATAATCCATTCTGAACTGCAAGGGCGAGGAATTGGAATGTTTGTGGATGCGAACTGAAGGGGGAACGTGAGATTGGACGGGTGATACTGTTTCTACGGTCTGCGGTGGTACTTGCTGATTCTACTGAGCTTTCTTCTTTTCATGTCGCTCTTTGTCAAATGGTTTGATTTCCGGTTGCGTGAATCGTGAAGAACGCGATGTTTTGTGCTCGTCGGACGGTTTTTTCGCAGACTTGATTTCCTGTTGTTCTTTGTTCTGTTTACTTCGAGTGCGTTGTTCATCTCGTTGTTTTTTTGTCAGATTGTTTGTTTGTTCCTGATTCTGCTCCTTTTCCTTCTGAGCATCTCGTTCCCAAGCGAAGAAGTCGATGGGTGGGTTTCCTGTTGTATGGCGTGACTTCAGATCGTTTCATGGAAGCTTACCAATTAAGAACTCATATAAGCAATACAACACCGATCAAAGATCGTCAACTCGAACGAGATCCTTAAAGTGATGCGCTCGGAGCGAGGCATTTCTTACTGTTCCTCTGAAACCGACATGACTGCGTTTGGGGTATTCTTCGCCGTTTCCTGTGTGTGTTCTTTTCGCAAGACCGAAATCAATAAGATTAATCCTGTTCAGATCATGAGAACCTCGGCCAATGATAAAGTTACTCTGATAAAAGCAAAGGGAGGGTGACGAAAGATCGAGTCACACTGGTAAGATGTTACTGGCACAATAGGAGTACAATCACGGATATTGGAGTGAAGGAGCTTGCGCGACTACAGATGATCAGTGAGATCTGCTTGGAGTGTTCAGTTGAGAAAATGAACGATGATTTTTGACGTGGAAGGGTGATTATGACCTTAATGATGAATGGAAGTCAATTAAGAGAATAGAAACAATGACGAAGAAGGAAAATATGAAATTTTGAAGATATTGGGAGCCAATATATGACTCGGTCATTGAATAAACGAAATGATCAGAAGACGATTCACAGGTCGGGCATACCTCGACATTCAAATGTGTTCGCTCTTATATGAGTGAAAGTTCATTGTCTCAATTCTTTCAGTTCATTCCGTGAGCCAAAATGGACGATATTGTCGGGTTCTGGACGATTGAGGGAGAGTGTCCTGATTGACAGCGGATTGAGGTGATAATCTGTGAAAGGAATCAACTGATGAGAACAACACACAGGAACAGTCATGGATAAGAGGATGAAAAAGAAAAAGAGAGTGTCTTTCATGATTGTGTGATTTTTGAGTTGGATTGTGGGTTCGATCTAGGATGTCTGGTGGATACGCATTTTCAGACTTTTTCCCCCAAAAAAAGTCTTAGATAGAGTGAAATAGATTGATTGAACGAAAAAAATGGAGGAGTCGAGTCTCGAAAAATGGACCCCAAATTCACAAGTGTCTCAGACATTAGTGATTATAAACAATTCAACAATAATCTCAGCTTCTCTTCTTTTCTTTATTTTTGATAAATCCAAGGATAATGAAGTTCATTAATGACTTCGTCAATGGTGCACTCTTTCATTCACAATACTCAATCCGATAACCCAGTGACAGCACCCAGTGACACCTCAGTGGCTCGAGGAATTACTGCTTATTCATCAATCAGGAAATGTCAATGTGTCAATGGGTCTTTGGGATTTTTATTTTGGATTTCATTTTTGAAAAGTCCACGTACGATCATTTTTGGGCTAACTTTTTCCGAGACGATTGACGGAGCTCATTAGTGCTTAGAATTAATATCTCTTCATTTATGCTATTCATGTCAATATGTCAATGAGTATAATCAAAAAAGTTGTTCCATCATTTTCAATTTCCAATTATTTCATCATCAAATGTAATATATCAGCTGTGAGCAATGTTCAAAAGCACCTTCACAATAATGAATATATACATTCCTTCTCAATCTCTGTCAATCTGTCAATAGGAAATATCAAGAAAATTGTTCCATTAAAGTCAAATTCCAATTATTTAGTGAAGAATGTAATAGATCATCAGTGAGCCAACAGTAGAGCATATCAATGAATGATAAGGTCAATATTCCGTCTCACTTCTGTCAATCTGTCAATGGGAAATATCAAGAAAATTGTTCCATTAAAATCCAAATCCACAAAAGATTCTCTCAATGTAAATCCTCGCCAACAGCTAGAAAATCATTAATGACATCAAATTATGAAATATCATCGAAAAAATCACTTACATTGAGGTTCTCAGCAACTTTGAAAAATCACTAATTTTGACCACAATTTTGCCTTAGATCACCCATAACTCCTCACAGAGATGTCAGATTCCAATAATTCTTGCACCAATGAATTCAGAAGATCAATATTGACTTTATCAGAACGAATGAAGACGATCTGGAACACTTCACTTTTTTCGAACTTCTCAGGTCCATAACCTAGAATGCAAAAATGACAGAATTACAATGCCCAAGAAAAGAAGAAACAATCATTTATTTGTAATATACCATCAATGATAAACACTTATTTCCGGGAGACAGACGCGTTGGAGCAGTATTAAAGAATCGAAAAATTAAGCTTAATTCCAAAGTACTTTTCCAATTTTTTAATTTCTGTATATAGGGAGCTCCAAAAATGTCAAAAACGACCATTGCCCAGAAAAACCTATAAACGTTAGTGATGCATGGGGGTAGTGTCTACATCCTCCAGGTGCATTCTGAAGGGTCCTGCTCACTCGTAGAACTCTGGAGATAATGATTAAGGCATCAATGTTTTGAACTAATGTCAATCGTCTCGGAGAATCATTGCGGAAAAAAGATCGTACGTGGACTTTTCAAAATGAAATCCAAAATAAAAATCCCAATTACCCAGTGACACAGTGACATTTCCTGATTGATGAATAAGCACGATATCCTCGAGCCAGTGGGGTGTCAATGGGTACTGTCACTGGGTAATAGGACTGATGATTTCAATCGAAATAAGACTCGCACGTGGACTTTTCAAAATGAAATCCAAAATAAAAATCCCAAATACCCAGTGACACAGTGACATTTCCTGATCGGAGAATCGGCACTAATTCCTCGCACTAATGAGCTCTGTCAATTGTGTCAGACAATGACTCCATTTTGGACTACTGTCAATCGAGAACACACAAAATTATGGGTCTCAGAAAAAATAAACGCAGAACTTTTTTATAAATCGAATTTTTTATCTCCTTAGAAAGAATGGCATAACAAATTTCAAGAATTGAATTCAAGAAAAATGATGACACTTTCAACGATTATTTCGATGAAGATCTCGACGCAATGTTCAATAATCTTCCTGACGAAATTCATTCATTGTCTGATCGTTTGAGACCTCACAAAGTCCCGTTGTTCGACTATAAGAAATACAACGATGGTATATCATCTGAGAGTGCTGGTCATAAACGAACAGGAACAGCAATAAACATTACACATGTGACCAACCTAGCAGTCGTGGATATTGACATCTTGGATACGGATGCTGATGAAGAAACCAAGAACCAAATCCGAACATCAGTGTTCAATGTATTACCCAATGATGTCGGATTCGTAGTGACTGGATCAGGGGGTCTTCATATATACTGCGATATTAATGGCTACAAACTGGAGAAAAACTCAATGGTGAAGGTGAAGAAAACTGACCAATACGATGTGGATTTATTCGCCTGTGTAGACTCATCTCTGCGCTGGATAGCGCAACCGAAATCCAAAGTCCAAAGGAAAGTGGAAGGCACTAATAAAATCCAATCATACAAGACCATTCATGACTTTGACGAACTCTTTATCCTATCATCATTGTCAGATGTATTCTCTAGTCTGGGTATTTCATTAAAGCCCACTCCAACAGAGAAGAAGCCAATAGTGAAACCATCAGTGAACCAGACCAAAATTGAAAGTCCAATAGCTCCTTCTTTCGACGAGGATTCCATTCAACAGTACACTTTAGCCCAAGCTGATTTAATCAGAAATGGACTGAAAGGACTAGTGATTCACAACGATTCTGGATCCAGATCAATTGAAGAGGAAGTCTCCTTGTTGCCATTATTTGCAGGCATTAATTCCCTGAGACACATCAATGGATTTACAGACGAGATGCTCGAACAAACATACAAAGACATCTCTGACAACAACACATTAACTGAAAATGCAGAGAAGAATTGGGAAGCACAGAGAATACGCTACGCTTCGAATGTTACCCATCCTGGAGTCCTCATTAAAATCATTAGAATCCACAATGAAAAGTACTATAATGATGAACTCCTTATTCCTCTCACTGACTACGATGTCTCTGATTTCTTTGACAGTCTTGAAGTTGATTCCAATGGCGAACCAGTCAATGATAATCTCTCCAATGAACCCACTAATGAGCAATCAATAACGAAGGATTCATTCGATGAAAAGATCGATCTGCTGTCTCCATTTGACTTCTCCACAATAAGGAAAAAGGCAACAAACAAAGACTACAAATCAGAGACAGAAGTGCTAAGAGATCTATTGAAAGTTCTTCGATGTATTGAAGTGTCATTGCTATGCATTGTGAAAGAGTACAGTTCTCTTGATCTCTGCTATCGTGTCAATGTTCAGAAAGAAGGTAACGTCTTGAGATTATTGAAATCAATCAAAGTGACCATCCCAAGCGAAGATCCAAAGAAGTGTAGAACGACAACGTGTCAATCAACATTCGAGAATAATCGCAATCTATTCATGGTCAACGGCATTCGATTCATGAGCGATAATCCACAGATGTTCTCACTATTCCAAGGATACAAATATCCATTCGTTAATGAACCAAACACTGATCTCATTCAACCATTCTTAGATTTCACCAAAGAGATAATTTCAGACAATAATGAAGAATTGTATAACTTCATTATCAACTGGATATCATTCGTGATTCAGAATCCTGGTCAGAAGACAGCGTCAGTCATTATCTTGAAGGGAATGCAAGGAATTGGCAAAAATGTCTGGACTAATGTGCTCTGTGAAATAATGCGAGGATACTCTGCTCCAAATATCACTGACATTCAGGAACTCTGCGGAACATTCAACACAGTGATTGAAGGCAAAATGCTGATCGTCTGCAATGAATTGAAGAACGCTGGTGAAGAAAGAATGTCAAACTTTGACGCCCTCAAATCAATAATTTCAGACACTAGCTTCAGAGCTAATGAAAAAAGGAATCGCTCGTCGTGACGCTGAGAATGTTGCCAATCTGATCTTCTGCACAAACAACGCATATCCAGTCAAGATTGAAGTCGATGATAGACGCTATTGTGTCTGCAAAGTCTCCAATAAACGTAAGGATGATGCCAACTATTTCCTAAACCTCATCCGCTCCTTCACTCCTGATGTTTACTCACACCTATTGACATACTTCAATCAACGACCAATCACTGACTTCAACCCAAGGCAATTACCAAACACTAATGCTAGATGTATTCTCCAAGAAGTGTCTCGATCAGCAATAGGAGACTTCTGCCTCGAACACCTCCATGAATTAGAACAAGGAATGCCACGTTCCTATGCCTCTGAACTAATGCCAGATCACTATAAGAAACTCAAGACATTCCAGATGGACCTCCATGAGCATTGCACAGTCAAACAAAAACGCATTGATGGCAAACAAACATACTGCTACTTCATCGATCCCAAATATGCTGATCTACTTAAGAAATCCTCCATCAATGACCAAGACACAGACGACCTACTCAACGACTCATAGAGTCTTCGCTACGCGTACCAATGACTAATCCACCAATGTCTATATATTTTTGCCTATCCACAAACACCTCCATTTTCCATCAATGTCCTCTTCACTAATACTACTCTATAAATGCCTCTCTATATATTATTATCATTATCGCTATGTATTATCCCACTAATGCCTCTCCACCAATCACTCTCCACCAATCACTCTCCACCAATCACTCTCCACCAATATCACTCCACCAATCTCTCATCATCAATCACATCCACCAATCTCTCTCCACCAATATCTCCACACCAATGCCTCTCCACCTATGTCCCCCACTATCCACCTATTATCTCTCCACCAACTACTAATCACCAATGCCCTATCCACCAATCTATATCCACCTATATCCCCACACCAACCCATTTCCACCTATCTCAATCATCCTTGACTTATCCATCTGTCTATACACTTATTGCCTCTCACCTCCCTATCCACTACCTCTTATCTCTTAGGTGAACGTAGAACATCCAAAAATAGAATGACAATGATGGACTTACTATTGGAGAATCGACAACCGAAATTCACTTTCTTTCTGACAATGCATGAGCTCTTCAGTTTGTCAGCAGACATGAAGTCAAACATTGATTCGATGTGGATCTTTGGAGGATTCAATAAGGAGCGAATCTGTAGAGTTTATCCTCAGTTGAACTCACCAATTGATATTCAACAATTCTGGAATGTCTACCAACGGAAACAAAAATGTGAAGCAATCATTCTTCGATATAATCCTGATGGAGTAGTACTGAATGAGATCAATAAAGATGGGTTAATCAGAAGGGTCAGAGAACTCTTGTAGAAGGTTACCAATCGTCTCGTCAAGACTTCGAAGCCTCATGCTGAGAGTGTCTGTCAACGTCCGAATTGATTCTTCAATGTCTGATAATCTTTGATCAATCGATAGTGAATTAGGAGGAGTGGAAGCATCAACATATCGTTTCCTCAGTGCTATCTCACCTCTTATTTTTGTTATTCTGTATCCATCGATTTGAATCATCCTATTCAGTTTCTGAGTTGTGTACTCATTCAGTTCTTTTCTATTCTTCTCCAAGTATCTCTGAAAGTCGTGGATGTTTGTGAACTCTTTCTGCTCAGGATCAAACGGTTCTAATATTTTCAGTGATGACATTTAAATGAAATAAAATTATCTGAAACATTTTCTTAACTACGCTAGATTGAACTCAGCAAAGAACTCTGGAGTTAAGTCGTCAATAGAGTCTGCATGGAACTTGGTGTGCTGAATTGGAACGTAGACAACTTTTGACTGACATGTGAGACCATTCAGTAGAGTAGCTACAACATTACCGTGTTTGTATTCGATGAATTTTCCCACGAATTGAAACTGCCTACGCATCTTCTGAAACTTAGCAACAGTCTTGTCCAGATCAAGGTGGATCAACAGAATGGTTCCTGGTTTGTATTTCCAGAACATCTGTGATGTCTGTTGTCTTTGGATGTTCTTCAATTGTTCTTCACAACTGGAGATATACAGTGCTTCGATTTCACGATTGTTTTGTGCCTGCTGTGGAGTGAACTTGTTCCAGTACGCTCGATGTGGAGTCATGTTGTAGAATTCCACCATCTGATTCATCAGTGAATGATTTGCCATTTGTGTTGCATTATCTTGGAATCCATCTCTGATTGTTCTGATCACTCGATCGACAATTCTGTTGTGATTTGTGAATGGTGAACTTGTGAAGTACGTACTGACTATCTGTTGCTCAAAATACGTTTGTGCTTCTCCACTTGTCCAAGCAGCTTCTCCATCACCACGAATGTTATTCACCTGAACTCCACGATGATTAATCAGATCATTGATTGCAGTCTTGACTTTGCTCCATGATTTATCCAGAACTGGAATCACAACCAGGTATTTAGTGTTGATGTTAATTCCGAAGAGGTATATCTGAAGAACTGTTTTCGACGTTGGTGATTGGATAAATACGAGATCAATTTCCCATGATCCAAACTTGGGAGAAAAGTAAGGTCGATCACAATTCTGTGGAACCTTTCTGTCTGATGTCTTCTGTGGATCTCCAGTAATTGCTTTCGACATGAATTGCATTTTTGATCGAAATGGATACACTATTTTTTTCGTTGTTTTTGGAATCATTGGTGGATCAATTCTCATTCTGTCACTTCCTTTTTCTCTCTGTATTTTTCTCGGATGTGCTACACTCCATCTGTGCTCAAATTCCTCATACCAATCCTGAAATGATCTTCCTCCGAATGGGATTTGTTTTGTGTGAGTCAGAATGAAGTCAAAATCATCTTTCGCAATAGTTTTGTTAATCGAGGCTCGAACGAATATGTCTCTGTTCATTTTATTGGCATCCAGAATGTGTGATGTAATAAAGTGTTCCATACGTTTTAGATTAGTCATTATTGAGTTCTCAGCTTTGATCTGTTCATCTTCTGAATCGTTTCTCTGTTGATGATCAAACAATCCTTTCATATGTGCTAACGTATTGAGCACTTGCTGTGTCGTAGGTTCGTACCGTCCGATCTCTCTCACTGGTTGGTTGAATGGAGTTGTTCTGATTGACATTGGTGGATTGGGAATTATGTCATCATCGTCCTCCTCTTCAAATTTCCTCTCCTTCATTGGATATTCATATTCAAACCCAGCCGATTTTAAGTTTCTCTTCAGTCCAGGAATAATGAGATATTCAGGTGGTTCTACAACTATTGGTCTTTGCACTGGAATTGTGATTGGGATTGGTCTTGCCTCTGCAGGGCATCGAACTCTTGGTGAGAGAATTGGTGTCACTTGTTGATTGTACTTTCGATGATATTCTTTATACATCTTGTATGCTTTTTCACATCTCCAATCACTAAAACGTTTTCCCAAGAATGCAATCAGAAACTGTGAGACTACTTTTGTTCCATCTGAAATAGTTAAATTCGGAGAGAGACCTCCATTAAACCAATCCTCAAAATATGTCTCATCCTTTGCAACATACTCTCCATGTGAATCATAGACGTCATATACTGGTAAAGTGTTGGTTCTATTGAACTTGACATTGAATATTTTCTCTTTAGAGTGTTGTGTGCAATTCAGTAACCTATTCACTAATGCTTTGATTTGTCGTGTGTTCATTTATTCAAAAATAAAGTTTGTGTTTATTCGATTTGATAATCAGTTGCTTTCAGTCCATGAATGAATGGAGGACACGATTCATTTTCAAGTACGATTGCTTTCAGATGAATTCCACTAAGACTGAGTTTCTGCTGTTGTATTTTTGCTATCTCAAATCCATTTGTGTCCTCTTCGCTCACGATTCTTCTCGTCTGGAAATTCAATGTTGTTGTCACTGTTTTCTCTCCATTGAGACACTTCACATAATCGTCACTCGTGATGTTGGTTTTCTTCAGAGACACTCCTTTGATTTTGCATTTCTCATCGAGAGAGTAACACTTGGGTGCAAGACAGATCATCTGCTCACCTTCCTTCTCAATTGCTAATCCCAACAGTTTCATCTCATCATCAACTCCCTTATCAGGATTTGGAAACCATTCATATTTGTGTGCATCATAGAATTCCTTGTCAGCAATCACGTGCTCAAATTGTTGATGAATACCTGCATTCGGATTGCCAGAAATTGCCCAGTACGCAGAGTCAGTATCTGCTTCACAGAAATAAATCTTGTTCATGTCTAGGCATTTGTACATGAAATTGTAGATGAAATTCAGATACCAGAACTTGGCATTGTCGAGTGTGAATACTGCTTCTTGCAGACATGTTTTGCACGGTGCTTTCTCTCGGTCTTCAATCACAATGTAGTTGTCCTCATTGATCTCTCTTGTCGCTACAAATCCCTTCATCATCTGCTTCAAGTATGTTCTCTTCTCATTGCAGATTGTGATTGAGTTGTACTTCTCAGTGTTCATTCCATCATATCCATAACTACCATTCAAGGTCGTCTTACAGAACTGTTCCTTTCCTTTGTTTCCAACCTTCATTGCTTCAATTCTATCATTCATGAATGAGGTCACAAATGGTTCAAATCCTGCGTGTCTTGAGAACACCATCACACTCTTAATGTCATCAATAATGAAGTGGCAATAGTCGATGAGGAACCACAGATAGTATGTCGAAAAGAACATATACTGATCGTGTGTGCTCAAGAGTTGAGTTAGCTTTCTTTGTTTGTCGTCAGTCTTCAATCCATGTTTCTTCATCAACGAATAAGTCTTCTCTCCAATGTTTTCTTCTGTTGTATTGACCACAATGTTTCTGAAGATTGGTGGGAAGCTAATGAACTCATTGATGTGCTTCTCATCGATGTGTCCTTTCAGTTCTGCAACAAATAGTGTCTTCTGATTCTTGTCTTCGATAATCTTTCGACATTCCTTATCTCCTGTTGCAGGAAACAAGCATCTTCCTGGCATGTACATTCTGTGATTAGTGTATGGATTGTTCTTGTTCTTGATTGATGAGAAAGCACTTGGATAAAGCGAATTGAAATCAACACCACATACATGAGTCATTTTGTGTTCTGTATCTATTGATTTGACAACACCATCTTCAAATGAGAAGTGGTTGATCGGCGTCGCGTCTTTGATGTTCTGTCGATGTTGAACATTCGATAGTTCACCAGTAACTGCTGCTCTCAGTTTGTGATATGTTTGCTCATGGGTCAGAGTCATTGGTAGTGATTTCCAGATACAGTACTTCTTGAGTTGGATTCTCAATCGAGTGAGATGCTCATCTTTGTCTGACTTGTAGGTGTTGCAGTAATCGCAGCAGATCTTCACGTTCTCTTTTGAATGACCTTTTGAATTGTCGATTCTATCCAGTGTTGGTCGTACTGCTTGTGAGAAGTGGCTCTTGCAGATGTAGCACACTCTCTTGCAATGTTGAACAAACCAGTCGTAGTCTGATTCAGTGACATTTTTGTCAGTATTGCGGTGAGCTTTCTGGTCTTGATAAATGTACGATGCAACCTTGTATTTCCAGTATTGTTTCGTGATTTTTATGTCACCAGATTGATCCACTCCATTGAAATCATCATCAATATCGAAGTCTTTGTAGGCACACGCATATTTGATTGCAGAAGCATTGGCTGACAGTGAGAGATTGTGCAACATGTCCACTTTGTATTGGAAGTTCAGATCAATGAGATTATCCAATGGTGCAATCATACATTCGACGTCTCTGATGTTGTAGAATTTGAGGTAATCCCAACGGTTCTTGAATCCTTGTTTGTTCCAATCATCAAGGTAAAGTTGGTAGTCACTATCAGACATTTCACTGTTGTTCAGACTGGAATAGAATTCGTATTTAGAGAATAGTTCTTGTTTGCTCAGCACTGTGTCGTAGTCTGATGAATCAAATGACTCGTAAGCAAAGAATGATTTCTGGAGTGTGGTGTTTCCACCAAAAGCCTTCACTGCATTATCCAATGTCATTGGTCCTGTGTACGACATCATGTCAATGAATCGAAGTACCTGTTGTGTCTTCTCGTGTCTGATCAACACTTGTTTGCACTTCGTTGTGGATCCAAGGAAACTTACCACTTTCCAATCCTTGTCAACGAGATCGCGGAAGATGAGATTAATGTCGAATCTGGAGCTGTTGAATCCAATCACACTGACTTCATTCTGAGAGGGTATTTCTGGATCCTCATAGTAGTTGTTCTCTCGTACTGTCTCTGCATATTTGAAGAGTTCTCTGATCCACTGCTTCACGAAGTCCTTTCCATTTCGAAGATCAAAGTAGATTGACTTCACCCCTGATTTAGTTTTAATTGCTGATGCAACAGAGAGAGGCTTCAAGTGGGAAATCAATTGAGTATTGTCATCCGAGAAGAGATTGTCAAGAATGAGATCCTCCATTGTTTCGAAATCGTATGTGATGTAGTATTGTGTTGGTTTGAATTCGTTTTGTCTTTTGTGTGCCATCAGAAATTCATACGTTCTGTTGTTGAGGATGTGTGGAACATATGGTCTTGGTGTTTTGTCAAGGGAGATCTTCTTCACATGTTTACCATCAAGTTCTTTGCACTCTCTGAGATGCTTCTCAAAATCCCTGCTGTAGTTTTTATTCTTCACTTGGAATCCTCTTGATTGACAATATGGACAGAAGTAGTACAGAAGCGATTTGAGAACCAATCTGAAATTGTCATTGAAATCAAAACTAAAAGTCAAGTCCGATTGACCAATTTTGAATCTTGTATTAAAAGGAATTTATGACATTTTGATGACATCAATATTTGGCCTAAATTCTAAAAATATGTCCAATATTTTGACCTCGTGAAAAGTGTCAATTTTGAAGCAAATTTTGACAACATTCGAAAAAATGTTGGCGCTTTTTTGGTGTTTTTCTCTTTTTTACCACAAATCACTGAAATCTAACATGATAACCATTTCAAAAAATTCTGAAAAAAATTCTAAAATCTCGGGGACACTGTCGGTCATCGATCAAGACAATCTCGATGAAAATCGGTTGAGAATTCGTCGAACTGTGTACCGAACTTAGGTCGAAAAAGTGACGAAAAAGTCGATGTTCGGATTTCGCCACTATGAACACCTTTATGTCTCAAATTGTGTTCAAACACGTTCTAAAATTACGAAATTGATTTTGATAGGTGAAATTTTCGGAAAAAAGCACTTTTGAAAAAAAAGTTAGATCCGACCCCACAACATATTTTGAAAATGACAAAATTTTTAAGGAGGAGAAAGTGACGTCTCGCTCTTCTCCTACACGTCACTTTTCGCCCTCTGATGGTCTCCGTAGGTGTCAAAACGATAGTGGACAGGTATTCACGTCATTCGGTTCTGACGATCCTCGACACACGATCGTTTTCACAATTTTTTGTCAATTTTCATTTCTCATTGATTTCCTTCAAACCACTTCACAATTACACTCAAGCGACGCTTTTTTGAGAATTCTGGTTGTACATCACCTATAGTTCGCTCTGGAGGGTCGATTTTTCGATCACACTTGTGACGACACATTTGCACCAACATTTTGACACTATGGATTTTTTGATCTGAATTTCGTCACAAATCCTTCTTTCTCACGGTCTGAGGAAGGTGTGCTCAAATTTTGAGGAGATTTTGTCGGATAGTTCTCCCATAAAGTCACTTTTTCATGTTTTCACTTCACAACTTTTGACCGTTTTTGTCACTTCAAAACCGACTGTAGTCCCTTTCATTTCATCACTTTTGCTCCCCATTTCACATCTGATCTGTTCATCATTCCTCTTCATTTTGCTCAATTCACTTCCATTTTGTGGGCCGTTCTCACTTCACAAGCACATCATTTTAGTCAACTTTTCATCAACTTTTTCACAAAAACAGAGTAAAAGAAAGCGAAACAACCAACAATGAAACGGGCAAGTATGAAACTGAGAGGGAAATTGACGATCGTGAAAATGACGTGAAATGTGACACCAATAGTGAAAATTAGGTCTGTGTTCCGGTTTTTCTCTATTAAAAACAACAAAAATGATTCAAAAAAGTACGTGATATGATGAAGATTACGGAAAAATTCCGAGATATGAAGTGAGCCGTTGAAAGTGAGATCTCGGTAAAAGTCCGGAATCTTCACTTAACGGAAATTAGTGTGTTGTATTTGAGAAAAAGTTACAGAGAAAGAAACATGAATGAAGTGGATAAAAACGATTAACAATGAGAAAACAAAGACGGAAGACGTCATGAAAATGAAACAATAATGAGTGAGAATGAAGTGAAAGTTCGATCAAAAACAGAGAAAACCAAGCTGAAATAAGAGGAAAATGAGGGTGAAATGATGAAGAATCCATACTTTTACCGAGATCTGGACCCGGTTGTGAAACCTCAAATATCTCTGCAAAAGTCCGGAATCTTCAAAAAAAGGAGCATACCATGATGATCCTACAGTTCCGGAGAATCCAAAACGCGACGAATTGGAACGAAACAAGCACTCTTGAGAAATGAGTGATCGAACCCATTGATCCTCGTTTCTGATGAAAAATCCAGAACTGAGAAAACAGCGAAAGAAAATCTAATTCTGAATTTTTTAATTTGTATTAAATGAATCCAACTGAAATGTACAACGAAAGACGTCGAGTATGTTCAGAACAAGCATTAATTGAATCAATGAGAGAAGAGAACTGTTTGCTAGTCTCTGAGTATGTCAGAAATAATGTACCGGTGACGTATGTTCATGAGGGAGTTGAATGGAGAATAAAACCAAAGTTGTGGAATCAAGGAAACAGACCTCACTTATCAAAACGTCGACACTACACTCAATCATTCGTCGAAAATGAACTGAAGAAATACAATTGTGAGCTCGTTGGTGAGTACACGAAAGTTCTGGTTCCATTCACATATCGAGAGATTGGCGGAAGTGAAGTGTTCAGAATTAGACTTGATGCATGGCTGACTGCTTAGAAAAAGCCCCATCTGAGAAAACAGAAATAAACGCTCAACTTTTTTTATTTTCTGATTTTTTATTTTGTAGTAAATGGCACTGCTGAAACCAATCAAAAATAGAATTCAAGAAATTCGAGACCTCTTTCCGAATACACAGTTTCAATTTATTGATGGTCGAACATACAATCCCGACAGTAAAAATTATCAACATCACAGATCATTTCTCCTGAATATGCTTCAACACACAGATGTCGAGTTTCCACATCCAACAAAGAATCTCGATCTCAATCTCATTCCAGATTTTCTAGAACAAGTTAAACTTCGACAACAGATGGCATCAGAAGATCGACTCGCTCACCGAATGATTGTTGAGAACATGAAAACAAATCCAAAAGTGAACAAAGATGAACTGAAAAAGCAAGTGTTCAGAATGACGTGGAAGCTGAAATCAATTGAAGAGAAGTTAATGGATCATTGGATGAAGAATCTGTTGATCATTCAAAAGAAAAATGAACAAATGGAAAAGAGAGAAGTGCAAACCTTTGATGGATTTGAAGAATGTATCTTACTCGCAGAACCACGCGACAAAGCAGCATTCAATTCTTGTCTCATGGATGCACGAAGGAAGTTCAAAAAGAACGAGGTCGAGAAGGTTGAAGATAATGGAAAACCATATCAGTTGTACTTCCACAATCATCTGAAAAATGTTGAAGAAATCACAACCTTCATCAAAGCAGTTTTCGAAAAAGAGAAGGATCATCCATTCAAGATTAGTATCGATTTCGGAAAGATCATTGAGAGAAAAGACAGAGATGAGACAACTTACAAAGACTTCAGACCAGAACTGGAGAACACATCAAAGAGTTTCCCAACTGTGATTCGAAGTTCAGGAGACATCAATGAGTATTCAAAATATGCGATCAATTTGATCAAAGAATCTCAAGAGAGAACACTGATGGATACGAAGACAATGTACATCGCATTCCACTCCATTCTGGTTGCAGTCTATCGATTTCCAGTTGCAGGAAAAGCTAATGCCATTCTCACTGAACACATCAAAACGAGAAACGTTCGGTACATCGATTCTGAGTTCAACATCTGCTTCTTTCAATCATTGTCGTTCCTCACACTTCCTGAAGTGCCTGCGAAAAAGATATCAATCAATATGAGAAATGTTGAAGCAAAAAGATTGTTCGCTGTGCATAAGAAGCTGACCCATCTCAAACCACATCAACTTACTGAACACTTGCGTAATTATCCTGGATTTGATATTGCATGTGATATGGAGACAGTCATGCAAGAATTTAACATCACAGTACACATTTATGAATATGATGAAGATAAGAAACGGTACTTCCTCAGTCAATCGTACATCAACGAGAATGATGATGCTCGTGTTCTTCCCATCCTGATGATTCCACTCACAGCCACACTCGTTCATGTGATGTTCATTGTTGATCCTGAGAAAATCACTGGATACAAGCTCTGTCCATATTGTCAATCAAGAGGATTCCAAGTGAAGAATAAAAACTACAGTAGAGATTTTGAGAAGCATCTCAGAGAGTGCAAAGAACTTGATGGAAAACATGTGAAGAAGATCTCCCTTGACAAAACACCAAGACCATATGTTCCACACATCCTCAACAATAGAACTCATGAATTTCTGATGGCACACAAGAGACAAAACGAATTCAAACCAACACAATACTACATCACATACGATTTCGAAACGATGGAAGATCTCATTCTTGACAATCTCTTCTCGGATGACAATACTCAATTGATTTCCCACTTGAAGCCTCTCTGTTGCATCAGCAATTAAGACAAAATCAGGGTGAAGTCAATCTACTTTGATCTTCGAAATGGAAAAGACTTTGTGAAGCAATGGATCAGAGAACTCTTCAAATACGCAGAGACAGTTCGAGAGGACAACTACTATGAAGACCCAGAGATTCCCTCACAAAACCAAGTCAGTGTCATTGGATTCAATAGCTCCAGATTCGAAATCAATCTCATCTTCCGTGATCTCGTTGACAAAGATTGGAAAGTCGTGAGCTTTCTTGGATCCACAACCAAGTACAAACAAGTATTGATCAGACATGAGAGAACACAACAGGTGCTTCGATTCATTGACATGATGTCGTACACTGGACCAATGACTTTGGATAATGCTGTCAAAGCTTTTGGTGGAAACACCACTCTTCAGAAATCATTCTTTGCGTACGAATCATTCGACTCATCAGACTACGACACAGTGTTGAGCAAACCAGAACCATTCTCCAAGTTTGAATTCTATTCCAGTCTGAACAACAGTGAAATGTCTGATAGTGACTACCAACTTTACCTTGATGATTGGAACAAACAAGGATTCAAGAACCGTTGGGATTACCTCAAATTCTACAACATCAGAGACGTCGAATGTATGATTGCACCATTGGATAATCTCATTGATCTGAACTTCCAATACAAAGTGGACATGTTGCACAATCTCTCACTGTCAGCCAATGCTTCTGCAATCAAATATGCGTGTGCCTACAAAGACTTCGATATTGATGATGATTTCAATGGAGTGGATCAATCTGGTGACATAAAAATCACGAAACAATACTGGAAATACAAGGTTGCATCGTACATTTATCAAGACCAGAAAGCTCACCGCAATACTGACAAAAATGTCACTGAATCAGACTACGACTGGTTTGTTCAACATTGCAAGAGAGTGTGCTACATCTGCAAGAGCCACTTCTCACAAGCAGTACGACCAACACTGGATAGAATCGACAATTCAAAAGGTCATTCAAAAGAGAACGTGAAGATCTGCTGCGATTACTGCAACACCTACAAGTCAGACAAAGATGAGCATCTCACTCGATTGAGAATCCAACTCAAGAAGTACTGTATCTGGAAATCACTACCAATGACTCTGACCCATGAGCAAACATATCACAAACTGAGAGCAGCAGTTACTGGTGAACTATCGAATGTTCAACATCGACAGAACATCAAAGACGTGACTCCAATCAACCACTTCTCATTTGAAGATGGTGTTGTCAAATCAACCGATACTGAATATAAAATGACTCATGTCTGTGGTGTTGACTTTAATTCACTGTATCCAAGTGCTTTCTCGTCAATCAAGAATAAAAACAATCCGTATACTAAACACAGAATGTACATGCCAGGAAGATGTTTGTACACTGCAACAGGAGATAAAGAATGTCGTGAGATCATCGAGAACAAGAATCAGAAGACATTGTTCGTTGCAGAACTGAAAGGACACATCGATGAAAAGTACATCAATGATTTCATTTACTTCCCACCAATCTTCAGAAACATTGTGGTCAATACAACAGAAGAAAACATTGGAGAGAAGACTTATTCGTTGATGAAGAAACATGGATTGAAGACTGACGACAAACAAAGAAAGCTAACTCAACTCTTGAGCACACACGATCAGTATATGTTCTTTTCGACATACTATCTGTGGTTCCTCATCAACTATTGCCACTTCATTGTGGACGAAGTCCGGAGTGTGATGGTATTCTCGAGACATGCTGGATTTGAACCATTCGTGACCTCATTCATGAATGATCGAATAGAAGCAATGAAGGTTGGAAATAAAGGAAAGGAACAGTTCTGTAAGACGACCTTGAATGGTAGTTATGGATATGATGGAATGAACACTGAGAAGTACAACTCAATCACAATCTGCAATGAGAAGAGAACATACTTGAAGCAGATGATGAAGGGATTTGTAGCGACAAGAGAGATCAATGAGGACAACTACATTGTGATTGAAGATAGAGAGAAAGCATCATGCAAAACATGTCTGCAAGAAGCAGTATTCACACTCGACAATGCCAAGTTCTGGTATCTGAATTTTATCTACAATTTCATGTACAAGTGCCTAGACATGAACAAGATCCACTTCTGTGAAGGAGATACTGACTCTGCATACTGGGCTATCTCAGGTGATCCGACTGCTGGAATCCATCAACAATTTGAACACGTTATTGCTGACAAGGAATTCTATGATGCACACAAATATGAATGGTTTCCCAATCCTGAAAAGGGAGTTGATGATGAGAAGAAGTTGTTGGGATTAGCGATTGAGAAGGAAGGTGAACAGATGATCTGCCTTGCACCAAAGTGTTACTCGCTCGATGAGAAATGCAAAATCAAAGGAGTGTCTCTGAAGAAAACAAGTATCACAAGTGACGATTATGTGAAGTGTCTTCATGGAGAGAAAACTGTGACCACAACACTGAACTTCCAGACGAGAAGAATCGTGAGCGAAGAGGACACCAATGGATTTGAAATAGCGAAAATACAACAACAGAAACTCAGTCTCAGTGGAATTCATCTGAAGGCAATCGTATTAGAAAATGAATCATGTCCCCCATTCATTCAGGGACTGAAAGCAACTGATTATCAAATCGAATAAACACAAACTTTATTTTTGTAGAAATGAACACTCGACAGATCAACACATTTGTGAATAGGTTACTGAATTGCACACAACACTCAAAAGAGAAAATATTCAATGTCAAGTTCAATAGAACAAACACTTTACCAGTATATCATGGCGATGATTCTCATGGACCATTTGATGGAAATGATGAAACATATTTTGAGGATTGGTTCAATGGAGGTCTCTCTCCTAATTAAACTATTTCAGATGGAACAAAAGTAGTCTCACAGTTTCTGATTGCATTCTTGGGAAAACGTTTTAGTGATTGGAGATGTGAAAAAGCATACAAGATGTATAAAGAATATCATCGAAAGTATAATCAGGAAGTGACTCCAATTCCAATTCTCTCACCAAGAGTTCGAAGCCCTGCAGAGGCAAGACAAATCCCAACACCAGTGCAGAGACCAATAGTTATAGAATCACCTGAATATCCAATAGTGCCTGGACTGAAGAGAAACTTGAAATCAATGGGGTTTGAATATGAATATCCAATGAAGGAGAGGAAGTTCGAAGAGGAGGACGATGATATCATTATTCCCAATCCACCAATGTCAATCAGAACAACTCCATTCAACCACCCAGTGAGAGAGATCAGACGGTACGAACTACAGCAAGTTCCCAATAAGTTGGAACAAATGAAAGGATTGTTTGATCATCAACAGAGAAATGATTCAGAAGATGAACAGATCAAAGCTGAGAACTCTTAATGAATAATCAAAAGCAAATGGAACACTTTATTACATCACACATTCTGGATGCAAATAAAATGAACAGAGACACATTTGTTCGAGCCTCGATTAACAGAACTATTGCGAACGATGATCTTGACTTCATTCTGACTCACACAAAACAAATCCCATTCGGAGGAAGATCATTTCAGGATTGGTATGAGGAATATGATCACAGATGGAGTGCTGCACATCCGAGGAAAATTCAGAGAGAAAAGGAAGTGACAGAATGAGAATTGATCCACCAATGATTCCTAAAACAACGGAAAAATCGTGTATCCATTTCGATCAAAATGCAGTTCATGTCGAAAGCAATTACTGGAGATCCACAGAAGACATCAGACAGAAAGGTTCCACAGAATTGTGATCGACCTTATTTGCCTGATCATGGGAAATTGATCTCGTTTTATCCAATCACCAACGTCGAAAACAGTGTTCAGATTTACCTCTTGCCATTAACATCAACACCAAATACCTTGTTGTCATTCCTGTTCTGGATAAATCATGGAGCAAAGTCAAGACTGCAATCAATGATCTGATTAATCATCGTGGAGTTCATGAATAACATTCGAGGTGATGGAGAAGCTGCATGGACAAGTAGGAAGCATCAGAGTTTTCAAGGAACAAAGTCAGTACATATTTCACAAGTTCACCATTCACTAATCACAACAGAATTGTGGATCGAGTGATCAGAACAATCAGAGATGGATTCCAAGATAATGCGACACAAATGGCAAATCATTCGCTGATGAATCAGATGGTGGAATACTACAACATGACTCCACATCGAGCGTACTGGAATAAGTTCACTCCACAGCAAGCACAAAACAATCGTGAAATCGAAGCACTGTACATCTCCAGTTGTGAAGAACAATTGAAGAACATCCAAAGACAACAGACATCACAGATGTTATGGAAATACAAACCAGGAAATATTCTATTGATTCACCTTGATCTGGACAAGACAGTTGCCAAGTTTCAGAAGAAGCGAAGGCAGTTTCAATTCGTGGGGAAATTCATTGAATACAAACACGGTAATGTGGTAGCTAAACTTCTGAATGGACTCACATGTCTGTCAAAAGTTGTCTACGTTCCAATTCAACACACCAAGTTCCATGCTGACTCAATTGACGACTTAACTCCAGAGTTCATTGCTGAATTTAATTTGGCGTAGTGCGATCTTCGATCTGAGAACTTTGTTCGTTTGCGATCTTCGATCTGAGAACTTTGTTCGTTTTCAATAGTGTTTCAAATCTTTTTATTTCATTGAAATGTCATCACTGAAAATATTAGAACCGTTTGATCCTGAGCAGAAAGAGTTCACAAACATCCACGACTTTCAGAGATACTTGGAGAAGAATAAAAAAGAACTGAATGAGTACACAACGCAAAAACTGAATAGGATGATCCAAATTGATGGATACAGAATAACAAAAATAAGAGGTGAGATAGCACTGAGGAAACGATATGTTGATACTTCCACTTCTCCTAATTCACTCTCGATTGATCAAAGATTATCAGACATTGAAGAATCAATTCGAACGCTAACAGACACTCTCAGCATGAGACTTCGAAGTCTTGACGAGACCATTGGGAACCTTCTACAAGAGCTCTCTGACCCTTCTGATTAAACCATCTTTGTTGATCTCATTCAGTGCAACTCCATCTGTATTGTATCGAAGAATAACTGCTTCACACTTTTGTTTCCTTTGATAGACATTCCAGAATTGTTGAATGTCAATCGGTGAGTTCAATTGAGGATAGACTCGACTGATTCGTTCCTTATTGAAGCCTCCAAAGATCCACATTGAATCAATGTTTGACTTCATATCTGCTGACAAACTGAAGAGCTCGTGCATCGTCAGAAAGAATGTGAACTTTGGTTGTCGATTCTCCAATAGTAAGTCCATCATTGTCATTCTATTTTTGGATGTTCTACGTTCACCAAGGATTCTGCGACAGTCATCGAGGAGGATAATCGTTTGGAGATTCTTAACTGAGAAATCATCGATGTACAATGAGTCAAAGAGATTCTCTCTGCATTCATCAGTAATTCTATCTTGCCACTGATTGTCAATGATCTCTTCATAAGCAGCTTTCGATTCAGAGAGTTCCAACAGAAATGGAAGAGCATCATCGTATTTGACTTTGACATAAGGAACGTTCAGTATGGGTTTAAATTTATCGAATGTTGGATCAATGTTCTTATCAGTGACGAAGACAAAGAGGTGAAAGAGTTCATTCTGACCTGAACATTTTGGAGCTTGGCAACTCTCGAAGAGCATTGAATGTCTTTCCACTTCCTCTGTTTCCAACAAGGACATTAACACTGTTGCGATTGAAATTTAGGTCTGGATGAATCTGTGATTGCACTTCATGAGAAACATTCCTACTTGATGCTTCACTCAATTTTGCATTCACGTATGCTGTTAGAGACAAGGGTTCCACCCTCCGCGAAACCTCTGGTTTAGCCATATTCGATTTGTTCATTTGTGATTTAACTCTAATTAAAATATACTTTTGGTTTTTATTTTGTATGAAAACACACAATGTCACAAAAGATAGTGTACGTTCAACCACAAAGAAAAGCACAAGCGAAGAAACCAAGAATGAGATACGCTGAGGAAAGCAGCATTGAAACGAATCTATGCCGACGATGATATTCAAACCAGACGCAATGATGCTCTGTGTAGTCTTCCATCAGCGCGAGAGTATATTTCGAGAACTGGACGAAATTGGACTGCGAAAATAGAACAATATGGACAAGTTCCTGATGTGATGGTCTACGATAATGATACTGGAGATCTGATTGCAGTCAATGGTGCCATGCTAACTCCATACAACAGTAGACCAGTCAAAGAGACATACTATGCAATGAATCCAACACCAGATATGCGAAGACAGAAACCATACACATCGTTCAATCAAGAAGTGGAAGGAGAATCAAAGCTGTACATCGGAATTTCCTCAAAATGGAACATACGATTTGCCAACCAATTATCGAGACATCAGCTATGAAGAGATGAAGACAAGATCTCAACAACCATATGCAATAATGAAGAGAGCTGTTGGTGAACACATGACAGACACATTGGGAATAACTCGTGCAAATCGAAGTAATCCAGCTGATCCCAGCAAGAATGTGTTAGACAATATGGTGTTCAATTCAATTCAATCACAGATTGCATCACTGATGTGGGATCAATGGCTTCATGATCATGTTCAGGACTACAATCCCAGTATGAAACAAAGAAAGCCTTCAAGGATCAGATTTATCCAGTGTTTCTCCAAATGATCACTCAAGATACAACGTATTTATCGGAATACTGTACTCACTATTCAACTCACATATCAACAGAAGTTAATAAACTGAAAGCCAAAGCATTCAAAACAGTCACAGATGATGATATCAGTGGATACCAATCTGAAATGCCTGGATATTATCGATTTGCACAGTTGGACAGTTCTGGAATGGGAGCTATAGATCGAGCAGAAATGTGAATTTAAAACATTAATATATATTTTTATTTTTATAGAAAGTGATGCAACCAATTCTAAGTTGTCAATTTACGAAACACACAAGTTCTTCTTCAGTACCAACATCAATCACCAACAATGTCATCATCGATAACAAAGGTCCGAATTCTAGAAGATTGAATAGTGACCAGAGTGCTAATGTGGAGATGGAGAGTGAACGAGGTGCTTACGATCCACCACTGGAGACATATCCATCAGCGCCATTCAAAGTCGTTCAATTCCACTGCGAGATACACGTCTAACATTTCAGCATTCAAAAGATCAGCTACACTGTCTACAAGAATGCATTCGCTTGTGAAAAGAAACTACTGAATAATCTCATTGAACCATCGAAGAAACTGATCACAAACCAAAGTGATTTATGTGCACTGATTGCGACTCACTGGAATCAATGATGTGGTGATCGAACTGGATGATTTGTCTGACAAGTGCTCATGTCTGAATAAACTCCCAGTGTTTAGAACCATTTTCAAGATCCTTGTTGGTGGAAAAGATATGAGTATTGCCTACAATGAAGCATACAACACTATTCTCAATTATGGCATTTCTCTGACGAAAGCAATTCCTCGCTAAAATTATAAATGAATTGTATTTTTATTTTTACATAAATGGCACCAGGAAGTTTCAACAAACTCAAAAATATCGGCAAGCAATTCTTTCAATTCATCAAACCTCTAGCTCCAACATTGCTTCAAGTCGGTGGTGGATTGCTCTCTCAAACGAACAGTAAATTCGGACAAACAGCAGGTGAATACTGAATGGATTAGGAGGAATGATGGACGTTTATCAACAAAATAAGGCGATCAATCGTCAACAAAACCACAGATGATCGAGTACGAACCACTCTCACGAAATGCAGACCACGAAATGGACGATACTCAATGATGATATGCCACTCTCGTCAAATTCCAAAATTCAATTCAAAGGATAAACATTCACTAGTATTCGAATATTTTTATTTTCCTAAAATGGCACCAGGTTGGTTATCAAAATTAGCAGCAGTCGGAAAAACAATTCTTCGTGTTGGAGCTCCATTTCTGAATCTCATTCCCTTCGTTGGACCACTGATTTCTAAGGTAGCACAGACAGGAATTGAAATGATTCCAGATGTGAAATCGGATCAGCAAATCCATGCAGAAAAGATGGCACAATATGAGCAAGCAATGAATGAAGGAAACACAGCAGTTGCGAATAAACTCAGAGGAGAAATACTGAGACTGGAAGAAAAGCTGAAACCAAAAGCGAAGAAACCAAAAGAAAAAAGTAAATGAAAGTAATAATTATTTTTATTTTTGATAAAATGAACTCGCATATAACACATCTGACAAACAAAGAACTGGAGCATCATCATTGACTGGAAATACAACTGGATCAATCAAATACACGAGATGATATTGGTCAAATACAACAGCAACTCATGTCTGAACATCACATCAATTACCTTCTGAATGATGGAGCACACAGTACTTCAATTCAAGAATTGAAACCATCAGAGAATGCACGATTCTATAAAGGACAAGAAATAATCATTCCATTGACTGGAAATCAAGACATTTGTCAAATCGATGATTCATTCATTACGTTCACAATGACAGCAAGGCTGAAAGTCAATAATTGGAGACAACTGTAAGGTTGGATCGTTCATGAATGAGAGAATGTTCATTTCGTTGGACTCAAACATTCGGCATCAATCTTTCGTGACCTTACTGTTCTTCACAACAATCAGAGAATCATCAGCACAACAACCAATGATGTCAATGGAGTCTCACATCTACAATATGATCAAGCCAAAGAGTCAATTGGAGAATCGTAAACATTGTCACACACCTTGGCAGAATGCTTGGAATCACGATGAATCTGTTGCTGGTGTTTATATTCCACTTTCTGATTTCACAACAACGTCTGGAACTGGTGTATTTGAAGACTCAATTGATGTGCCTATACGTGTGTCAATCAATCTGGAAGATCTTCTCATTTTCTCTGGAATGACTGACTATCCTGCTTGTCTCTTCGGAGATTTGAAACTGAGCGCACATCAATGAAGATGCATTCGTTTGTTGTCCAGTTAATCCTGAACTCACTCTGAAGAACACACTTTCATTAATCGTTACTGGGACTGCTGCAGCGCCTAAGAAAAAGCATCAATTACGGATTGTATTCAGCATCGTCCATTTTTCTTAAACAATCTCGTTACCTCATGCACAAAGAATTTCGTTCAAATTGGCCAATCATTTCTTCAACCAACAGTCACGAAAGACATCGTGTATTCATCAGCTGGTACTGTTACGACAGAACCAGAATATGTGGATCAGTATATTTCTCTGAACATCACCGAGTATCAAATTGATGATGTGTATTGCATGAGCTCTGGATACAATATGAAAGAAATTACGAAGAGAATCTCAAGAAGATGTATCAGGATCGTCCTGGAACAATTCCAGCAGAAGATATCATTCTATCCATTTCAGAAGACACCAACTGAAACAGGCATTAATTGCACTCAACAAATGGTGGTTGTTAATGCCAAGGACAACATGCTTCTCTTCCGTCACTACGACAATGAAGTCACCTGTTTTCACAATCAATGCAGAAGGATATCCAAGTGAATCTACTCGACAAATACTATCCAGATCAACCGACAACAACAATTGGAGCTCGCTTCTATCAGTTCGCATTATCGACTCTTAATCTCGATTCCTATCTAGCTGTTCCTGACGACTTGGAGCGATCACTGACAGATTCTCTCGTTGAAGAGAAACTCACTGGTGATCAGAATTATCCCAATGAGACAATGACAAGAGTTCGACCGATTCATGACAACACTGACTTCCTTATGTGCTTTTCAACACAGAGTGGGTGTCCAACGAACTGTAATGATTCCATCAGTTCCAAAGGAAACGTTCCTGTCACTTTAAGATCATATCCCATTTATCAAGGTAAGCTTGACACATACTATAATGTTTACAATCCAAGTCAAAGTGGTGGTGATATGACAACATTTACTCATCCTCCAGCACCGATTCTAGCAACTACAGCAACCACATGGTGGGTATTACGATACAGTAATGGCAAACCGAAAGTGGAGTACTATCCAAATCACACACTGAAAGCGTTGCACAAAGATTTAGGAATCATGTAGAGACAAAACAGTAAAAAAATTATGATATTGTATTTTTATTTTTCTATAAATGAGAAGTATCAGATCAAATCAATCCAAACCAACATCGACACTAATTGAGCAAATCGAAGTGCAATCATATCTGCCAAAACAATGGGATTCAGAGCCACATTTATTCCATCCAAGAAGTGCATCCAACGAATCCTCCTATGCCATGCAGAATTGAGATGAGATTGAAGTTCCACTGTGCTATGACGGTCATGATGTGACTGAGTTTGCGAAGAGTCATTTACGAATAGATCTAACGATCACTGTTCCGTATGAGCAACCGACGACAGACAGAAACAACTACCCTAACATGTATGCAATGTTCTACGGATATAAGTCATCATCAGATGCAATTCGAGACATGAGACTCGTCGACAGTAAAGGAAACATCATTGACAATACACTCCAGAATAATCATGTTCACGAATCATTTCTGTACCACACTTTCAAGTCTTATGAAGAGAAAACAACATGAAGCATTGCTACAGTCTTTTGAAAATGTTCAGAGAATGGATCCAAGTGTTTGTGGATGCTACTTTTCTCCAACTCCTAATACTGAAACAATGTTCCCAATTACAATTCCACTCGTTATTCCGTTTGTGAATTTACTTCCACTGAGTACCTTTGATCAATATCCAAATGCCATCTTTGGTAATTTACGTTTGAGATTTCATTTAACAACTGATTCACTTGTGTATTGTCCGATTCGAGTACCCACAGTCATTCGAAAAGGACTTGAACGATACGTGGAGAAAGATCCATTAGGAAAATATACTACACAAATCTCATCACGCACTATTGCAAGATGGAGAATTCACAAATGTGACTCAAGAATTCACACAAATCGGAAATCCAGTTTATCAATATTATACATATTCAGATCCTGATCCAAGTACTGGAATTGTGCATACTACAGTTCAATCAACCACTTCCACGGTTCTGAGTTCATCTGTAGACAAGGTCACTTCGATTTGCTACGGATATCAAATCACTGATGCAACGAAGCAATCCCTCTTCAACACGTATTCAAAGACATTGTATGTGCTAAAAGCAGAAAGAATTGACACACAATCATTTCAATCATCTGCAAATGCCATGGGAGTGAGATCAAACATCAGTATCAAACTCAACAATCTCATGAATCTTATGTGCTTATTCCTGATAGACCAAATGAATGAACAGTCTTCAGAAATCCTCAATATGTTGGTCACTTCGAAATGCTAGGAAATAATTATCCCAATTTCCCAATGTCAACAAACTCACCAGAGTTCTATCAAATGATGATGGTGAACGGTGATTTCATTGGCTGTTCAGCAACACAAGAGTTTGAGAATTCCATTTGTGAACCTCGCAATTACGTCTATGGTGGAAAGGAGCAGGAAGCTGAGACCATCAACGGATGCAACTTCATTCACTTTCATGGTTCCAACAGATCGAAGTGAAATCGCTGGTGGAGAAGAAGGTATATCGACAGCAGAATCAGTGAACGTTGTTTTCAGAGGAACCCCAATCAAACAAGGCGAACCTGATCCATATTTCACATCAACTCCAGAAGGTCCTCCTCCACCAATTCTTGCACTACATCAGGCTACATACTGGTTGTTCTGGATTGAGAAAGGACAACCACGAGTGCGATATGTCATTGATCGTCGACTCCAAGAAGCGTATGAAGAAGTGAAGAGAGGTTACTAAATAGAACAAATATGATATTTTATTTTTGTAGAAACACAAATGGTGAAGCGCTACTTCAATTCAGAATTCTCACACTGCTCAACTCCTCCTGATTTTACCAATTCCAGAAACCAAAATATGTTCACTTCCTCGACTGTAAACTCATCCACGTGAAGAAGAAATGAATGGTAACTCAACTGTCATCTCAGACCTTTGATACATGAGATCAATCAAGCAGAAACTGAGATCGATCGATCTCAGTTCCAGTTTTGGGACTGAGATCAATGACCTAATTAAGCGTATCTATATTTGTCTCAATGTTGTATCAAATGGTCAAAATAAGAATCTTGAAAAGCGAAATGGTTGTAGTGTGATAGAATGAACACTGAAAGAGAGTCAAACGACTTCAGATTGACAATCGATGTCGTCTTCTCTTCTTTTCGTCCCTTTCGCCTCGCTCTCGCTCCCTCCTCCTCTCTCCTTTTCGCACTCTTCTCGATGTTGCTTTCGTATCATAATCATTCCGTCCATGCGATCGCGACGTGTTGCTCATTCCACCTCTCGCTGTCCATCCATCAGATGGAAGGCGTCGATTCGGTAAGAAGACACGTAACAGTATTCGGTCGATGCAACAACACAGAATCAGAGTGAGTGGGCGGAGAGGGGTGTGAAGTGCGTGTTGTGTGGTGTGGTGAATTCTTTCCCAGGTGACTGTTTCCTGCTCCTCCGATCTTCCCGTTGATCCCTTGGTCGTAGTCGTCCTCTTCCTCTTTTTTCTTGGCAGCTGCTTCGGCTGTTTCAGCGTCTGCATTTTCTTTGCGCTTTCTCTCCTCTTCTTCGCGACGTTTTCGTTCCTCCACTTCCTTCTTCTTCTTCCCTTTCAGCTTCTTCAGTCTCCTCCTCTTCCTGTTTTCGTGCAATCTCTTCATGTCGTCTTCTCTCATCTTCTTCCGCTCTCTTTCGATCTTCCTCTTATCTACGTTTTCTCTCAGATTCTACTGCTTCCTTTCTCAGTCTCTCTTCCTCTTCCTTCGCAAGTCTTTCTGCTTCTTCTTTTGCCAACCTGTCTGCCTCCAGCTTCGCCAGTCGCTCAGTCTCTTCTCTGGCGAGTCTCTCTTCCTCCTCCTCCTTCTTCTTGTCGTCAGGTTGTCCTTTTCGAGTAAGCTTCCGATTTTCATGTCCTCCCATCGCCATCTTCATCCTATTCGCGTCCGCATCGTCGTCATGATCTCCTTTCTTCTTCGCTTTCTTGCTTGCTGGGCGAAGCGACACTGAAGATCTCGTTCGTTCCGGTTCAATCTTCCTCTTCTTTTTGGTTGACGCAGCCAACACCAATGCAGCCGCTTCCTCTTCCTGCATCCTCTCCTCTTCTGCTGCGATCTGAGCCTCCAGCTCTTCCATCTCCTTCCTTTCCTGTTCTTCCTCCTCGTTCACTGTCTGCCCAATCAGTCCTCGCAGGATCGTCTGTCCTCCTGGTCCTTTTGTTTCGACGTATGAAGGACTCAGCAGAATGGAATATTCCTTCCCTTCCGTTATCTTCTCTTCTCCGAACAGATACCCTAAAGTTCACCCTCAAACTCATCCTCCTCCTCCCCAACGATCGTTTCGGATCCTTGTCTCGCCTCTTCAGCATCTTCTTCCCGTTGTGGATCAGCACGAGTCTCTTCTCTGGCTCTTCGTTGTCCATCATCTGGTCGGTCAGTCCACCAAATCCTCCGAAAGCATCAGCTGTCTCGATATAGCTTGGAGGGATGAAGACGTGGTGTTCCTCCCCCGTTGAACCTCACCTCGCCAGGAATGAACGGGATGTACTCACCTTCGAACAGTCCTTCTTCCCGTTCTTGATGACGATGAGTCGTCCGTCAATTCCCTTCGGTGCGATATTGTTCTGCTCCAAGTTCTCGCCATCTGCACGATGCAGTTTTCTTGTCTTTGTCTGAGCTGTGATTGTGCTGTCGAGAAGAGCTCGTTTGGAGGAGGTTGGTGTGATGAAGTTCTGAAACGTCTGAAAAGCGATTGAACGCATGCACAGTCAAAGAGCGAGAAATCGTGTGATCATTGAGTCTTCCAAAGGGACATCTGAACAGCGCCTCGTGGGTTTTGTCATTCCTTCTCTTCCGGCTATTGACTAGACAACTTGGAAATTTTCAAGAATCAACATCAGATCGGTATTTGCGAGACCTGTTGACTCTCCGTTTCGCTTCGGAATGTGAGCTCGCAGTTGAACTGCCGTAATCAGTTGCGGAATGAGTTGCTCCATTTCTGACGATGGACCATGCAAAGTAAATCCTGTGATTATCAACAGAGTCGTCAAGAGTGTTTGGATGCTTCGATTTCGGAGGGTTGTTTGGTGGGCAGTTCAAGAACGAAAATAAAGATTCAGAGGATAGCCAACTGGCATGATGATCCTGAATCAAATCGTGGATGACTCGAACGGCTGAAATGCGGTGCACATCCCATTTCGACGAAATAAACGAGAATTGTTTCAGAGATGCCAAAAGTCGAGATTGGGAAAGACAATCTGGTCACAGTGCATCGTTCAGGGACGTAAGGAATAGTGTGGAGAGAGGACGGTTGACGATGTGACAGTTAAAGACAGCAGTGTTGAGAACAACCAACCCAAAGAAGAAACCATTTCTGGACGATTGGAGGCGATCGGAGAATCTGTTCATCGGTACCAGCAATCAAAGAAAGAGCGGCATCCGAGGAGAGTCCGCAGAAATGAATGGGGAGTCATTCGAGAGAGGCGGGGTCGACGTGTCAATTGAGATCTCACACGTCACTGACAGATTATCTGGGAGAGATGGAAATAATGGAAGTGACAGATTAACCAAGTCAAAATAGGACTGAAGATCGAGATAAAGAGAAGAAATCTCGAAGACTAATGAACAATTGAACAACGAATGCAAACCTGCGGAATAAAGCACTCTAAGAGAAAACAATCGTCGAGAAATGGTAAAGGAGATCATTCGTGGAGGAATTAAGAAATTTTTCGAAGAACAAGCGTGATTCATCCAGTTCTTCAACCGGATCGGTTAGAAGAGTTATTGTGGGACGATTCAACTCAAGATTTCAATGAAAGTTCTTGCAAACATAATTCAACACGGATAGTGGGTCTTTTACTTCGTTATTTTGAGTTTTATAACAATTTGAACACTAGTTATTTTCTGAGATCAAAAAGCTGAGATCGATGAGATCCGTGTCAAAGGTCTGGTCATCTCAAAAGACATTCCTCAGCACAAAACAATCCATGGTGATTGGATCCAGACTGACGCATTTAATGACTCATATGTTGCTTTCTGTAACGAACAGATTGCGAAGCGAAAGTGGGAATTAACTACTCGACAATCAATTGTGAAGATCTGGTTCAAAGACAGTTCTGGTGAATCCATTGAGATGGAAACATCCGAGACAATCAATGGAAAAATAATCAAAGAGTATTATGAATTTCTGGTTGATCTCATGTTGGAATATTAGTCATTGTTTCGATCAGGGAATTATATTTTTGAATGAGTTCATTTATGAGTGTCTTTTGATGTCCGACAATAGAGGATAATTCCTGAATCGCTTTCACACAAAAGCATGAGAGTTCTGCATAATCAACTTGAAGACAATCTGGATTGGAATCATTCACGACTTCAGGGAATATTTCTTGGATCTGTTGAGCAATCACGCCGATGTGTTTCTTCTCTCTTTCCTTCTTCAAGCATTCACATTTCTCTTTGCAGTTCTTCAAGTGTTCTTCATCTGTCTCATTTTCAATTTGCTTCGTCACTTTGCTGATCTTCGAGTCGAATGTGTTGAACTGATACTGCACGATTTCCACTTTATTCAGTTGTTCAAGAACATCGGGGTATGGTTCAATATTTCTTTTGACTCTTCTGTCTGAAAGCTGAGAAAAACTTCCTGTTGGTGAGATTGAAAATACTCCTGAACCAGTGTCCTCATCGTAGTAGTACAATGCTGGTGTGTCACATGGAGACCACATAATAATGCCATCACCATTGAACTGAATTCCAGAGGTTTCTGCAATCGATTGTGAGATTGATATGCCAGACTTAAATGTTGAAGCCGGATATGTTCCAGGATACTTCGGAAGTGATCCTTCTGAGATATTCCACTTCGCTCCATTCACGTTGATCAATCCTCCAATTTCTGGTGTTGCTATTCCAGCTGAACAAGTGATTGATCCATTTGTGCTCACCACTTTTTGGATTGAAGATATCGCTGTCTTGTGTGCTTCTGTTGTCTTCTGAAGTGAGTCAATCACTGCTGCATTCTCGTTGGTCGTCGAGAGATTATGATCAATCATTTTCTCAATCATTTGTGAATTGTATTTTGTCGATTCATTTCTGAGTATTCTTTTCCGGAAAATAAAAAACACTATGAACTTATTTTTACCAACATAGTCTCAAATTTTCGAGATGAATCACAATTCTTCGATGAATACTATGAATTTTAAAAAAGTATGGGAAACAGTTAAGAATGTCAAGCAGAACAACTATTCGACTCACTGACTCGGTTTGATTTTATCCCTCTTTTGACATATATAGTATCTCACCAAAATTTGTTTTCTCATTGGTGTTGACGCTAAACCTTACCGAGCGATGAATCGTGCCAAAGTACATCGCACGTTGTTTCCAACTTTAGGTGTCGAGCATCGATATCATGGGATGCCACACATCATCCAATATTTGCGATTCCTGCTCACTCGTATTCTTTACGCCTTACAGTCCAAAGTCGATCCAATCTATTTCAGAACGGATACCTTCGGTCTATTACAACTAAGGTATTTGATTGATTGTACTTTGGACGAACTTAATTATAATGGCAGCAGGGACATCCTCTCTCTGTTGCATAACGGCGTCAACTCAAGCATGAGGGCTGAAGACTACTATTCCGAATTCGAAACATTAACAGCGAGGGATGATGCGAATGAGCTCATAGAAGACGACTGGACAGGAATTGAAGCGGTTCGATCCGACCGACATAGACAACTTGGGGGCGCCAATGAACCAATAGACTTGACGGCAGATGAGATCGCAGACGAACTTGATTCTCTTCTGTGACTTCTTTTAATTAAGGTAATCGTTCTTCAGTTTTTCTGTTCCCTTTTTTTAACCATTCACTGATGGAGACGCTTCCTTTTCTGTTCTTCTTTTTTTGAAACCAGTATCTCAAATCAGAAATGCGAAACGATGAATTTGGTATCGCGATTCTCTATTTTTTCAAAAATAACCTCACTTTTTGCATTCATAGAAGAATTGTCACACGTGCACAAACATATCAAGTTTTGTCTTGTTAGCTGTTATGATTGAGTGTATCGTCGTTCTCTCCAGTACGATTTAAATGTGTGTTCTTCATTTTCATATTTTCTGTCTCTTGTTTTCATCAGGAACGTTCAGATCAAACCAAATATCCAGCTCTTCATTCTGTGCTTGTATGGAAGACGTCCTCTCATTCAACATTCTCGATTCTGAACATTTTTTCATTCTTTCTATTCCTCTCATTCTCTCTTTACGATCATCACTGTATTCCAGGTTTTCAGTTGTTCTTAACGGTCATCGGATCTCGGTAAAAGTATGCATTCTTCATCATTTCACTCTCATTTCTTCTTGTTTTAGACTTGTTTCAGCTGTTTCCGGGCTAATTGTCACTTGTTTATTGCTCATTATTGTTTCGTTTTGGTCACACTTCAGTCCTCGTTTTTCGTTGTTTACTGTTTTAACCACTTCATTCATACTCAGTTCGCTCAAACTTTTTCTCAATTGAATTGCACAAATTTCCGTTTAGTGAAGATTCCGACATTCTGCAGAGATCTCACTTTCAACGGCTCACTTCATATCTCGGAATTTTTCCGTAATCTTCATCGTATCACGTACATTTTGAATCATTTTGTTGTTTTAAGCGAAAAGGACCAAACACAAGCGACATTTTCACTATTGGTGTCACATTTCACGTCATTTTCACGTTCGTCAATTTCCCTCTCAGTTTCATACTTGCCCGTTTCATTGTTGCTTGTTTCGCTTTCTTTTACTCTGTTTTTGTGAAAAGTTGATGAAAAGTTGACTAAAATGATGTGCTTGTGAAGTGAGAACGGCCTACAAAATGGAAGTGAATTGAGCAAAATGAAGAGGAATGATGAACAGATCAGATGTGAAATGGGGAGCAAAAGTGATGAAATGAAAGGGACTACAGTCGGTTTTGAAGTGACAAAACGGTCAAAAGTTGTGAAGTGAAAACATGAAAAGTGACTTTATGGGAGAACTATCCGACAAAATCTCCTCAAAATTTGAGCACACCTTCCTCAGACCGTGAGAAAGAAGGATTTGTGACGAAATTCAGATCAAAAATCCATAGTGTCAAAATGTTGGTGCAAATGTGTCGTCACAAGTGTGATCGAAAAATCGACCCTCAGAGCGAACTATAGGTGATGTACAACCAGAATTCTCAAAAGCGTCGCTTGAGTGCAATTGTGAAGTGGTTTGGAAAATCAATGAGAAATGAAAATTGACAAAATTGTGAAAACGATCGTGTGTCGAGGATCGTCAGAACCGAATGACGCGAATACCTGTCAACTAGCGATTTGACACCTACGGAGATCATCAGAGGGCGAAAAGTGACGTGTAGGAGAAGAGCGAGACGTCACTTTCTCCTCCTTAAAAATTTTGTCATTTTCAAAATATGTTGTGGGGTCGGATCTAACTTTTTTCAAAAGTGCTTTTTCCGAAAATTTCACCTATCAAAATCAATTTCGTAATTTTAGAACGTGTTTGAACACAATTTGAGACATAAAGGTGTTCATAGTGGCGAAATCGAACATCGACTTTTCGTCTTTTTCGACCTAAGTTCGGTACACAGTTCGACGAATTCTCAACCGATTTTCATCAGAGTTGTTTTGATCGAGGACCGACAGTGTCCCGAGATTTTAGAATTTTTCAAATTTTTGAAATGGTTTATCATGTTAGATTTCAGTGATTTGTGGTAAAAGAGAAAACACCAAAAAAGCCAACATTTTTCGAATGTTGTCAAAATTCTTCAAAATTGACACTTTTCACGAGGTCAAAATATTGGACATATTTTTAGAATTTAGGCCAAATATTGATGTCATCAAAATGTCATAAATTCCTTTTAATACAAGATTCAAAATTGGTCAATCGGACTTGACTTTTAGTTTTGATTTCAATGACAATTTCAGATTGGTTCTCCAGTCTTCTTCTATACTACTGACAGAGTTTGTATCCAGTGATTTTCTCAGGATCCACAATGAACATCCACATGAACGATAGTTGACGTCAGTGGAATCATCAGGATGGGAAGAACACGAGCATCATCATTTTCGTTGATGTACGACTGACTGAAGTAACGACCCCTTTGAAGAGTCACTAGTCGAACTAGAGTTCGGGTACTTCTTCCTATCTTCG
>JARBJD010000299.1:0-91276 GCA_033064195.1 Blattamonas nauphoetae
CCTCGTCCTCCACTCACCTCCTTCTCCTCCACTTGCCTCAACTTGCCTCCTTCTCCTCCACTCCTCCTTCTCCTTCACTCACCTCAACTTACCTCCCCTCGTCCTCACTCCACCTCCCTCGTCCTCCACTCACCTCCCTTCTCCTCCACTCCACCTCCTTCTCCTTCACTCCACCTCAACTTGCCTCCCTCGTCCTCCACCACCTCCCTCGTCCTCCACTCCACCTCCCTTCTCTCCACTCACCTCAACTTGCCTCCCTCGCCCTCCTCCTCCTCCTCCACCGTCGCCCCTCCACTCCACCTCCTTCTCCTCCTCTCTCACCTCAACTTGCCTCCTTCACCTCCACTCCACCTCCTGCCTCCTCCCTCCCCTCCTCAACTTGCCTCCCTCGTCCTCCACTCACCTCCACTCATCACCGTCGCCCTCCACTCACCTCCACTCACCTCCCTTCTCCTTCACTCACCTCAACTTGCCTCCCTCGTCCTCCACTCACCTCCCTCGTCCTCCACTCACCTCCCTTCTCCTCCACTCACCTCAACTTGCCTCCCTCGTCCTCCACTCACCTCCACTCATCACCGTCGCTCTCCACTCACCTCCACTCATCACCGTCGCCCTCCACTCACCTCCACTCATCACCGTCGCTCTCCACTCCACCTCCCTCGTCCTCCACTCCACCTCCCTTCTCCTCCACTCACCTCAACTTGCCTCCTTCTCCTCCACTCACCTCCCTTCTCCTCCACTTACCTCAACTTGCCTCCCTCGTCCTCCACTCACCTCCACTCATCACCGTCTCTCTCCTCCACCTCCTTATCCTCCACTCACCTCCCTTCTCCTCCACTCGCCTCTACTCACCCGGCTCGTCCTTCCTCGCCCCTCCCTCGACTTCCACTCACCCATTTCTCCTCATCATCTCCAACTCATCTCCACTACTCCCCGTCATCCTCCAATCGTCCCCCTCGTTCCTCCTCCGCCATCAAACTGTCTCTTCTCGACCATTCGCCATCCTCCACTCATTATTTCACACACTCTTTCCATCTTCATTTTCTCTTTCACACATATTGTTGTTTTCGTCACAAAATAAACTTTTCTTTCAAAAATTCACCAAAGCAAAATCACTTGTTTGAGAGACTACATCACTAAAACCGAATAAAACCGAATTCATTCATCCAAGCTACAATTGAGTACGAAGTTAGGGAGAACAGAGGAGAGAGAATGAGAGAAGAAGTTTTATTGGTGGTGAAGCAGACATTCACCCTTCCTACCACATCCAGTGCAGTGAGGAAGATGGTTGAAAGAAGGGAGCAGACCAAATGAAGATCAACCCATATTTTCGTAAAACACACAACAGACTGGTCTACTGGTGTGAATAGATCGAAAAAAACACTATTTATCAGTTATTTGAGGTGAAAAAGAGCAAATGGGTTGAAATCAACAAATTCGAAAAAAAGAAAGCCGAGAGGAGGATTTGATGGGGGGTGCTCGAACTTTTCTATGATGTCAAAAATATTGACCCAATTCTTTGGAACAATGTCAGTTTCTATTTTGAGAGTGTTTTGAGATCTGGTGATCCACGCTCTGATTTCTGACAATTTTAGCCCTTGATTCACAGATCAGGGAGGGTTATAGGTACTCATCGTTCATTGTCTTCCAAGACGATCGGAAAGACTTACACTATTCCGTCGGATGAATGCATGATTAACATTCTGAAAGACAAAGTGCTCACCGCAAAGCCTCAATCCATCATTCTGCACACATTGTCGTTCGATATTCAAATATCGGGCGCTGTCTGACGATCCATCTAACAGAACCATCGATCCGAGTCCAGCCGTAGACATGCTGCACCAAAACGAAAAAGGGGCTGAAAACTTGTATGTCAACTTTCTATTGTCATCTCTCCACTCCTCTCCTATTCGTCTCCACACTCCATGTTGACCATGATTATCACCACATTCTACATGAGCTTCGGCAAATCTGAGCCGATTCTGACGATGACCACGTGTCAGAAGAGGTGCACTCCGATTGCCGCGATGAACAAGGCCAGCCTCAGCTACTCGGTGACGTATGGTACTCTCGGAAATTGTTCTCTCTTTCTCCATTGGGAGTTCTGCGGCAATGGATGCGGTGTCTGTGTTCGGATCATCGATGATTGAAAGCACAATGAATCTGTGCTGTCTGTCTGAAGTACATCGTGGCCGGCCAGATCGTGCACTATCTCGCGCTGAGAAAGGCCCGTCCGTTTAAGAGCTATGGCTGCATCTCGAGTCACTAAATTCATTTCGGATTTTTTAAACCAATTAAAAAAGACAGAAAAACTAATAAACTAAAATTTTAAACAGAAAACGAAGAAGTGGAATTTTGTGCGATCCCACAATAAAACTTGTGGCGATGACTTTTTTCGAAAAAAGACACCAAGACTTCAAAGTCAAACGAAATAGTCTTTCTCGCTCTGTAAGATATCTTTCATTGTGCTCGGATTCCAATTTTATCCTTATGGAGTCTGAACACGGTTGTCCGGAAACTGTTGTCATTATTCAGTTTTTGTTCATTCATTTTCACTCTCCTCCCTGTATCCCCAAGTGCGGTTGTCTCAATTTGGGGAAAGAAGCAGAACCAGAATGATCTCTGGAGATGGAATGAAGAGTGTGACATATGAAGAAAACACGACCAGGGAAACTTGTGGACTGAAATGAAACAGAATCATCTGAAAAGACATCACAGAAGTTCTTGTATCAGCATCCTTCACAAGAAATATGTCGAGTCGGAAAGTGACAACGATAAAGAAGCCAAAATTGCAGGAAAACATTAATCAGAAGAGAATCAAGTTGGAGGAGAGAGAACGAGTTTCATAAAATGGTGAGAGAGCGAGTGGGAGTCAAGTGGAGTGAGATTCTTCCTCCAAAATCAAGAGAAAGAGGTGGAGTGATGTGGGTGAGAGTCCACAAGTTGAGTCGTGACAGATGAAGCACGAAAAGAAATGAAAGGTAAAAGAACTCGGAAGAATAAAATAGGAGAAAAACGAAAGATCAAAGAAGCGCGAGTTGTGAATAAAATGTGTTTTGAGTCTCCAAATTAAACAAGAATAGAGTGAGATCGATGTCCCACCACACAGCCAGATGTCAACCGAACGAAGCAGTGGTTGCACTGTTCATGTTCCAATCAAGATGAGGTGAGGTGTCGGATGATGTGCTCAGTGTTCCATCAGGAGAGGACGACGAGGAAGATGTGTTACGAACAGATCGCGGTTTGCTTCTGTCGGGTCTGTTTCAGTTCTTCCTCAAGCGAGTGGGCTTCCTCGCTCGTCAGTTGCGATGTGTTCTTCCCAATCCAAATCAGCTTCTCTGAGATTGTGTCCAGCGATGGTCGTTCCAACGCATTCACATTCAGACAAGACGAGATCAGTTCCTTCATTTCCTCTGGGATGTTCTCCATTTTCGGCCTTGATCCTGTTCCCAGTTGACGATGCGCGTTCACTCCATCAATCTCTCCAAACGGAACATTTCCTGTCTCGATCTCATACAGGACAAGGCCCAAACTAAAAACCGACGCTGCTACCAAATTCGGATCTTTCACCTCCTTCGTTCCTCTTCCCTCTTCTTCTCCCAGCTCAGGTGCAATCCACCGCTGAAGATTCTCGTTCACAACTTGTCGCCGCATCGTCTGCCCCAACAATTGAGCTTGTTCGTGTGCGGTTGCATTCTCAATCGTGTCTGTCTGAAGAGGGATTGCTTTGTCAGGAGGCACAGGATCTTCCGACTCGACTTTCAGAAAAACCTGATCGTTTTTGTCAATCAGGATCCATTGCGGGTTCAGTCGCCCCAGAATCCATCGATGCCTCGCATCTCTGTCCAACCGCTTCAGTCCTTCCACAATCTGAGACTCAACATTGAACCGACCAAGAGGACGGGCACCTGGCATCGGCTTGTGGATTCGATCGTGAAGTGTCTGCCGCTTGTCAACAATGTACACATCAAACTTGTCTCCACATTTCACCGCTTCGCACAGAAACTCAATTGATTTCAACGGATCTTCTTCCTTCTTCTCGTTCTCTCTCACTTCAGTCTTCTCTTTCCGCACTTCATTCCCGTCCTCGTTCGATCCAATCAGTGTGGATGGCTGAAGGTGGTTTCCTGTTCGGTCTCCCATGATGTTCACCGACTCGTCCACAAACATCTTCTCGTCCACACAGTCCAATTCTTGGTGAGCCATCAGTTCTTCCTTTTCGGTTGATTTCGTCTTCATCTTTCGACGACAGCACACAATCACAATCAAAACCACAACAATCCCCATAATCACCCCTGCCGCGACTGGAATCACCCATTTCAGACTCTCCACTGCTTGTGCCTTTCGCTCCGCAACAACACTCATCTTCACTCGAACCCAATCTTCTCCGCTAACTCCAGACCCAAACATCACTCGAAGTCGCCATTCTTGTTCGGCATCCAGCGACTTCCGAAGAGTGTCTTCGCTCAATGTCAGTGTCAGGCTTGTTTCATTCCATTTCTCGATTGATACTTTCGAAAGACCAACTTCCACCTTTCCTGTTTCTCTCTTCGTTTTCTCATTCCATTCAAACACCTCAACCCACAAACCACAAGGAATCAGAAGTGATCCAACAAGCTCGGCTGTGAATGTCTTCGCTTTCGAGTTCGACGACACTTTGCTCTTCGATCCATTCAGCGATGCAATGAAGAGAGGAGAACGAGTGTCCACAACAGACGACGAGAAGACGCATCCTTCCCCAACACTGATCCATGCTGAAGGGAAATCCTTCGTTCCATCGCCTCCACTCAGACTCTCAACGTTCAGCTCACCATTCGAGCAGTGCATGTTTCGGCGAACAGAAGGGAATGACGAGTTCGACACAAAGTTGTCGTGGAATGTGCTTGCTTCCACTTTCATCGATCCTCCATCCATCCAAATCCCTCCCGATCCAACATGAGACACTTTCACATTCTCAACAATCGATGTTGTGTTCACAACTCGGATCATCGCTTCTGTCCATTCACACACATCCTTCTCCTCTTCAGACACTTCTCCGTTCTTCTTCGTGATCTCACTTGACGAAGCACCCGACGAAGATCCATCGAAGGAGAACGATTTCAGCACAAGTCGTTTCGTGTCAGAAACTGTCAGGAATGATGGCATTCTCGTGTCCGAAACAAACACTTCAGAGAACGAACAAAGATCAGAAGAGGAGAGGTCGAACAGCAGCGACGAGAATGCCAGATCAGAGAGCGTCAGGTTTGTCACTGACGCTTCTCCTCCAGTCAGTCGAATCAGACTGAACGAGATCTCATTCTTCGACCTGATTGTCGACGAGTCAATTGAAACTTCCCCATTCTCGTTCAAAATCAGCGAGTCAGTCGACGAGAGTGTGGAATCCGAGAGATCAACAGTGACGAACGAGAGAAGGAGAGTGTCGGGATCATCGAACAGGTTGTTCACAATCTGACTCGATCCAATCATCTTCAAAATCCCTTTCTTTTTGTGCCCACAGATCCAAAGCAAGTCTCCATCCATCTTCATCAACGACTTTATCCAGCTCGACCCAAAGATCTCCACTTTCCGAACTCCCGTCTTCCAAACTGAGTCGTCAATTGTCAGGCAAGGAAGCTCCCAACTCCCACACAATCGATGGTCTTCGTTCACCTCCCCCAAACTCACCACAATCTCCCCAGACACTCGAGGATAGAACTCGTACAGAAGAGAATGTGCACCAGATTCGTCCGACGAGCGCGAGGAGGTGGAGTCAGAGTCGGATGAGTCGTCCAGAAGCACACTCGGACGAGGAGAGAATCGATCCAGTGTTCCTTCCCAGATCTCCACTTTCAACGTCTTCCCATTCGCTCCATGAAGAACAATCCAAGTTCTTGTTTTCGCCGAGTTGCACTGGATGAACGAAGAGTTCACAACTCTCACTTCATTTTCCGATTCACTTTCCAAAACACATCCCAACCCAGTCTCTCGATTGATTGACGTGAAGTTGCTCTTTGAGATTGAAACTGATCCATCTGATACGATCAGTGCATCCGACTCAAGTGTGATGTCTTCAGCTTCAATTTCTGACAGTTCCAATTCACCGTTTCTGATCAAAATGAGAGGGAAGGAGATGGTGGGAGACTGAGTGCCGATGAACGAGCAGGATGTGAACGAGAGTGAGCCAGATGCGGAGATGAAGAGAGGAGTTGTTCGTTCAAGTCGTTCGATGGTGATCACGAGAGACGAGAACGACAACGATGAATCAACGGATTCTTTGGCAGAGTTCTCGAACTGACCATCCTTCGAGAAACAGAGAATCGATTCCACCGACGCCCCAACCACACAATTCTCCCCTTTCATCTGAATCGTCGATGACACTTCGATCTTCTCAATGATTTTGATTCTGTCCACATCTGCTTCTTCCATCCGAGCAACTCCAAGTTCAAACGAAGAACAGAACAGGAAGAAATGACCACATTTCTCAAACGAAAACCCTTTCCAGTCAACTTCCACTGCTCCCGAAATCGAAACCAAGTATGGAAGCAGCGATGTGTTCATTCCTGTCGTCTTGTCGTCTCCCCAAATTGATTCTCCATTCTCCAGACTGAAGCTCTTCTCCCACCGATCCAGGGTGACAGTTCTGTCCAGATGGCGTCCAACAACCAACACATCAATCGACGGTGTTGATTCCGAATTCGATGAAGGTGAAGAGAAGACGAGACTGGTCAGCGAATAATCGAAGCTGTTCACGTGAACCTCGCTTGAGTTGGAAAGCGACATGAAGATCGAGTGGGCTTCCCCTGAACACGAGCAGCACGAGAATGTGGTGTTGTCCACATGCAGAGAGCCTTTTTCGCTCAGAACCGCCGAGATCACACCTCCTTTCGGATGCGATGAGGCGATCGAAGTGAAGAACGATTCGGAGACTGACAGACTGGCTTCGGAGTGCAGTTCAATCAAAACTGTTGGGATTCGCGCGGATGATTCTTGACTCAATGAACAGTTCCTCATCGTCAAACAACCCGATTGGCAATCCATCAGCGAGATGTGTTTGAAGTTCGATGGAACAGTGACGAAGAGAGCTATGAACGAAACATCGGCAGTCGTTGTGAAAAGACCACACTCGGTCGGGGAGAGCGACAGTTCGGAGATTCTCATCTCGTTGTTCCCTCCAACAATCGACATCGGTTCTGAGAATGTCAGTTCATCGGAGTGAGTCAGTGATGATTCCAGTGTGATGGTTGTGTCGGGGATGTTCGCGATTCTGGAGTGGAGAGCGGAGAGGGAGGCACATGGATACTCAGCGAAGCCACACACGGACACATCACACCATTCAGCATCGACAAACACTTGTTTCGGGAGCGACGCGAAGAAGAGAGCAAGCGGAATCGGAATCCGATGGTCTCCTTCCTTTCCCATCAAATCTGTCGAAGTTCGTGAGGTCTGATCCCAAGTGAAGTTGAGACACGATTCGATCACTTTCTTCGTCAGAGTTGGATGAGCAATGAAGATGTGGTTGGCGTCGGCTGAGAGCGATGAACAATGTGTGAATGGAGTTCCAGAGTGGGTGAAGACGAACTCACTTCCTGCAGCCATCGTCACATCAACAACTCCACAACGAGTCGATCCAGTCGTGTTGCAGTTTGAGAATGTTGTGTCGGTGATGGTGACAGACTTCTGGGTGGCGATCGACGCTGTGAGGATCGATGCCGAAGATGAGCAAGAAAATGACGCGAAAGAGCACGAATGGATGGAGAGAGATCCTGAAATGCTCACACAAATCAACGATCTCGAAAACGAAGAGACAGAAGTGGTGAAAGAGAGGAAGGAGAGGGAGAGAGATTCAGTCACGACATCGAATCCACCATCTTCAAGAATCCTCACCGATTGAGTCGTCGAGTGTCCAACCAGAGAGAGGGCGTGTTCGCTTGGAGAGATCAACTCGTTCAAATCAGTCGAATCCACAATTCTGATCTCTTTCGATCCATCCTCTCCATTCGCTCGCCAGATTCCTTTCCCAATCGTCAAGCAACTCACCCCAAAATGACCACAGTGTGCAATGTCTGTCCCTTTCTTCCCATCCACATCAATCTCTCGTCCTGCCGCAATCAGATACACAAGCAGCGATGAGGACACGTCTGTCGATGTGTCATTCCCCCAAAACGCTTCTGGATCTGTCGACAAATCAACAGCAGGAAAACGAGAGGGAACGATTTGTGTCGTGAAGAATGCTCCAGACACGAAGATCAGAACCCCACTCGGAACAACATTCGACGAGGCGGCAGAGAACGAGAGACCACTCAGGTCGAAGTCCCAATCAGTCTGTCCAGTGCCGGCGGAGAGTGTGAGGGAGACGAGAGGAGCAGCTGATGCTGTGCATGAGACGAGGGAGGTTGAGACGACGGAGATGGAGTGAGATCCAGACAAGTCAATTCGGATGAGACTGTCTGTGGATGATGAGGCGATTTTGGTGAAGACAGTCGAAGTGATTGTGAGTGAGCCAGACACTTCGATGAGAGATGAATCAACTGCTGTCTCAGACAACAACGAGCCGAAGGAGCACGAGCTGATGGAGAGGAATCCCTTTGTTGGAGTTCCCCCTGGTCACTCCAAGTCCAAACGAGGGCTCATCAACACAGTGAATATCCCATGAAGTGTAGTACGGGCTGGCCGATCTGAGATTCTTAAAACAAATATATAGACCTCCTCGTCTTTTTACAAAACTATATTGCTGTGAATCAAATTTTTGTCTCAATTCCTTATCACGAGCGGACAGAATGACGAACTGGCTGTTTATTCAACCCAACACCATTCAGTCATTTCTGTATCCAGCGAAGAAGTTCATTCATTGAATACACCTCATAATCACTGGAGATGATTGCTACGAGGTTCATCTGTGCAAAAGAATCCAAAAATTTTATGCAGGGACAGGACAGAAGACTACACTTCTCAACCAGAAGAGGACAAGCACAGCGAACAAAGAAGACGAGGAGGTGAACCGAGATTTCTTCTATCTCGGATATCATTCGGAACTATATCAGCGTTACTGTCACATCTCGACATTTTGTCGAATAGCTCATATTTCTCGATGAAATACCGTTCGAACTGAAGTGCCTAAGACAAGGCGTTTAGAAGTCCTCTGGCACGAATTCGAGTGATACTCACAATCGAGTCTCATCTTCTAGTTGCTATTGGTAGTGACACATTCTATTTCGTGCATGTCGAACTCCGTGGGATCGGACTTGTGTTGGGACAAATTAGGACATTGGTCATCCCACTCGCTGGGGAAGTTGGACGAAATGCCGGTTCGAAATCGTGTCGAACACTCGTATTGACCCCAGAGACTTTACCAACTGCTCACCAATCGTGATACTTTAAATTCTACTCACGAACGCAAAGGGTGAAAAAGGGTACGAGACCCATCCTCAAAATACATGACAAAGCGGACAGTGCCCGGATATATCTCGCGCAGCAGAATCTCATTCAGGAATCGCTGCTCAGTGACATCGCCACACAGTGAGGAAACAAAAGAGAATGGTGGCACACATCGCCGTTTGCAAGTATCAAACTCATCAGGGCGTCACACCACAAGTTTTAGAAGGGCTTGACGGTCGCGTTCAAGAGACTAGACCAGTGGATCATGTCCGATGATCCGATCGAACGCAAGCTGAGTCTGGACGTCCCTCAGACTTCATAAATCGACCACGATCGTTAATGTTGGTTGTTAACGGATACGGACCGACAGAGGGAGATTTTCTGATCGCCTGGAGGAATTTTACTTCAGATCGAGAATTTAGACGTTCCCTACCCAGTTGCTGGTTTCCGCTTCGAGATTTCAACAACAATGAACGATGATGCTAGGAGGACCGTTGATCTCACTGACTGAATTGCAACTCATTCGATGTCTGCAACTCGTGGCCTCCAAATCCAGACATTTGGAGGAACGACGTGTGACTTCGCGTGACTAACTCACTCAAATTACCAATTGTTTACTTGTGTGAATGGAATGCATTCTTTCTCAAGGCTAACCTTACGCGGATTGGCAACGACTGGATCGCAAACGATCCAGGACCGTCCTGATATCATTCTGTCCATCGAATCATGTTCTTCCTACACACTGTGAGATATTGATATACAACCAAATCGTGAACATCTCTCATCGATGTCTCGATTACGAGTCAAGAATCGCACCACCTCGGTCGTGTCGAAAGACTGAATAGCGGGCAGTATCTGATCACACAGATCATTAACTGGAGAATCTTGATGCGGGTGTAACAGACATTTCAAGTGGGAAAAACATTCTCATTCTACAACCAACTCGACACAAGAAGCATGGAATATTTCACTTTTCGCAGGAAGAACGCGCCAATATTGGACAAACAATAAACAGCGGGAACGAACTTCGAACAATTCTTTGCGAAGATGTGCAGAGGAGCTTTCACTCAAACTTGGGAACAACATTCTGAAACGGCTCCAGAAACGGTGGATGTGGAAATCAAGCCTGAAGTTGTCAAAGAATTGGAAGCAGAAAACAGACTGTTTATGAGGCTATTCTTCAGAAATGTGAATAGGGCACCAGGCCGCGATAACGATGAGCGAGTCCGACTCACAGAGTCTGCGACATTTGCGGGAAGCGACATTGACAATACGACAGACACATTCGTGCCCATCTCCCTCACGCCAAAAGCGGAGAGGCCTCTCTCGGACGGTCTCGAACTAGAGGAATTGAATGGAGATCAGAAAGTGTGAAAGGTTCAGAAACCGTGAGATCAGGACAAGTCGAAATCAAGTCTTCTATCATATCTCTCAACCACTCTCATCAATGGTACAAGTCTTGAAATAATCGATCAATCCATACTCCCTTCATGTTAACCTCATCCACAACATCAACAAAAAGAAACACCAGTTGCTCGTGGCGAATCGAAAGCGATCCCGATGTGTGAGAATACAGCCCGTTGTGCTGTTCAGTGTGTGGACTGGACGGAAGACAGAATCGGAATAGGTCTTCTGTGTGAAGATGGAAGTTAGAATTGCTCTTCGATTCATAGGAATGTCTCCAAATCGGAAGTGACTCATCTCAGGAGGAAATGAGTGTCCGTTGTGGATCAGGAAGAGGATCCAGAAGCGAACTCGATGCGTCTGTTCGGAGAAGGGCAACTTTAGGTTGGATTGGCAACCGTGACAAAAGTAAAAGGCCGATCTGCTTGTGCCTCAACAACACCAGGACCGTTTTGGGTTCGTGAAAGATTGAATTTGGAGAAGTGAAGAGGAACAAGATTTCCATCTTCGTCTCTGATTTGGTTGTACGTTATACAACCACAGCAATACATCATTGATCGCTCTCCCGTCGCAGTCACCTCAACCTTCATTCAACACAACAAATGGAATCGTCAGATGGAGTGGATATTAGTTCGCTCTTTGGTAGTTGGAAGGGTCCTTTGACGGATCAGTTTTCTTGAACTACACCTGCCATACTGTCTGTCAAATCCTCTCGCTGGTGGTATCGGAATCCCTGTACGTCTGACAAGACTTGAACACGACCAGATTGACTTCTCTTTATCACGATGATGGTGCGATGAGCAACTCTCCAAAGATCCCTTTGAATACGGGATTGTTAAGAAGCAAGGTGTCTTATTGATTAGAGATGGGAGTGGAGTTGTTAAGGAGCTCGATTGAAGATATCGACAGAGTGTGGATCGGATGTGAAATTGATTAAAAGTAAATCAGGACTGCTTCTTCGATTCAGGCACACATTAGAATCCAATCAGACCTTCGTTAGCATCAGAAGGATTCGGACTGCGAATGAGATTTGTAGAACCTCCCACATCGCTCTCACATTCGTATTTGATGTGGACAGCCAGGAGATTGTGATCTATTCGTTTCTCCGAGGTGCCAACTCCGAGTGATATGATGAAAAGGACAGAATGTTCTGCTGTTTATACCACGCCAATGTACAACTACGGAAACGGAGACAATTGATCGATACTGTGTCGAGGAGGAACTCTAAGATGTAGATGGATGAATGACTGACAACAAACAACGTTTGTCATCCTTCTCAAACACGCGCAGACACATTCTCTGGAAAAGAGTCTCGATGATGGGGATCATCAATCAAGAAATGTGAGGGAGATGGATTGATGAAATGGAGGTGTCGGCGATGGGAGTGGGACTATATCACAGGACAAACTGTCATGAACAGATCGTATACAGCCCATCGTTCTTCCCATATCGCTCCTTACGAAGAAGTTGTCAGTATGAAGGATGAGTGAGGAGCGGAGATACAGGGTCTCGACGAGCAAGTACATGGCGTCACCAATGGCTCCCTCGCCAAGTTGAACAGACACCGATTTAAAATGCGAGCAGGAAGGCGGGTGGACAGATATCGCGATAACGATCGCTTGATTTGTCAGAGTATGTTGATGTGAATATCCATCAACATGGCAGTGTGAGAAGGAGACTCTCGTCAGGGCATGTCCTCACTCGATTTGGAAAGCGAGAAGAGAGAGGAAGGACGAGAGCTGGGACCAATTCGGGTCGAAGAGGGGGAGTTGGGTTGAGAAATTGTGATGTGGGGGCGTCTCCTTCTTGAAAGAGTCCCATAAAACTCAGGCAAGCAATACACTTTCGTGAAGTTGAGGGGCGTCTCCTTCTTCGAAAGAATCCTGTAACCTTGGGCATGTAATGCACTTTCAGATGCGATGGGGCTCTCACATCACAGCCAGAAGTATCAACTCAACTCCCCACCAATGTCGGAGTAACAGAACTTGCTATCAGGAGGTGGCAGCCCCGAAGGGGGTCACGGCCAAAGAAGGTCATACCTTTGGAACAAGGACAAGAAGGCTTCTTCCTTTCTATTCTCTCTTTGCTTCTTTATAGCTTTACCTTTCAAAATTCACTGTGTTGATGAGCCCTCGTTTGGACTTGGAGTGACCAGGGGAACTCCTCCAAGACAAACGAGTGCTCATCAACCTTGAGCTCTGCCACACAACCTGGCAAGTTCTGGCTTTTTCACTTCACCTCGTCTCATTAGACCATTTGGCAAGTTTTTGTTCCCTGTTAGGGATTTCTTGCCCACATAACCTTTTTTGCTTTCATCAACGGCCCCATTTTGGGGTAAACCAACCTGTGAACTCTAAGTTCCCCGTTGGGTTTATTAGGGACAGATAAATCTTTTATTTTGTTTCCTTGAATCTCATGATCGGCCAGCCCGTACTACACTTCATGGGATATTCACTGTGTTGATGAGCACTCGTTTGTCTTGGAGCTTTCAGAGCAGAGACAGTTCGCTGACCAGCTGCGAGGACGAAGCCGAGGTTGGAGAGAACGAGCGAGTGGCCCTCCAAAACGGCGAGTGATCCGGTCTGCTCGATCGACATCGTTTCTTTCTCGTTCTTCGACTTAACCGTTTGGGTTGGATGGAAAGTGGAGAGGTGAGACTTGATGACACCAGCACTGCTCACAATCAACTCTGTCCCTGCTTTCTTCAGACGCAGAAAGCCAGTCTCCAGTGTCTGGCAAGGAAGTTGAGGAAGACCACAGTTCAGATGATCCTCTCCATTCTCGTTCACTGAGAGTGTTGCTTCTGCTTCGGTGTGAGGATACCAGAAGAACAGCAGACTCTCCGCACCTCTATCGCCAGTCTTCCCAACAATCTTCATTCTCTCGTCCAGCGAGAAGACAGTGTCTGGCCGGAGAGGCATTGTCTGTTTCAGAAGAGCGAAGGGAGGGGACATGGAGAGTGCGGCGAGATCAGTTGCTTCGGCGAAGATGAGCGAGCCTGCTCCATTCGATGTGATTCTGTCGAAGATGGCGGATGTGCTTGTTGTGAACGTCGAGTCGAGTGAGAGACGGACAGTGGATCCTTCCGAAGGATGAGTGAAGCGCAGCTGAGTGACAATCGAGGCAGTGATGGTCAGCTTGCCTTCCGCACCAACTCCGATCAGCGTGGTCAGAGTGGATGGCAGGGCTGTCACAGAATCGCCCCCAATTCGACAGAACGACAGCAACAGCTCGCCTGACGAGACGATGAAGAGAGGAGACGCTGAACATGTCGAATCAATCGAGAAATGGATGGATGTCAAACTGAGAGTCGAAGACGAGAAATCAACGACGAATTGTGTGGCTGCCTTCAGATTGACAACGATTGGAGATGATGCCGCTGGGTGAATGGCCAGGTTGGACGTGATGGCATGTCGAGTTGAGACAGAAGAGGCAATTTTGAGTGAGACTTCGGAGAGCGTGTGAGTTGTGGCTGAGACAAAGGCAGAATCGAGAGACGAGCAAGCAAGAGAGGAAGAGCCACAGTTCGTGTGAGTCGACGAGTGCACTGACGAATCCACAAACACTGTTCCTGCCGGAGCAATCAAGAAAAGAAGGAGAGGAAGCGAGAACCATTCGTCCGACGATGTTCTGCCTCGATCCTCAACATAAAACGCATTTGGCGGCGTCGATAACGAGAAGCTGCCCTTCCACAATGTTCGAGTGATCGACAATTCGGGATTCGACGTGCGCACAAACACATGTTCTCCTTTTCTGTCAGACGAGCACGAACACGACGAGAATGACGTAGACAGAACAGAGATCACTCCATCCGTGTCAATCTCAACAAGTGCCGACGATGTTGTTTGGAGCGAGGAGAACGAGACAGAGGAGAGAGTGATGGAGGCCGAGGATGGAGTCGATGTGGAGATGAGCTGGATGATCGGATGGGAGAAGGAGGCGAGCGACGAGGAGGACGTGTTGAACGTGCTCGACTCAATCACAACTGGCCGACCTTCCGACTTGATCAGAGGCTGCGAGTGTGGCCCTCCCAAACTGCACACAATTCCCACTTTCGACAATCCCAGCCTTCCTCCACTCTCCTCCAGAACGAACAGCCCAACTTCCACACTCGTCAAGATGTCCAGATCTGAAATCGAGAAGAGCGCTAATTTCTTGATTGTGAACAGAAACGGAGAAGTGATGGTCTTGTTCACTTCCACAATCGTTCGAAGTGTTTGCCCTGCTTCAACCTTCTTTCCTGCCGTTCCCGACACCGCAACATCCTGTTCCGACACGACAACGTCTTTCTCAAAATACGACATGTTCCACACAAACTTGATCGACTGCGGAAACAGATCCCCATTCGGGTATGTCGTCTTCAGAAACTGAATCCCATACGCCAGCGTCGCACAGAACGACGACGTCCATTTGCAGTCAACCGAATCATTTCCACTCACTCCTGACATCACCTCTTTCACAGACCCGTTCACTGAAATCGACGGTGTCGGAATCAGAAGACCGATCACCGATTTGTCCGCCTCGGGTCGTCCCTCAATCACAACATGATCATCCGCACTCAGCGATCCTCCTCCAAACTCACTCAGTTTCGACGTCTCAACGGAAGAGAACAGCGTCGACCCAACAAACAGATCCTGACCCAAAAGCGCTGTGTTCTGCTCAAAGCGAGCGTCGTTCGTGTCTGTGCTGAAGAAGCGGATTGGCATGGACGATGTTGACCTGCCAGTCACGAACAACGCTCCTCCCTTTCCTTGCGGACTCAGTCTGTCGCCCCCTCCCACCGCCGAGCAGTTTTGGAAGGTCGTCGAGAACTTTGATGACTTCGCGTGAGTGACTCTCACGTATTTCGATCCGTCCAGCTCAACAAACAGCGCTCCCCCGTTCCGCGCTGTGCAGTGCTCGAATGCGGAATCGGAACATGTCACAGTCGTGTTCACTGCATGAAGAACCGCCCCATCTCCGCGTGTTTCCAAGTTGCTGAAAATGGTCTCGCTCAAACTAACCGTGCATGATTGGCAATCAATGAACGAGCTCTCTCCAAGTTTGATTAGAGTTGTTAGTTGAACGGTTATTATCATGACATTCAGCGTTCCACCCCGACATTGGATGAATGGTTGTTGCTGATTGGTTGAGATGGTGATCCCAAAATTCTCAATGTTCAACGAAGTCGCTCCCTCTTCAACGACGAACAGTGGCTCCTCGAAAGATCCGTCGATTGTCAGTGGAGTCGTCCGAAATCTGGCGATCCCTCCATCCCCGACACGAGCAAGGGTTTGGGTGTAAGTTATGATGGAAAGACTCGTGGAATAAACGAACACGTTCTTCCGTACGATGACGAGGGGATCAAAAACAATCTTGGAATCAGATCTGATCTGGACCTGTGTTGTTGATTCCATCCAAGAATCGATCTCGTTCCGCAATCCTCTGAACCACGAGAGTGGGATTCCAGATTCAAAACGGATCGCGAGAGGGTGTTCGATGCCTCGGCTTGAGAAGTGTAGGTATGGACAGATGACATCGTGTGATGTTGACAAGTCAAGGAGAATGTGGGGACGGGCACTGGTTGAGCGACAAGACGAGGTGGTGTCGAAGCTGGTTGATGTGAAGCCAGAGTGTGAGATATCGTTTCCGCAATTCGAGAAGGTGTTGTTGGCTGTGTTGGATGTGAAGATGACAGAAGTGAAGATGGCTGAGCTGGTTGTTCCTGTTGCGACGAGATCCAAACATCCTGCTCGACCAGACGAAGAGCAGTGAGCGAAGTCACATGTTTCGAATCTCAGGACTTGAGAAGAGCTCGAATCAATGCAACTGCCTCCTTCTCCTCCACTTCGCGTGATCAACATCAGCCAGCAATGCTGATAGGAAACAGATGCTGTCCCAGAAATCGAGATTACAGCGTCACTCTTCATCTCGATCGAGTTGAACCAGCACGCAAGGAGTTTCGACGATCCCGACGAAAATGAGAAGAGGGACACTTCGTGCGATTTGATGCATTCGATTCGGACTGTCGAGAGGCGAGTCTCTTTCGACGATTCCATTTTGATGAGCTGGCTGGTCGAGTCTTTGGGTTTCAGAGAAAGTGAAACAAGTGTCAGATTCCCACTTCCAGACACGGTCAGACCAGACGAGACAATTGTTGTTGAGAGGGAGGTGTTGGTGAGGAAGCCAGCACCAAACATTTCAACGTTCGACGAGATCGATGTTTCCGGAACTTCGAATGATCCAGTGCCCACGTTGATGAGATTTGTCCCACTTCCTGTTTTCGAGAGTGCAGTGCTGAGCGATCCACACGGACTGCCATCTGAACAATCCCCGCTTTCCCCATCTTCCACAAAGAACACGTTGGTCGGCGGGATGACAGCTGATGGAGATGGGAAGAGGGCGTCTTTGGAGGTCGAGTTTCCATTTCGTGCATTGTCGTAGAAATACCCAAGTTTTGGACTCATCGACGTTGATGTGCACCCGAACACAGAATCTGTGGAATACATTGTCAGGCTTGTTGAGAGATGGACGATGTCATTCCCGCGAAAGTGTGCCAATGTGTCTGGATCGCTCGCATACGTCTCAGTTGCCACATTCTCTTCAAAATGACAGTCAACGAGAAGGGCAGTCCCTCCTCCAGAGAAATTGATGGCTCCACCCGATTTAGCTCTGTTCTTCCGAAAGACAGTCCGAGTGAAGGGGAGATTAGCGACATGTGAGAGGTACAAAGCTCCTCCTTTCGGGTCTGCAGAACAGCCTTCGAAGAGTGTGTCGGACAGAAAGAGGCGTGAGTGGGTGACATAAAGCGACCCACCAAACCCAATCGCTGTTTGTTTTCGAAAGACGCAGTTGGAGACGAAGATGAATGAGATGGAGTTTGTGACTTGGAAAGAGCGCGCAGGAGAGATGCGAGGTGTGTCTGGCTCTGAGTCAGGGTCGGGAGGGGGAGGGGAGAAGGTGGACGAGACGAGGAAGATGTGGAGGAAGGAGGTGAAGTAGAGTTGGTTCGACCCAGTCGAGACAGTCGATTCTCGCCAGAATGTGAAGGTGCACGAGTCAATTAAACAATCCACATTCAAATCGCGCTTCGCTCGACAGTCGATCAGCGTGTTGTGGTTCAGCCCGATTTCCACATTGAAAGTGCACGACGAGAATTTCACGTTTCCTTGGAGAGGGTTCAGATAGATCATCGTGAATGCTTTCGACGTGTTTGTTGCTGTGAATGTGCAGCTGGTGAACGAATAATGCGAAAACGAGGGATCAACTTTGATCTGCTGTGTGATCGACGTGAAAGTCGTGTCTTCTTCGATTTCTTTTGTTGATCCGCCATCCTCCGTATTGTCCCAATAATTTTGAAAGAATCCATCCGTTTCACTGGTCTTTCTATCAAATTCTGTCTATTCTTGTTCCAGGAACAGATTAAAGTCCTCAATCTCCACGGATATCTTCTCTCAAAACTTCGTTTCTACACATCCTCTTTTCAAGCACTGACTCTCCAACCTTCATTGTGACCTCACTGCTCCACCTTTGATAAACTGCGTTCCACTCAGATCGATGTACATCAAGTCACATGTGTGAAGATCGGGTGTGCTCTTTTCACTTTCTTTGAAACTCGTAGCACCTGAAAGCGGATTCTCTTTTTCCATGACGGTTACTCTTGGAGATTAAGATAATAATGTCCCAATGTCTCTTCACCAGTGTCAAACAGACATATAAAACCTGTTTGTTCTCAATTTTCTCTCATAATTTCAGATAGACAAAGGAAAGGAGTGTTCAGGACACGATCGATGATGATCTTGCCAGATGGGTGCAAACATGTGTCCAATTCAAGAAAAAATACTTGTACTCCTGGGTTCATGCAGAAATCTAATTTCAACTGATAATTCAAGTGCAATAGAGCATTTTCGAGACTATTGAGTATTTTGCCTCTATTTCTTCACAATACATCTTATCCGTACTCTCCATTGTAGAACCTTCTTTTTTCACATTGTCTCACCTCATGATCTTCTCTCATCTGTTTTTGAAACAATAAATGTGTTCAATTGGCGTTTCAAAAAAGTGTCGTTTCTCGTCACGATCGAAGCTCAATTTCGAAACAAACCCCTTTTCCATCATATTTGAGTGATTTTAAGAATTTGGAGAAAAATAAAAAAAGTGAAACCATCCATAGTGTTTTGGCTCTTTTCAAAATTATTGGGACATTCACACACTCCGTCATTGAGCAGTTGGTGCAACTGAACTCTTTGTGCTGGCATATCTCCGGAATGATGGTTCCTGTGAGCCCATTTTCGACATATTTCAAGTGTGAGTCGATGATTCTGAGACTCTGGAGTTTCGGTTTGGATGTTGATGAAAATTGGCTTGATGTCAGATTTCGAAAGCTGCATGCTGATAGGATGGAATTAATTCTGAATGTCGATGAAATCTGAGAGAATGAGGGCGAGAGAGTGAAGGAGATTCCAGTTTGGCTCGATACGGTTTGTGAAGAGAGGGAAAGAGAATGAACCGAGACAGAGAGGGAATCTGTGAAGGATTGATCCTCCAAAATGCTCGTCAAAGCTCCCATCACCCCAAGTTCAGCAAAAAAGTGCAGTCATGGACAAAAGTTCTCGGTTTTCCGGTCCAGAAACACTGAGCGGTGAAATTTGGTTTTTATATTGTCAGACACTTCATCATCAAAAAAGACCATTGTGGCGAGAAAATCAGAGCGAGCAGTTTAGGCATGGCTGACCGGCACTGACCGGTCAGTTTTCACCGAAAAGTACTGACGGTCACTGACCGGAGAAATTTGGGAACCCATAATCTGAATATACCATTTCTCCGAAGTCTTTTCAAATTAAACAGAGAAATGAGTTATTGACATGAGGTGTGATAGAAACCAAGAATTAGACACAGAAATGACTCTATTCGTGATAATTAAATCACTTTCAAAGGAATCCAATCTCCAAACACCAGTGAAAGGCGATCTATGTCGAATACAACGATCAATGGGTTTGATCCCGATCACATATCAAGACAAGCGCTTTCGTGATAATTCTGTGTGGAAAACAAGTATTTAATAACAATGACTCGAGTTATTCCTTTGTCTCTTTCACAATCTTGTCTTCTGCCAAAACTTGAACAAAACTCTCCGATTTGGAGTGAAGTCTGAGAAGGAACAAGGTAGACATGAACGACTAAACAAAAGAAGATTCAATCACGATCACAGAATCGAAAGAAGTCCAATTTTCCATGTCTCCACTCGCAGATCGGCCAAATGGCCAACCCAACGATGAAAACCACTATTCACAGACATCGCCGTTCACATTGGCCATCCCATCGTTCTTTCCGTCCTCACTTTACGTTCGAACGACTTCTGAAATAACTAAATCGAATCATCTCAACGAGGAAGACCACAATTTCAAGAGCAAGTCGGTTCCAACAATGTCGAGTTTGAATGAAATGACGAAGTTTGGGTTGGAAGTGTCTGAAGCATCTGAGAGATTGATGAAGGACGAGACGTGTGAGGAGGGAGAAGGGAAAGAAGATTGCGGGGAGAACAAGAAGGATGAGAACAGGAAGGAAGATGATGGGGTCAGAATGCTCGTTGATCGTCCCGAGTCACTCACATCGCATTCAACTCTCCCACCCACCCTCCCAAAGAACAAGCAACTGACACTGCCAGTCTGACCCTCACCTTAATCACAACATTCCTGCAGACGACACTCTCACTCCCACATCTCACTGAACGTCGAGTGGATTCAACTTCACTTCGTCATCAATTTCAGAACGTGCTGTGACACGTTCGCATCCGTCACTCTTCCCTCTCTCGTCTTTCATAGAACAGGCGAAGGGGCACGAGATTGGAGTTGTCGTGTCCGTCGGAAGATCATGGGTGGACACAAACAAATGAAAATCCGATTCTGGAATGACAGAACTGCTCGAGACAGGAATGCAGACTGAGGATGACAAAGGAAGAGGTAGATGACCCACAGGAAGGACGAGAGGTCGGATTCAGACGAGTGCGACGAAACGAAGGATCTGTCTGTGGCTAAACTGACAGAAGCAGAAGGGAACAGCCCACATCTGTTCTTTCACTTCAAATAGAAGACCGAGGACGGAGTGAACGGAAAAGATTGGGGTGAATGACAAAGAAGGAAGAAACATCGAAGAATCTGCCAGAGAACGCCAATAGGAAAGTGAGTATCATTCCAAACACCTTCCAAGCATCTGCGATTATCACCAAGCTCGTCCACTCGTTCGAAAATGGTCAGCCCACCACCTTTTAGCATGGAGAGAGCACACTAACCTGATTCAGAAGATGAAGAAGACCAAACAGGAGCAAAGATCCAGATGAATACTTGGAATATACTGATTGCACATCATCTCCTCATTGATGCACCAACACGCCTTTGATCTGTTGCGTTGGTTTTCCCCTCCATTCCAATTTATTTGTTCAGCTTGTTGAGAAGAGATGATGTAACTGCATGAAAGAGGACCTAGAGAGAGGATAATGATCCACAAAAGCAATTGTAGAGAGAAATATGAGGAGTCAAAAACACAACTTGACGATTTAGTCGATCCACATCATGGATAACGATTCATTTAGTAAATCTGGACATGAATACAAGCTCTTTTGTCATTTTCTTGTTCATTTCATGTAATTTAAGCAATAACAGAGATCTGACCCTTTGAATAATTATGGAGTGACACTGACCGCCACTTTTGGCCGGTCAGCCATGCCTAGAGCAGTTGTTTCATGATGGAGATACGGAAGAATGAAGAGTCTGAAAAAAAGTGACAAAAATATGTGCTCAACCACAATCGACCATTTTTCACACAGTGAGAGGTGGTGATGAGATGAGATCATTGATACCGAAATTAGCGAGATCCTCAGCCTCCTCCGCAAGAAAATGCAAACATTCGTAAAAAAACGTCTACAGTGGAATGGTTCGTATTTCTCACCCACTAACTGTAGACCAGCCTACTAACCTCGATGCGTATTGATGTCATGTCACCTCCACACATGTGTAGTTTCAGCATCGAACTCCTTTCCCAAATCGTCAGACCAGAGTTTGTCATTTTTCCTGCCGACCACTTTTGTCCATGACTGGTGACATCGCGAAAGAATCAGTGTCGATGCCGAGTGGTCCATCAATCCAGTCGAAGAAACCACGAATGGGGAGCTTCCAGATGAAAGAAGGAACGAAACACTGTCAACAGAAACGTGGGATGATGAGAGCAATCCACACGACACAGAATTCTGACTTTCACCTGGTTGAACGGACTGATTGTATTCTCCTTTCGGTGATAGAAGATCGAACGTGAGAGTTGAAAGGGAAAGGGTGGTGTTTTTCAGAACGAAAAGACTGACTGCTTTGTGATTCTGGACGGTTCGATTATTCTGGTTCCCATTTTGGTGATCTCCGATTTCATGAGACAATGACGGTGTTACAATTGTATTGAGCTGTCCAGTGAGAGATACCACACAAGAGACAATTGAGATCGGCGAGCATGAGAACGATTTGCTGTCAAGTGTGATTTCGTTCGTATCTCTCTCAAAATCGTTTGTCGACGGAAGAAAAGCTTGCAAGAGAGCATCAAGAGAATCCAATTGTGCCGGTGCTGCTCCAAATTTGGACCATACGATTGTGGTCACCCAGACAAGGAGATGCATGCTTTTTCTCCCTCTATGAGGCTTATCTCGTCGTTTGAATGGTGAAATTTAGGGTTTGATCATCCATTGAAAAGTATCATCGTTGAACTACTTCGAATTTTCTCCTAGTTGTTGGTTCATTAAATATTTGGAAAAAATTGTGGTGTCGAGAGATGAAATCACATAAACACTTGAGAGAGGACGATCAGCTGCAGAATCTTTGAGATAGGATGAGACTGAACTTTTTGGTGTTCCATCTTCTTATTGGATCCTTCTGAGCACTTTGAACAGACAATACCTCAGAACAAGCTCTTTGTTGTGGTCTATCAGAACCTCAGTGCCTTAATGAAGGACAGATTGAAGGAGAGAATCAATCCATATCTGGAGACCATTCAATGTTTGTCGCTCGCTTTGGCAAATCACTTTGGTTTCGAATTGTGCTTCTCTGAGGAACACTGGTGGTTGTTGACACGTAACACGCAGAAAGAAGAGCAGAGTCAACGAAGTGTTTCGAGTGATGATGGTCAGAGTGTTGTTGAGAGAAGAGGCAAAGTGAACATCCGACAGTGCTGGACGAAAAAGACTCAGTCAGGAGAGGATTGTTGGAGTCGAATGACAGTCAGCCTCGTCTGTCTATTGGTTCATGTTCTGTTGCCAGGGAAGACATCAAATCATCAGGCATGACTTAAGACTCCTTGCTGGTCGATCAAAAGGGTTCTGAGTTCTCTCCACCGGCCTGCATTTCCTTCAGACAACCACTGTCATCCATCGTGGAGGAGTGCCGAAGACACTTCGCACGTCCATCCATTTCAATTGCGAGGCTGAGCCTGAAACAAGGAGTGAAGACGACATGAGAGTGCGGAGACGAAATTGATGAAAGAAGAAGGCTTTTGTCAGACGGGTGAACAAATACGACAAGAAATTCATTGGAAACGATGTTTCGTCAAATCAAAATCTTGTGGATGATTGAATGGAGGAAATGCAATCGTTGTTCATTTCGATTAGCTTCTTTTTACGGATTCGAGAGAATCTCAGAATGTGTGGGACTAGAAGAGTAAATAACTTCACCATACGCGTCAACAGAAGTCATTTCACTGTAATTTTGGATGAAGGAACAATGAGCGAGATTCGGCGTTACATATTGGATGATCATTCTTCAGGACGCAAAATATACGATTTGGCTGATATCTATGAGAAGATAATGTGATCAGTTGTTACTGAATAAGAGATATAGATAGTGCCACTTGAATTACCAAAGAAGAGCCGATGTGAGGCGAGAGAGAGTGTTACCCAGAACAAAATCCTTCCATCTTTGATGTTAGCGGATCAGTCAACAAATCCCATAAACGAGACTTCCACTCTGTATCAGCAAGGCGATGATTTGGTATTTGGACTTCATTATGGATTCAGTCATTCCCTCTTGTGTTTCGTCAAGAATCCTTCGACAGTCGTTTCTCCTTCATTTCATCCCCGTCTCTCTTCTTCCGTCTCAGAATGCATTCTTTCAACACATCGTTTCCGAATTCCATGCAGCCAACGAAAGAACGAAGGAGAATCTCGTGTTGCAAGTGCGAGCGCAGATTGAGAAAGGTACAGTCTCTCCTCAACGACAATGCGACTTCTCTTTCCGCTTTTTTTGTTTTCAGATCGGGAGAGGATGCAGGAAGTGTGTGAGATCGGGATAAGAACTGGTTTTCTGACCGAATTGTGTCTGACGATGAGCTCGAACTGCTCCCTCTATCTCCATGTGTGCTCACTCAATTTCATATTTTGTGCATATTCCCTTCCTTTATTGTTTCGATTATCTTCTTTTCCTTCAACTGACACTTTAATCGCCCTTTCCTTTCGATTCATTTTATCCTCTTTCAGGTCCTGTCCTCCTCTTTGATATCGTGCATGGTGACGTGTGCTGGCTTTCCGCACCGAATCCGTCCGAGTGATGTCATTCCGTCGCTCCTCGCACTCTCCGCTGTGTGTCCATTATTTTCCTCATCTCTCGTCCTTCCCTGCTCCTTTCTCCAATTTTGTTGATTCTTCTTCACTCTCAAACTGTCCAGAATTCAGATCAGACCATTTCCGTTCCAGTGACACGTGCCATCGGGTCTGAATTGTTTCGAACTCATTTTTCGTTTTGTTCCCGTTTCGTGATGCAGAGTGCTGTGCTCACGGAGTCTGTCGGCTGGCGAAGTGGAAGGCGTGCTGAGCGGGGGAGTGGTAGAGAGTGTGTGCGTGCGTGTGGTGTCTGCTGAGAGGAGGGAAGAGCAGGTTGCTGAACTTGGCGTTCTCGACGGGCTCTGTTCTGGTCTTCGCCGCTTCGTGCGAGAAAGAGGAAGGGAAAGCGAGGAGGGAGTCGGGAGGGGGCAGAAGAAGGAGGAAGAGAACGAGTTCTCGATTGTGTCTCGCTGCTCGTCGGCGCTGAACCTGATCGAGATGACGCTGGGACAAGTGTGGGGAAGGGTGAGTGCGAGTGGGGAGGACGAAGAGGAGAGCGAGCGAGAAGAGGAGGGGAAGCGGAAGCTGGCCGATGCTGTTGGAGGGATGCTGCTGACACACTTCCCACACACTCTGCAGCAACCAGCGAAGGAAGTGGGAGTGATTGGACTTGATTTGGGGAAGGAGAGAAAGCTGATGGAAGAGCGAGAGGATACGAGGAGGAAAGAGGCAGAAGCGAAAGAAAGGAAGATGGTTGAGGAAGCGGAACGAAAGGAGAAGGAGAGGGAAGCAGAATTCGCTCGAAGGATGGCAGAAGTGAATGAAAGGATGACAGAAGTCAACCAACACTTTGAAGACAACAAGAAACTGATTGAACGAGCGAAGGAAGTGGAAAGAGAAGAAAGGAGAAAAGAAGAAGAAGAAGAGAATGAGCGGAGGAGGAAGTGCAAAGAGGGAGCAGCTGCCATCGAATGGCCGAATCCGTCCCACTTTTCAGTTTCTGGGTCTGTTTTCACTCGAAAGACAGATTCGGGTTATAAATGCATTCTCACTCCCGAATTCGGAAAAGAAGTCGTCCGACTGACTTTCGTCCTTGAACAAGTCAACAACTGCATCGATGCTGGACTGTTCAGCTCAGCGCAGACAAAAACAGTGAAAGATGGAAAGCGAAATCTTACTTTAATCGATGGGGCTGGATGGGATCTGTACTGTCAGTACACTAGTAGAACTAACATCCACTCATCTTACACTGATCTCCCAAAAGGAGCAAGTGGACACCGGATTGTTGTGGAAGCAGATGGACGCGATGGAAAGAGGACGCTGCGACTTTCGCAAAATGGAACGATGCAGTCTTCGTTCTTCTCCAACATCCCCGTTCCATTCCGCTTTGCTGTGAATGTCTTCAAGCAGAACGATGCAGTCTCGATTGAAAAGCTGGAAGTTCTGAAGGAGCCGCAGATGGTTGGAGGAACGAACGAAATCAGGATGGACGGATGAAATGGAACAAACGAGCACCTTGTTTGTGTTTCCTCTCCTTTCATGTTGTCCTCGAACACTGAAGTGATTGCCTTCCACAACCGATCGACGCTGCCGCTGGAAGGGGGATTCGCGATGAGCGAAGGGACGATGGAGTCGTTCCGCAGAGACGACTCGCCGTACCACGAGACGCTGCGGCGAGGGACGATGGACGATGCGAACTCGAGTCCGCGGTTCAGTCGGTCGAAGGGAGCAGGCCGGCCACCGCCAGACAACATGAATCAGCCAACAGCTGGCTGGAGGCCGCCGTCGATCCGTCTGTTTGTGCCTCAAGAGAGAGACATCGACATTGTGACGAACAAGACGGCGAAGACATTCATCCATCCGAATGGGTCGCCTCCCGCGATTCGGTCTCGCACAGCTGGAGAATCTGTTCGGAATGATGTTGAAAAGAGAGGATAAAACTAACACTTCATAAATTCTCGTTTTTCTTCATTTTTTGCTTTTTCAACCATCCTTCATCATAATTCATGTGATCGTTCCACCGTTTCCACAGAATTGGTTCGCCCATCATTTTGTTTCATTCTCATGTCAAACCGAATCCTGCCGTTATCCACCTCTACATCTCGCCAACTGTGCTCAGGACAGGTTTTTCTGATTCGTTTCATAATCACACATTCATTTTAATCTCACATCATTCGCCACAACAAAACTATCAAAGATCATCTCATCTCCAGTTAGCATTGTCAAAGAACTTGTTGAAAATGTCTTGTTTCTTGCATTTTATCTGAATTTGTTTCAATATTTCTGTCACACTCAGGCGATCGATTCCAATGCCACGTCAATCGATATTTCTGTGAGCCAGGACTGCATGCAGTCGATTCGAGTGAAGGACAATGGGACCGGGATTAGCACCGAGGATTTCAATGTAATTTGTCAGCGATACACGACATCCAAAATCAGGGTCTGTTCTTTGTTCTCATTCTTCATGGACTCCTCCAGACTTACACAGATTTATTCACAAGCACAACGTGTGACTGATCCCTCGTTCATTGGTTTCTGTTCCAATTTCCAGACACGGGTTCCGAGGTGAAGCGTTGTCATCGATCTGCGAGATTGGAAATGTCACCATCTCTTCTCGGAAAGCAACATCCGATGATGACGATACCTCCCCTTCCATCGGATATTCAGTTCATTACAATCACGATGGATCAGCCAAGGAGTTTTCACTTGTTTTCTTTTCTTGTTCCAGACATCCAACACCTTGTGCGATCTCCTTCGGGACGACGATTGAAGTAACTGATATCTTTGCGGACTTTCCTGTTCGAAAGAAGGTTCTCTTCCCGTTTTTGATATTTTTTCGGAGTATTTCAGCACCCGCGCGGCAGAATTGGCGAGTCAGATCCAACAGCTCTTCACTCACTACTCGCTTGTGCATGTCGGGATCCGCTTTGTCCTGTCCATCTCTCCCTCCATCCTGCTCCAGAAACCCTCTTCTGCCTCTCTTGAGGTGTCTTCCCATTCCTCCCTTCACACCCCTCCTCTCCTCGCTCCCTCAGGACGCAGCTTCCATCCTGTTTGGCTTTCCAACCGCCCAACACCTGCATCCCCTCGCCGTGTCGATTCCTTCGTGTTTGGACAGCACCGACACTTTCGCTGTTTGTGGCCTGACTCCGCTCCCACACGACAGTCTGCCTTTCTCCTCGTTCCTCTCCCAGCCTCGCCCCAAGTCTTCAGGAACACACCAGACATGCTCTTCCTCGTCCTGAACCGTCGGAGGGTCAGCTGGCGACGGTTTCTGAACGGCTTCGTCAACTTGGTCCGGCGCGCTTTCCCGCACGTGGAGCGAAAATACCCAGTTGCCTATGTGCACGTGACACTGCCATCCTCACTCTGCAACTGTCTGCTTCCCACTCCATCCCTCCATTCTCTCCTCTCCTTCCTCTCTCACTCTCTCCTCTACTTCCTCTCACTCTCCTCTCCTTCGTTTCAGTGAACGTCTCGCCAGGCAAAGAGACAGTGATCATCGCCGACGAAGACAAAGTGATCAAGACACTCCTCTCCTCCCTGTCGCCCCTCTTCCCGCCCTCCACCCCGCACTCCGACACTCCCACGCCGCGTTCCACCTCAACCGAGAACATCTCATTCGACCTCTTTCTGAGTCCGTCGCATCTCCACTTCGTCTCAAAGGACGACGACGACGACGAAGAGAATGGCCCGTCTCCGCTCTTCTCTCCTCGCTCTTCGTCGTCGCAATCGTTCGGAGACACACTCACCTCGCCCCGTCGCTCCCCTCCTCTCTCCTCGTCCGGAAACCCACATTCGTGTCGATCGCAGGAATCGAGTGTGGGTGGAAGGGGGTCGGCAGGTTCGTTCGTGTCTCTTCCAAAAATGAAGCAGCCCACACTCCAACTCGCTCGCGACGACTCCGACGACGAACAGGACGACGTGCCAGTCACAAAAATAAAGCGAGAGCTGACACGTGACGACTCGGAATCGGAATCGGAAGACGGAAAGACAGTTCGAAGCACCGACGCGGCGAAGGAGAAGGACGAGGCCAGACCGCGGCCGAGGATTGGCTGGCTGAAGCACGCGAAGACGGTGGATGGGAGTCGGATTGGGCCAGACTCGTTCCGAGCGGCGATGAAGCAGTGGCTGAGGAACGCGAGGGACGAGAAGGAAGAAGCGGTTTGTGTGGGAGTCGACGAGAGGGGCGAGTGGAGTGCTTGTGTTGCTCGTTCTTGTCTTGTTCTTCTCTTCGATGATTCTGTTCTGTTTTGTCTCAGCCATGTTCGTCGGTTCCGTTCCGAATTGTGGGGATGGCTGCTTCTTCCTCACTCCGCCTTCCCATCCTCTCCTTCGCCACTCCCAACACTCTCCCCGCCTCCCCGTTCGACCTCCCTCTCGACCAGCCGACACAGCCCTCCCTCGCCCAGCACGCCACACAACAGCAGCCTTCGCAATCCGAGTCGCTGCTGCTGTTTGTGTTCAACCCGTTTCGAGCGAGGGAGTTCGCTCGCGACGAAGGCAGAATGGAGAATGCTCAGCCGCTCGACGCTGTATTCGAAGGAGAGCGGGGAGACACGCCGAACGAAAGGAAAGGGAATGCGAAGGTGACAGCAGACGAGGCGTTCGTGCTTCTGCAGAATCTTATCGGAACAGGGCAGGATGTTTGCTTGTCTGCTTCTCATCTTTTCTCAGCTCTCGTCTCTCCACTGTCGCCATGGGAATCCAGTTGTGTCTCCGATTCACCTCCTGAAGCAGTTTGCATCCTGATCTGCCTCTTTCAGACTGTCACCCACACCTGCTCCATGTTTGACACCCTGGACAGAGAGAAATTGGATTTCTCTCTCTGGAAAGGAAAATGATGACTCTGATTGTCTTGTGTTTGCAGAGAACAGTACATAACTGAGAATGATGCTTGCTGAAGACCCATCGATGAGTGTAAAGTGGGCTTCTTTTAATTGGAATGTCTACCTGGGCAGAAAATTTACGAAATATTCTGCCCATCTCCATTTTCTCACTTGAACTTGGAAAAAATCTTTGTTGAATCCAAAAATCGATCACTAATGTCTCTTTCTGGAGTGTTTGAAAATCTAAGGGATGATAAAACAAAGTTTTCAGAACTTCGAAATTCCCCATTATTCGAAAGTCAAGATCACAAACGAATGACAGTGGAGCGGTCGAAACTCAGACTCTATTTCCCTCAATGGCAAGGCGCTACTTATGACAATCTGATGGCATGTGTACCGGAACTTTCGCGAGAGGAGGTGACAACAGGATATCACCTTGGCTCGCAACTTGTGAAGATGATGTTCCCGAAAGGGGACGGGAAAGAAGTGGAAGTTCCAGTTTCGTTGGATACGAAGGATGTTGCGACTGAGAAAGGAATATATGCTCGTAGTGCCCTTCTGAAGCAACACAAAGCAGCATTCGAAGTGCTTCGCCAAAACAACCCATCACACATTCTGGTGATGGGAGGGGAGTGCTCGACGAGTGTGGCGCCTTTTGGGTATCTGACAAAGAAGTACGAGAACGACGTGGCGTGTGTGTGGATTGACGCCCATCCCGACATCAACCTGCCGTTTGACGATTACACCGGCTTCCACGCGATGGCACTGGCTCACATTTTGGGGATGGGTGACGAGGAGTTCCTGAGGGAGATGCCAGGGAAGCTGGCGGTGGACAAGGCGCTGGTTGTTGGTCTCCGCTCGATGGAGCCGAAGGCGAAGGAGCGGCAACCCGAAATTGGGCTGAAATCACTGTCGCCGGAAGAATACCGTGCGAACCCGACAAGCGTGTTGGAGTTTGTGAAAGGGACAGGCGCGAGGAAGGTGATGGTGCATCTGGACTTGGATGTGCTGGAGCCGACAGAGCTGGTGTGTGCTGTGGGGAGAGACGCGGACGGGATGCGGATTGCGGAGGTGGCTGGGCTGATCAACACTCTCGCCGCCGAGTTCGACATGGTTGGACTGACCATCGCCGAACACATGCCAATTGTGGAGCTGAAGCTCCGAAGCATGCTGTCTCAATTGCCAACATTCTGATCTGTGTTGGGGAGTGCTCGCTTCTGTTTTTAATCTTTCTTTCCAACGCGTCTTTCTCACTCATCTCAAGTTTCTCTCTGAATTGTGGAAGTTTGTTCTCCGATGACTCATTTTGCATCTAAATCGATGTGAAACGGGGCACGAGTGGACTTTCTGGGCCAAAGGTGATCGAGGTGTGTTGTGACATTGTAGTTCATCGAGGCTATTCTCTCATAATAAATTGTCCAATATGGATGTGAACACGTTTTCTTTTCAAAATGTTGAGAATACTGTCGAGATCGTCTCAGAGAATGTCACGATCATTCGATCGTGTTTGATGAGGTCGATCGGCGAACTATATCACTTCATCTTTACGCTTTCTTGATTCATTTCAACTTTATGTCTCGTATTTTCTTACAATTTTTCAAAACATAGCGATTGATCATGATGTATCGTGAAGTGACAATCTACTGCAGTTCTCCCTTCAAGACACCAATTTTTTGGAAGTGAACGTTAGTGTGTCCGAAAAGCCGGAATTTTTTAGAAAGCCGGATTCGTAACAGTAGAGGTGAAAGTTCGTAATTTTTACTCTGATGAACGTAGACGTAAAAGCTGAGATTGTGCGCTTGTTTGCAGAGCAGGAGGGTCACGACGGTGCTAACCGAACAGAAATGATCTGTAGATTCCATTCACAACACGATTTCCGGGCGAAAGACGTGATCGAGGCTCTTCACATCCCGAGATCGACCTTCTACGATGGGATGAAAACATTAAGGAAAGGATACACTCCCGGGAAGAGAGGGTCGCACTCGAAGCTTCGTGATGCGGAAGACAGCCTTTTAAAGAACTGGGTTGATGAGAGATGTCGTGCAGGTCGACTTCCAACACCGAATGATGTGACGACGCAGGTATCCAGTTTTCTTCTATTCGTCTTCTCAGGCCAATACCATCCTCATCGAGCACAATCAAAACGAAAATCCTCCTCCTCAGCTCAGCAGAAGTTTCGGATACAATTTCTTGAATCGACAACCAAACGTCGAGATTGTCACGCCAACCAGTTTTAACATCTATCATGTCTGCAGCTGTACCAAACCTTTCATTCGACCATGGTTCGATCGGCTTCGTCAATTCCTAGAAACTGTGCACATCCCCCCACACTTGTTCTTCAACATGGACGAAACCCATCTACACACCGTCGCCCACCTCACCCCAGAGGTCGCTACAACCACTCCTGATATCGACGCGGTCGTGCCCCTCTCCCCCACAATCCCAGGTGCCACCATTGTTTTCCTGGTCGCGGCGGATGGCGATGCAACATTGAAGTCGGTCATCCTTCCCACAGTCAACACTCCACCAGACCTAGTACCCTTCACCACTCCAACCCTCTCGTTTTATCCCATCGGACAACGGCATCTCAATCAGGAAACGTTCAAAATTACTTTCTATCGCAGATTATACCAGCAATCACGAACAAACGCAAAATATCCGCAAACCCTCTCACCCACGCTCTCCTGTTACTTGACGGAGCACCATATCACAAACATGCCGAAGTGTTGAGGGCGGCGAAGGACAATCTCATCGACATTGTCTTTATCCCCCCAACACTTCCAGATTCACACAGCCGGTGGACCAATCCATCAACGCCACCTTCAGGAACGTCATTTCTCAGACTATTCCCGACCATCTCGCTGTCGCTGCAGCTGACCATCGTCAATCCTTCATGCAGACGTTCCTCCGGGCCACCGACTCAGCTCTCTCCCACCGCTCCATTCAGCATTCATTTTCAGTGTGCGGATTGCATCCGTTCAACTCACAGATTGGACTCAGTCGCGTTCCAGACACCATTCCTGACAATGTTCACCTCCAACCGAACCAACAACATCTTCTTACTCCTGATCTCAACTCACTCTTCCATCCAGCGTCCGATGATCTGGATGATCTTTTCCTTCCTGGACGGATCCCACACGCATGAATCACTTTATTATATATCACACACTCATACATTTGTTCTTAATAGTCGTTTGAGAATTCAAAGTAGGCTTGGCTGACCGGCACTGACCGGTCAGTTTTCACCGAAAAGTACTGACGGTCACTGACCGGAGGTATTTCGGAACCCATACTTGGGAGTTACCATTTCTCCGAAGTGAATTCAACTTGAACTGAAAAGTGAATAAATGACGTGAGAACCAGTGTATTTTCTTCTTGAAATAAAATGCTGGCATTATTATCATATCAATCACGTGATTTCACTCTTATATTCAGCTATTGTGTTACCTGAACATCGAGCGAAAAATAGTTATGGGGATGTGATCAGACCGATTGATCCTCTCTCACTGAAATGATTCTCGCGGCGAGTCTTCCCTTCTTTGAATGACTCTGTTGTCGGTTGGACACATCATTATAGCCAGTATTTTCCCCATCTTTGATATCATGTGACTTTTTCAATTACCCTCTATTCCCTTCATACAGCTATACTGTGGCTTGTTCCCGATTTCTATCTCTCCATTCACACTTGCAATCATTGAATATTGATCAAGTGCCATCCATGTTGTGTTTTTCGACATATCAAGTATGAGAAATGGAACTCGTTTGACGTCACTGAGTCATGTCGATGCATTGGAGGAACCAGGTACTTCAATGACATAATTCGGGCAAACACTCCATCTTCTGAACACGTCCCTCGCCTGTCTGCTCTTCAGAAGCTCTTTGGGAGCGAAGAAGCAGCGTGTGAAATAGCATTGGACACGGCTGAGCAAACACAATTGTGAAACTTTTCGCACAAAGATATATGATGTGGAATGGAGATGAGAGGGAAAAGGATCGAGTATGTTCTCCTTTTCTTTATTTTTCCTGTCTAACTTTTCTCATTCTCAAAAGATTGCCCACAGCGTGGTAATGAATACAAAACAAGGTTGTGCCACTCACCCACTCCACCGTATGACATGAAGTGTTCAGACTTGTTTTGGGGGAGTTCGACTGGCTGTCCACAAAACCTGGCAATTGAAGATGACAACACGATCGCTCCAACCGCCCTGACTCGAGTGTGTTCAATTCCCGTCCTTTTCATTTCTGTTTTCTGTTCAGTCTGACGCGTCGTGCATTGTCTTTCGGTTTGAGCTGGCCGGATATCACGCCGACGACATCCAAGTGGCGATTGTCGACGATGGTTTGTCTGTCGAAGAAATGAAGAGAAATTGAACACAGTCGCGAGTGGTTTGTTCTCTTTCCTCTCTCAAGAGATTCTGCGCTGGATCTATCTCCAAGCAGGACGCACTCAACAACTGTTTGAACCAGATCTCGACACTCCCAATGAACTACTCTTTCCCACGGCATTTCTCCATTCTAGTCTCTTTTCCACCATTCAACTGCAAGCTGATGATCAGTTCTGAGTTAACCAACAAGATTTTGTTCATTTCTTTGAAAACAACGAGCGAATGAGATCCCATCATAAAACAGGAAAAAAAGACACAAAATCAGATCTTGAACACGAATTCTTGATATTAAAGTTTTCTAGAAGGTGAGGGTTGGCAATTGATTGAGAAGCGCAACATGGACAAAGACACGTTTGAATTCAGTGAAGACTGTGTCGATGTTCGCAATGAAGATGCAAGAAGATAGAGAGGGATGAGAGTAAAGAGAGAATAAACAGTAGACTGACAGAGTACAGAGCTTGGAGGGTGATCTTGATAAACGAGACGAAAGAGACTGGTTTAGGAAGGCACACACTTCTAAGGCTAATTCCGGATGGAATTACAGAGGATCTTCAGAAATTAGGCTGCGCAATCCGGGTTGTCCTTGTTACAAACAAAGATCACGGTGAAGAATTAGAATTCTGGAGTTTGGAGGGAAACCAGGTGGCGATTGAAGTCGGTGCTGCTCTGGCGATGGATGAGATAAAACCTGATGTCAGTTGGAAGATGGTGCAGAGGGATGGTCGGTTGCACACGAACAAATGAGCGTCCATGAATGACTGTGGAGAAGAAGGAGGGAGAATGTGAAAGTGGAGAAGAGATGACAATGAAAGAGAGAACCAATCGTGTCAAATGTATGAGGGATGTAGAAAAGAACAAAACTATGAGATAGTGATCCCAACTGGCACATGGACGGAGAAAATGAGATGTATCGCATAAATCAGAGAAGGGAGGCTGTGAAACGGTTTCAGAATGCAAATCCTTACAGAAATAGTTGCAAATTTACCGGCTTCTTATGGATAACATGCAGTTTACAGATCTGGTGAGATCCGACCCTTTGAAGAATTCGTGACTGACACTGACCGGGAGTTTTGGCCGGTCAGCCAAGCCTAATTCAAAGAGTTTAATAAGTCACTGTGAAATGAGAAATCAACGAATGTTCACAATTGTGGGTTCGCAGATGGACTCCGGCTTTCTAAAAAATTCCGGCTTTTCGGACGCACTAGTGCGGCGCGTTTGGCCTAGCGGTAGCCAACCCCTCTGTCGACTGTTGTGCTCGGGGTTCGACTCCCGCCGAGCACAACTTTTTTGCCACTACTTAGAGTTTTTTGGCCCAGAAAGTCCACCCTTGCCTGAAACGGCATCTTTTATCGGATGATCGACAGTGGGCTGTGAAAAACCTCAACCATCACTGTTTTGTGATGAAAAGGGTCAACTCGTTCATCCTCTCCACAACGTGACATTGTCGGATTCATTCCTCTAATCGTTCTATACCATCGTCGGTTGTCGTTCAGAAAGAGCCACTGTTCATACAAAGGGACCAATCGAGGAGTTCGGGGGGTGAACTTTCCTCTGACTCTTTTCTCTCGCTGATGGATCTATCCAAGAACAATGCTCTTGACAGATGAAGAGACAACATAGACAAGGGATTATCTTGAACATATCACCCTGAAATTTCTTAGGGTCTTCAAAATTCACACACATTTGAATCGCTTCGTTCGGAGCAAAAACAAAAGCTTCAAGAGATTGCCAGAAACTCCAGCTATGGTGGATCAAAATATGAATCGGGGGATCACCGAAGCTGCTCACAAGTTCATCGTCTGTGCTGTGGCGATGACGCCGATCAAACAAGTCCTCGCTTTCGTCGCATCTGCACGATTCACTCTTCTTCTCAACGTTCCAGCGAGATCCACTCCATCTCAGTTGTGAAATCCCCTGTTCATTTCTGCTTTTGGTTTGTGATCGCCTTTCCACGTCTCGAAAACACACACTGAATGCCATCTTGGAAACAGGGGAAATGGAAGAAGAACACATTCACCAAATAGTGTTTGAACAAATAATCGAGCCATTCGTGTCGTTCTTGCATTGTCTCCATGAGAACAGACAGAATGAGTGGAAGCTGATTCTATCTCACATCTCTGACGCTACAACTCTCTTCGAGAATTGTGCGTCCCATGCTCCAACCGGGCATGCTCTTCTTTCAGTCTCAGTGAGATTGGCACTTCTGAGCTCGAAGTCGTTCTCATCGAATGATTGTTTGAATAGTTCCCCTTTTGATGGATCGACAATCGCGAAATCAGGATGGGCAGAGCGAGTCGAAGCACAAACACACGAAGGAAGGAAAGAAGGAAGTTGTGGCGAAGCTGGTTGAGGAAGGACGGACCTTTAGAACAAGCAGAACTCTCGTCAGACAACACACACCACGCAATCGCTACTCTGTGTCCAATGCCCAATTCTTGATTTTTGTGTTGGGGGGAATGTTTCTGCTGAATTGTGATGACCATCATCGAGATAGAGACACCCAATGAATCAACGAATCGTTCTCGTCACCCTTCCCCCAAAATGTCTCGCCTTTCCATCAAGTGGTGGCACATTCCTTCACTTCTCTTCTTTCGGGCATTGTTGTGACTGGATTGACGTCCTCGTCGAGTTGAGATGAATTTGTGGAAATGGGCCACCATGTCAGACACGTCGAGTTGTGGATGCAGAAGCTTATTTTGGCAAGGAAACACTTTTTCCAAATGGATTCCTGGACATGATCAAAAAATGAGGTCGTTCAGTGGAAAATTGGGGATGGAGTGAACTTGCTCAATGGGCCAAACTGCTTTTTGAAAAGGGTTCATCCAGGAACTCACATGATCATGACCCGTCCGTCCACACATGTGGAGGATGTTCTGATTCCAAGTATTTCATCCTGTTTTGCTCATCTCACCAGGATCCATCTTCTGCAGGGCAAAGAGAACAGCTTGGCCCCTCGAACTTGTTTCAAAGATGCTGGACGACCACTTCCCAGGATGCAAAATGACACCAAAAGGTACACAGATCAATGGAACCAGCCAATTGCTCATCTCGTTTGAAGTGCTTTTCCAAACAGAAGACGAGGTGACCACATTTCTGACGAACCCACTCGCAAGTCTCGACCTCAGAAGACTCAGCGTTGACTACACACTTTCTCGGACGAAACACACAACGAGTCAAGTGCTTGTCAAGTCCAACGGAACGATGTCTTTTTCAGATGAAGAGTTCAACAGGAGGAGGGCAGACATCCAACAATGCATCAACCAGCACCCATACCACATCCACAATCGGTATGCCATTCGACATTATCCAGATGAGTCGGTTCGGGTTCTGTTTGCGAATCGGGAGGATCTGGAACAGTTTCGGGCGGCTTTTCACGCAAACCAGGATAAACTGAAGGACTTGCACTCGCTGCACCCGAACGACAAGCTGAACAACGCGCAGGATCTGTTCATCCAAATCCAGGATCCGCCACGGAGACAACACCAGACATTCTCGGAAGGGGAGATCGACAAGATCAAACTGCGCCTGCGCAATCTGATTGAGAGTGTGCGAGTGGCCGTACTCGCCGATTGTCGTTGGAACAACGAGATTCGCACCGACACCGATTTTGTGAGGAGCTTGACACACCATCAAACAGGCACACAAACACACCCTTCTCACGTCATTTTCTGCAAGTTCAACCAACCCACCGTGTGGGCAAACATGCTCGTCTGCTTCTCTCTCTTTCATCGCTTTCGCTCGATCCTCTTTCCATCTCTCCAGATCGCCAAGACAACAGCAGAGAAGCTGAGTCACAAACTGAAAGTGATCAAGAAAAACAGACAGAAGACAATTCTTCTCTTTCCCATCCGAGTGGGCCGAAGGGATGTGACCTGCGAAATAAGTGTGAATGGTCCTGACAGGAATGATGTGAAAAGACTCGTTGCAAAGGACGCATCTGATTTGAGGGCAGTCCAGTCACAAAGCAGTTCACCCGCAAGCCAGACACAACCACAACCAAATCGCTTTTCTGGCACCAATTCGCCGCCATCTACGAAATACATCACATTCTCACCCACAATGCACGATGCATACCCAATGCCAGGCCTAAACACAACACGATTCATTTTATCTCCTCCTCAGTCATCTCAAACTTCAACACGGACCATCCCAAGTTTTCAGACAGTGTGTTCAGTTTCACCACCGCAAGCTCAGTTTCGATCCGGCTCTCTCATCAAACAGTCATTCAACCCAATTCATCCCTATCTCCTTCCGTCTCATCACATCCCGGACCATACTCAAACAGCGTCATTGCCTCATTCCTGGCAGGGACCTCCGTCAATGAACGGTCCAAACAATCGTTCAAGGATTCCTGGACAGACACTACTGAAGGCTAATGTTTCTCCATTCGTGCCAAAACTCGAACCAAAGCCAACACTTCCACCAATCGCCACTGAGCCGACGAGTCAAGATCAACTCCAACGCAGAAGCCAACCAGACATCACGCATCGGTCCCGTTCAGACTCAGCTCCCTCTCAGTATGCGCAGGAAGGATCGTATCGTGAAGTCGATCCCACTCAGCATTTACGAATCCAATCACCAGTGTCATCGTGGAACACTGATATCTTGTCTTTTGAAGGATCTTCCCCATCCAATTCATTCTCCTCTTTCTCGTCTGAAATTGAGAGTGATTTCACTCAATCTCCACTCTCTTCCATCCTCTCGCCGTTGAATCGAGACGAGAGCTTTTACAACATCCGTGATCTCAGTCCATCCCCACCGGATGTCCCAAGCCCCTCCCATTCGAACGATCCATCCTCGGAAGATGGAAACCAATTCCAAGACGCTGGATCTCTCTTCGACGGTTCTGAGTCTGACGTGGTGTATCCAGAAACAGAATTGCAACCGACCCCACCTCTTCCGTTTGATGTGGACCCATCTGCGACACCCAACCAGGGCGGGGGTGTGGATTCGATTTAGAGACGGAACTGCACCCGCCTGAGGAAGACAAAGAGCACCACAACTCCCAATGATGATCCTGCTTCACCATCGACACTCGGCCGGATGTTGGATGAAGGAACAACTCGTTTCCCACCAGTCGGCTGGGTTGGCGGTCTTCACAATTCGCCATGTGTGATACAACTGTGACAGACGGGGTCATCGTTGATCACTTATGATGTTTGGTGTGGTGTTATCTATCAATTGTCGATTGTTGTTTCATCCTTCAGTTTTCATTCTTTACCGAATTATCTATCATTCCACCAGGGAAAATGAAATTATGTTGAGAAGATGGAGAAACTTGATGCTCTTTTGCTCCCAATACTCATTTCCTCTTTCTTTGGTTGGATCAGACCCATTGATTTGTTTGATACATCCCGTTTGATCCTCCAGATTCACTAATGGGATTCAGCAATCATTGCGCAGGACATTTTCCGTGACTACATTCGGAATCTTTGAATTCATCTTTCGTAAGTGGAAATTGATGAATGAAACCGACATGAATCCAATCTGACAGTGCAGTCATTGTTTAGAATGATATCTGGACTGGGAGATGGGTCTCATCGATTGAATTACGGGATATCTGAGTGAGGAGGATATTGTTGTGGATAAGTGTATCTTAAGCGACCAAATTGTCATGCGATTTGAGGATTGGAATCTGTGATTATTGGATAACTGGTCGATAATTTGTGCTTTAAGAGACATATTGTGATATGAATGTGACAATATATCTCCAATGGCCTAAGTTTCTCTGATAAAAAATCAGGACGCATGATTGAGATTGAATGTTTGACACAATTCGAATGGGTTCAAACTCCTCCTAGAGAACGTAAATCACCCTTTCAGTGGAGTTATCTCTTCACAACCAGACTCCTGAAGGCCTTGGATTCAGTTATGGTTCATTGTTCTCTCAATCATGTGGGTGAGGAATCGGGCTCACAATCTCGTCTCGTCACGTTGACAAAAGATGAGACATTCAAACGGACAATATTGGGATGGTCTCAGGAATCCAACTTGAACGTATCACGATAGACAGATGACACTCATCCATTCTGTGAATGAAAAGTTTCGTTTGTTTTCCGTCTAAACTTGATATGAGTTATCTCCAGATCCATGCCAATCTGAGTGACATTTAGGGACTTCCTGATGAATTTCTTCCCTTCTACATCAGAATTCAATGTTGGAGAAGGTCTGTAATGCACAGCCCTTCTGTTTTGTGAACATGATCAAACAGCTTATGGGTGAATATTCATTTGTGACTGATTGTTGTTCCCTTTTGAAGAATAAAAAAATATAGTTCAATGAAGGATAATAGTTGAAGTTCGAGAATAAAAAAGAGAGAATAAAGATAGCTCGAGCTGTGGCGCCCCACAATAAGAAAAACAGAGACATAGGCGTGTTTAGATTCTCAAATCAAGAAAAACCAAGATCTTGCAACATTATTCCTTCCATTGTTGCCCATATCGTCAGATTTGGAGAGATACCATCGATTCTGTGGATCCATCATCATCGTGTGCAACATCCAACGAGAAATCATCCATCACCTGGCTCGCCGTCCGAGTGTCCTCCACCTCCTGCAGTATTGTGATCACTTCTTCAATTCCTGGTCTTCTTCGCGGGTCTTGTGCCCAACATCGCTCGATGAGCATTGCTTGCGTGGTGTCGGACACACCGGCGAGAGATGGTCTTTCTCCGGACGCCAATCGGATGCAGGCTGATTCTGCCGGCACCTCTCCGAACGGAACCTGTCTTGTGTGTGTTTCCCACAGGATCATCCCGAGGCTGAAGATTGCGGTCGCGATCGAAACATCGGCTCCCATTGAGAGTTCAGGGGCACGCCAACGAATATGGTCAAGTCCACCGTCAATCAATGTACGCATTTCTACATGTGGCCGCATTCGTGTTTGCGAAGTAATTTGCGATGAATTGGAGTTGATGGAACGAGACCGGTGCGAGTCTGTTGATGATATCGTTCTTTCCATCCACTCTTTTTGAGAAGATAAACTCGATCCCGCACTTTCTGCCAGCAATCTCTGCTCCAATGTCTCGGGGTGGCTCACAGAGTCATCCAGACTCCCGTCCTTGTTGAGTTTCTCGCTAACATCAGTAAATAAGTGCTTGCTGTCAACGATATCATCAAAAACATATTGCGAGGTTCCAAATTGGTTCATGTGTGTCGAAACTTCAACTTCTGTTGCTCCGCGAACATGAAGACACACATTGTCATCATCATTGAACAGAACAGAGTGAGACGAAAGACGACCAAAGAAAACATGATGACGGTCCTGCTTTTCAATGTATTGTAGACCTTTCGCAATCGAAAGGCAAACTTGTGAGGGAATAATTGGCTCAATGGAACTCCGTCCGTTTGAGTTGTGATATTGACCAACCTACAATCAGATATATCAAGGAGTCACATAAAAAGTGATGGAGAAACTAGTTTTGCAAACCTCCATGAAGTGAGTGGGTGATTCTTTGTCGAGGAAACGGTCCTTTATGGGTTTTGTGATCCCAGACTGAACAATCACCGTCACACCATGACAAATCCAAAGGGGCTCTCCTTAAACGGGAGTCTTGTAGATCTCCTCCACAATGCATTAAACAAAGAACAATCAAGCAAATAGATGGAGTGAAATGTGTGATGGGTCGGCAGATGAATGCGTCTAACCAGAACTGCATCATGTCTGCCTCAGCGACTGTGGATTGCCTGTGAGAAGCCAGTCGAAACTGGGAATGATGTGAGGAGAACGAAGAGAGGGCTGATCTGTCGTCGATCAAGCGAAGTGAGGAGCGTTCATTGTAAGCAAGAAGCCTTTGACATGGGATGGTGCTGGAGGGTGATGTGAAGACAAGACTGAAATGAGAAGAAACGCAGCCGACAAGCTGAGAACAAAATCAAGAAAAGATGAACTGAATTGTTTGAAAAAGAAGAACGATGGAGTGATCAGCACATCCAACCCTCTACCTCCCCTCGTTCTTGTCGGGGAGATCAGAGAGGAGCTCGTCTGTCCAGCTGTCTTTGTGAAATGGGCTGGACTCGAATTTGGATGCAAATCAAGAAAAGACGTGGTCGTTCATCGACATTGCCGACGAATCGTGTGGAGTGAATACTAACTGAGGTGGGTGAGTGAGGTGTTGGGTGTTCACTGCTGCTGTGCCGACTATGTTGATGAAAGGCGACAGTGGACAGTGTGAATGGATGGTGGTGGAATGGTGGTGGTGTGAGTTGGTGGAGTGAAGATTGGGTTATTTGTCGGCTTCCTCGAGCACTTTGACAACTTCGAACGGTGTGGGACGCTCGCTAGGCGTGTGATGGATGCATCGGATGATTATGTCGGCCAGTTCAGTCGATTTCACGTTCTCCATCGCCAGCTGCACGCCTTGCCCGAGCACACGCTGAGCGTTTGCTGCGTCCAACTCTTTCAGAGGAACCTCCCCTGTCTCAATCTCCCACAACAGCAACCCGAGACTGAACACTGCTGCCTTCTCTCTGTTCACGTTTTGGTTGGTCAACTGTGTTTCCGGTGCTTGCCATCTCTGATCCACCAACCCTGCTTTCGGCTGTTCTGACCGAGAAGCAGGGTTACTTCCGAAAAAAGCCCCGTGGTCGTTTTGGGAGGCGGTTTTGAAGAAGATGTTGCCAGACACGTCGAGGAAGATGGAGTGTGGAGAGAGTGCGGTGAGTTCTGGTGCTCTCGGATCCAACTGCGATAAACGTCCAATTCCGCGAGCGAGTTCCAGTCTCAGCCGTTTTCGATCCAAATCGGGGCGGTTCTCTCCATGGAGCCGCGTGTACAGCGAGTCTGCTCGTTTTTTCTTTGTGGTTGTCATGCAATCGTTGAACGCAATCGCGTCCATCACTTCTTCCCCATTGTTCTCCACCTTCCCTCGCGATGGCATGTCTGGCTGCAGAATCGTGTTGTCTGTGATGTCTGAGACGGGGATGTCAGAAGTTGTGTCGAACCCGGTCAGTGTCGATTGTCCAACGAAGAAGTTCTGGTCGGGAAAGTCTTCTTTGATGACAATCTCTGCCAAATCGATTTCTTGAAGCTCGGATTTCTTCAGTGGCTCCGACTTCTTTTCCTTCCTTCGTTTTCTGACAATCAAAAGGATGATAAGGAAGAGGAGGAAGAGCGCCAGAAGTCCACCAATGAGCGGACCCAGCCAGATCATCGTTTGAATGGTCAGCGCTTTGCGTTCGTCAGCTGAACTCTGTTTGATTAGGAATGAGTCTGATTTGCTGGTTCGTCCATACACCAACTGCCCTCTCCATTCAAATGTTGCGTTGAATCCTGGATCTGTCTCTTTGAACACGAGATCGATGCGCTTTTCTGCCAGTTCGCTCGTTTTTCCTTCAATCAGTTCGATCGGATGGGTTTTTCCATCAGATTTGGGAGTTTTCTCAAACAATTCCAGGAACAGACCACAAGGAATCAGATTCTGCCCAACGAGTGACACAGAATAAGTCTTGGATTTCTTGTTGAACACACATTTGGATTCATTCTTCGAGAACACTGGATTGAAGAAAGACGGTTCCAGATTGACTTGTTCCTTTGTCACAACACAGTCTTCGTCGGTCGAGATCCAATGCGACGGTGTCTGCGAACCGTCACCTCCGTTCAGACTCTCAATCTCCAACTTCGATAACCCTTCACAACGAATGTTCCAGTGAACTGACGATGAACTGGATGGTTTGTTCAGCGAGAAGGAACTTGAGGCGATTCGGATCGTCGAGTTCGAGATGAAGAGAGCACCCTGCGGCAGAGAGGAGAACACAGCGCCGATGACCGAGACAGTTGTGCAGTTTGTGAGGGAGACCAGGCCTGACGACCACGAACAGAGATCGGAGTTGGATGTTGACTGGACAGCGGATGATGACCCGACGAAGTCTGATTGGGAGAGAGTGAGTGATGGTGTGTTTGTGACGGAGATCAGCTCGGAGACGGAGCAGTCTGCCATGTCCAGCGAGGTCATCGTCACAGACGAGACATCAGAAAGGACAATCGGGGTGGATGCGAAGGAGGATGAGGAGATGTTGACGGTGTCAAGATTAACAAGTCCGTGTGAGGCAGTGAGAAGAACACCTGATTCTGAGATGTTGAGTGAGATCGATGTGTGGGAGATGGTCAATTTGGTTCCGGAGAAGCTGATGAGGCAGAGACCAACTGATTTCGATGACACCAAACTTGACGATGAGATCTCCATCGTGCCTGTCACAATGTCAAAGACAGTCTTGCCAGACAGCGTGCTCAGAGACACATCAACAACAAGAGACGAGACAATCAACATTCCTGGATCATCAGCATCGTCGCTCACAACCTGCCCCAATCCGACCATCGCCAGTGTTCCATGCCCATTGTGTCCGTTCAGCGTGACTGTAGCGTTTCCGACAACGAGGACGCCTTCCACATTTCCGGTTCCGACGACTTCGATTGTGTCCACTTTCGTCAGATCGTGGCTTCCGTCGATTGTGCGACAGCGAAGCATGGAATGCCCACACAGTGGATGGTCCAGATTGCCAGACTGGCTTGACACGAACACTTTCTGGGTTGATGCTGGATACATCTCGTAGACAAGGGAATACGGGCTGAGAGTGGCATCTCCGACCTTCGTCTCGTTGTCCACAACCACTCCTGTGCGAGGGGAGAACAGATCGAAAGTTCCGAGCCAATTGGAGGGATCAAAAGTCTTGGCATTTTGTCCAGTGAACGAAATCCAGCTGTCGACACCATCGCTTGCACAGGCAGTAAATGCGGTTCCGAGAGCGGTGACAGGATGGTCGGCTGAGAGCGCGGCGGAGAGAATCGTTGGACCTTCTGAATGTCGAGTGATGGACGAAAACTGACACGTGTTCATCTCAACTGCGCTGACGGTTTCGAACAGAGCGTGTGAATCCAGGCCGATGTCGGAGAAGACACAGAAAGAAAGGATGACCTGACCAGCTGTTGACTGGATGAGAGAATGGTGGAAGGTGAAATGCCCTCCACTGAACGTGATTGCTGACAATGACAGAGTGCCAGTCGAGCTGAGGAACATCAGAGGGACTGTTGACGCTGCGGCAAGATCGACCAGAGTGAACGACTCGAGCGACACTGAACCAGTTGTGACAGTGATCATCGAAGCATCAGATGCCCACTCCAATTGCGTCGTCACAGAAACTGCTGTGAGGGCAATCTGTCGAGAGCCAACAGCGAGTGTGGAGGACTCTTTCGTGTCGTCCTCCATCTGAATCGTTCGAAGAGCGAACACATTGTCCTTCTCCTGAGTGCAATGAGTGAGAGCCTTGCTCACCGACGTGCAGCTGATGCCTGGAAGTCCACAATTGTCGTCATCTTGCACTCGTCCTTTCACACCGAGAATGGAGAACGGGAGGATGTCATCTGCAGAGGACGAGCCGATTGTCAGATGGTGCAGACTGGACTCCGAGAAACTGCTTTTGATTGTCTCTTTCGTCAGAGCAGTGCACCAACATTCGGTTGCAGACACATCGTTGGAGTTGAATCCTTCGTTGTTCGTGAAGAAGCAGGCGTCCAACGAGACAAGACCTGGGACAGATCCAGTGAACGAGATGATTGCCCCTTGAGTGTTCGAACACGAAGTGAAATGGCAATTTGATAGTTGGAGCTTGGCTTGTGTCGAGAGATCTCCTCCCACACGGATGACACATCCATCGATCCCTTCAGTGTTGGAGAAGAAGGAGAACACGCGAGGAGTGTCTGAGGATCCATCGATTGTCAGTGAGCCCTTTGTGACAGTGAAGACAGGGCTTGAGAGTTTGGTCGGTGTTGCGGCTGAACCAGGATGGAACAGAGCAGCAGATGCGGAGAGGCAGAGTTCGCCTCCAGTCACTTGAAATGGCGAGGTTGAGATTGTGGAAGTAAGTGACAGCTCAATGTTTGCAAACGTCAGCTTTCCAATCGGAATCACAAAACAACCCTCCTCTTCGATGATCATCTTCTCAGTTGAGTCAGCCTTGATCACAGCATCTTTGTCTCTTGATTCAAATTGTGTGCCCAGACGAAGGTTCGAGTTCAACGTCAGAGTGTCAAATGCGTTCCCAGAGCCGAGACGGGAATACCCTCCTTCAAGTGTCAGACAGGGCAACAGACCATTTCCACACAGTTCGTGATCGAATCCGTTCACGTCTCTGACACGGATGGAGTCGCTGGGAGGATGGACGAGGTAGAGCAGAGATCCAATCGGAGTGAAAGACGAATCGGTCTTTTTTCCAAATTCGACGAACTCTCGTTCGGTTTTGTTGAAGGCGATTTCATCGAGTGGCTGAGTCGGAATGAGAGGCTTGAGATGGTTCAGTGTCGCTTCATTCACGTTCGGAGGAAGGAGGAGGAAGACATTCTGACCCATTTGGTCGGCTGAGCAAGCGTCATTGTCAGCCTGAGTTCCAAACGTCAGTGACTGGAAGGAGAGTGTGGCAGATGACTTCATTTCAGTGATGTCGAGAAAGAGCACTCCTCCATGTCCATCTGCAGAACAAGACTTGAACGAGACGGACGAGAGGATCAGAGAACCTGAAACAAGCTTGACTGTGATTGCTCCCCCATTTCCATTCGAACAGATGCACGACGAGAACGAACAACTCGTTATCGAAAGCGATCCAGACGACAGTTTCGACGAGATCACACTTCCATCGCCACTGCTTCGTGACACATTCTCAATCGACATTCCAGAAAGTGCGAGAGATCCTCCAGTTTGGGAGAAGAGTGACTGCGAAGACATGAATCGGTTGGAGAAGTCGATTGGTGTGTTCGCGAGAGTGAGAGTTCCAGATGAGATCGAGAAGAGAGAGGCGGAGTGAGTGGCTGACGATGGGTTCACAAGTCTGCACGTCGAGTCCATCACGATTGATCCTCCAGCCACGACAAACACCGTTGAGGAGAGTTGTGCAAGTTCAATCGAAAGTGACGCGAAGCTGAGTGTGCCTGATGAGACTGTGAAACACACACCCGAAGCGAGTGTCAGTGTTTGGGGAGAGCCAGCCAGTGCTGAAATTGTGAGTGGTTCGGTGAGAGTGGGAAGGGAAGATGGGACTTGCAGAGGTGAGTCCAGTGTGATCGTGCGTGGTGTTTTGAGAGATGTGAAGGAGTGTGTAAGTGTTTGGCAGGCAAGTGCGAAGAGGCCACAGTTCGCGTGATCTTCTCCAAGTGTGTGAACATGGACAGCACCAGACGAGTCAATGTGAGGATACCAGAAGAACAGAAGCGACTCGGGTGATGTGTTGTGGCCAACATATTCATTCTTCTCGGTGATGGTCACGAGTGAGCCAGAGAGGGTTGGTTTCAGTCCAATAAGAACTCCATCCGCGTCTGTCTTCAGGTTGCTGCTTTGAACAAACACTTTCGTTCCCAGGGCAGCCCTGTTGACATCAGAACCAGAACCAAACACGAGTGACGAGAACGAGGTTGAGGTGGAAGTGCTGGCGGAAAGGTCGACGAAGAGAGCTCCTCCATTTCCAGCTGCCGAGCACGACGCGAACGAAGTGTCTGAGATCGTCAGAGTTCCCGTTCCAATCACAGCGATGTTCAGTGCTCCTCCATTCCCTTTCGACGAACACGAGATGAATGATGACGAATGGGTTGCGGTCTTCGAGATTTCCAGTTTCTGTCCTTCCCCAATTTGCATCTCAATTACATTTCCCGATCCAGATGAACAATCATCAACCAGCGATGAGAACGAACAGCCTTTCATGAAAACAATCCCACTTCCAGACACAAACGACTTCTTCATCTTCATCTCAGACATCGAGCACGCTTCAAGTGTCACTGTTCCTCCACTCTGCGACAAAAACGAACCAATTGGTTTTTTCTCTCCATCGAATGAACACGACACCAAAGATGTTGTTCCTGAGGTCACAGAGAGGATTTCCACTGAGAGATCGGAGTGCGATGAGGAGAGAGTGAAGGTCACTGACGAGAGAGCGAATGTCCCCGACGAAGATATCACTGGGGACGATGTGTGTGAGGATGGCAGAGTCAGAGTGAGGGATGAGAGTGACAGAGACGAAGCTGATGGAACGACGATCAGACTGGTTGATGATGATTCGAGATCAAAAATTGATTCGGTTCGAGATTCTCCTGAGACAGTAAATTTTTGAGAATCGACCAGCACAATCATGGCTTCATTTGTTCTTCCTTTTCGCACGAGGATCGTTCCTTCCAGATTCGATCCCAATCGAGTGACGAGATTGCTGAGTGTTTGGCATTTCTTTGTTATCAACCAACAAAACGCCTCGTCCGCTCCTTCGTTCCCATCCACAACCATTTGATAGCTTGGCCAGAGTGTCAGCTGTTCCCCACCTTTCAGCGAAGTTCGAGGGCTTGTGCTTGTGCTCAACCAGGAATCGATTGCTGGTAGTTGAGAAAGAGCAGACTGGTCAACTTCGAGATCTGAAAATGACCCTCCAATACATTTCTCGAAATACAATCCACTCAGTGACAGAGTCGCAGCTGGAGTGATTGTGAATGGTGCCGCTTGTCCTGTCTCCAAATTCAAGAAGAAGAGATCTGTCAGCGACACCGAACTCAAACCATCCCATTTCAGGACCACTCCACTTCCCACGTTCAGAGAAGAGAATATTGTGTTCCGAACGGAGAGTGATCCTGATGTTGAAATCAGATCTGAGGTCGTTGGAATTCTATTCTCGTCTCCCATCAACACACAAGATTCCATATCCACATTCCCAGTTCCTGTGTGTTGAACGACTGGATTTCCTGCGACGATGAATGACAGATATTTCAGATTCGCATCGAATCCATTCGAGATCGTCATGAATGTCTCTCCAACTGATGAAAGATCGAAAACTGGATTCTCGTTTCCATACGATGTGATCGTCACACTCCTCGTGGTCACAACAAACCCCATCGTCTCTTCGAACAGCCCAGCTTCAACCAACACTTCTCCTGTCGACGATTGTAGTTGGTTCTTTCCTGCATATCCCAACGTCTTGCAGGGAAGAAAGTAATTCATCCCACAGCCATCTCCATCTGTGGCTCCATCTCGAACACTCACGATGAGGGAAGGATTTGGGAATAGATCGGAAAGAAGCGTGTTGTTCGTAAAGCTGATTGTGTTGTGAGTATTAGTGCTACCTGTGTTGATGGTGATGCGAGGGAATTCCGAATTCGAGAAACAGTTTCGAAAAGACCCTTCCCTCGCCAGAGTGTGGTTCCAATCATCTGTGTCGCGGTGAAAATGGAGATCATTTGCTGTGAGACACAGATTGGTTATGTCATCACTGATCGGTCTCTCGACTCGTGCCTTGTTGTTGAAGAAGATGCAGCTGAACCATGATATGTCCGGTTTTCCACTTGTAAACGAATACAGAACTGCTCCTCCCTTTCCAGCGGTGTTCGAATTGAATAGAATGTTGGACTGAGTGATACTTCCGAGAATCCTGTCAAAATCGATAGCTCCGCTGTTGCCATCATCATGGTCAACCTTCCCATCCTCAAACCGCAGATTCGAGAGGATAGAGCCATCTGGAGAATGAAGGAGGTGGGCAGTTGGAACAGATAAGCCCGACGTTGATTTTGAAAAATTAGTTCGGGTCATTATGAGAGTTGACGGTTGTGTGCAGGAGAGGGAACCTGTGTAGTGTTGAGAGTAGCAGGAAATAAACTTGGAGTTGTTCACACATAACGAGAACGCCGAGTTTCCCAGAAATCGAATCGCCCCACCTTGTGACAAACTCGCAGTAGTTGCATTGCATTTGATGAAAGAGCAAGAAAGAATGGTCAACGATCCCATCTTGTTGCTGAAGATCGCTCCTCCATGTGCAGAGGTCGTTGTTGAAGTCCATGTGCAATTGATGAAGGTGTGGGAGGCAGAGAGTGTTTCGTGGACCATGGATGGGTTGTTTTCGGTTGTGTTGACGGCGTTTGTGAAACACTTCGAGATCGTCGTGTTCGCAACGAAAAAAGAGGTCGCGAGACTCATTCGAGGAACAAGTCCACCGATCAGAACATCTTCGCTGTCTTTCACTGATGATCCCACAATGCTCACATTCCCAATTCGATTTGAGATGTGATGGGCGAGTGATGAGTGGGTTGTTGAGATATTGGACATATTCAAGTTCAGAAGCGTCACATTCAACACATTTGTGCTGCAAAAGAGCGGACCATCGTCAGACACGCCCAAATCCGAAAATGAACATGAGCCGAAAACAACTGACGATTCTGATGACACTGAGGTGGCCAGAGATGGTGTTGTTTGCTTGAGGTTCATCAAAGCAAACAGACTGTGTTCCACATGAAGAAATCCAGAATTGCATTCTAGAGGCGAGTCGGTGGAAGGAATCCAGATTTCGCTGTGAATAATCTCCACAAAGGAAGAGATTCCCACTCTCACTGACCGGATTTCTGTCGGGTGGAAACAGAGATGGGATAGGGTTGTTGTTGAGTTCACAACATCAATCAGGCCTCCACGTGCTGATTCGCCTTCAACAATTCGCGACAGATCGTCACATAGACCGTGGATTGAAATGGACATTGAATGCAACAGCAACGTATTCGATTCGTAAGCATTCAGTTGGAGGTACCGTACAATTCCGTCATCATTCGTTTCCGTATTTGACGAGGAAAAGACAGATTCGCTCAGTGATGGCAGGATACTTGAGGGCGATCTTTCAGAATTTGGAAATCCGACTAAAATGAGGATTATGAACATTTCGGATTTCTTGGATACAATTCCTGGGGTTCTGAGCGAGTTCACAAGAAGATCGAACCGCAAGTTTGTTTTTGGGTTGAACCTGATGAATGGGGTGTTGGTATTGAATTTTATGAAAAGTGGAACAGAAATCGGAACAAAGAAATGCAATGAGATGGAAAGGAAAAACATTATTCGTTCTTTTCGCAATCGTAATCGACACCTTTCACAATCTTCGGCAATCCCTTCAATTCGGCTGCCACCTCATCCATCAGCTCGTTGTACTTATCAGCCAACACATCAATAAACCCAGCAGTCAGGTTCTTGATCTCCTCCATCTTGATCAGCGCTGCTCGACACGCCATGAAGAAGTCGACGAACGCCAATTTAATCGCTTCGAGATCTGCCTCACTTGTCTCGTCCTTATGCTCTCCGAGGAAGCATCGGTAGATACTCATCACACCCTCGTTGACTTGAGGTGCGATGGCACCTGACACGAGCGGTTGGATGCCCTTCTGGTCGAGTGGATCTGTTGCCTTTCTGATGGCTTGTGTTTTGGTGATGATGTCGCGGGCGGAGAACATGGCTGGAGAGACGTCTTCGACTGTCACACTGCTTGGGATGACTTTGGCACGGCTGAGGGAAGAGAAGAGGAGAGAAATGAGGTGAATGACAAACGAGAAGATGAAAAGAGATGAAAAAGACGAGAGCCGAATGAGAACAATGTGAATCATACCGCGACACAAACGGGAGAGGGTTTTCGCATTCAAACGTAACAATCCTCAGCCACGTCTCGTGCATCCCTGGCTTCTTGATGGGTGTCTGTGTGAACGGTGTCTCCATCTTGAAAATCTTCAGATTTGTCTGTTGTGTGAATGGGGTTGGCCTGTCGTGTGTTTCAACAGTCGAGAAGAGAGGCCGAACAGCCCCAAGTTGGATGTGCGGTGTCTTCATCTCTTCCTCCGTGAGCTCAGGGGGGACATCACCCATCAGGATGGTCGGTTCCTTCCCGAGCTTCTTTTTGTATTTGTCAATCAACTTGAACTTGAAGTCGCCGAGTTTCATGAAGTTGTACTCCTTCGAAATGAACATCGACCCATTTTCTTCCCCAAAATCGGCTCCGTAGAGCCCGATGCGATAATACATGCACGTCAGCCTCGAACTGAGCTCCTGGTTAGTGTTTGTTGCTGCTGTCGACATGTCGCGGTATGTTTCGGCGAGTTTCTCGTGGTTGTTCGCTGCTCGGAGAAGAGCGACGAGAATCTGGCGCATCAGAATGGACAGTTCGAAGAGCTTGGCTTCGTCCAGCCACTTCGCAGCGATGGTGACCTGCTCAACAGCATTTTCGTACGTGTATTGCTTGCTCTCCTCGATGGCCGAGAGAGTGTCGGGGTTGGAGAAGAAGGTGTTCAGCTCGAGTGGCGTGTACAACTTGAACGTTGGGATGATCTCTTTCATGATCAGATCGTAGCACACCCACGACGTGCCGTATCGCCGCTTTTGAGGAAGAGACGGGGCGGATGGGGCAGCGATTCCTTGCGCCATGTCGTCGTTCTCAGCTTCCTCGCCTTCGGCGGGAGTGACGAACGTCTTCTGGACAAGCTCGATGTTCGATCCGACGAGTGACGCGTAATCACTTCTGATGGGAAGTTCTTGCGGGAACGGGAAAGACAACGACATGTGCCTTCTCCTCCACATCTCAGTCAGGACGTCCAGAATCACTGCGCACTTCGAAACTTGAGCCATCGCAAGCTCGTCAATCGACCCAGTCTTCAGAATCGATTCGAGGAGAGAATATGTTCCCAATCGGAGTTCGGGTGTGTGTGCATAGTTCAGTGTGAGCGTGTATGCTCGTTCAGCCTTCAGTTCATCATCCAATCCCTCCAAACGTCGAACTTCGGCTTTTTCCTCCAAAATCACCTTCAGACGGTCGATCAGGACTTGGAGGTATTTTGTGAGCTCTTCGTTTCGGTCGGGGTCGGTCTCGGATCGTTCGAGGAGACCGCTCAACGATTCCAGGAACAGTTTTTGTGTTGAATCTTCGAAGTTCGTTTGGGACACGAATGCTGTCATGATTCTGCGCATTCGAGTGGCTCTTCCAGTCGTCCAAGTGTTCAACTTGAACAAAAACCAAATGAAATCGACAGATGACGACCGAAGACGCGTCGAATTCGCAGAAAAGAACGTCAAAATGGCCTCGCAGATCAGTTTGGGGAGGTCGACCTCTTCGATGAAGAAGTCATGTGCGGAGAGTCTGATCACAAACCGAAGGAAGCTCATCACAACCTCCAACGTCTCAACAGAAAGATTGAAAGTTAGGGGAGCGAGCGACGAGAAGCGTGTGACGACCTGCAGCGCCATTCCAGACGCGTCGATCGGTGCGCCGTTTTGGGCGAGCTCAGTGTTCATCAAATCTGCAGTGGCTTCCCAACCAGAGTCGACGATGGCAGACTGGTGGTGGCTGGACTGTTTGGATTGGGAGGAGTCGGTTGAGGTGATCATCGCGGAGAGAACGACCAACACGTCGGAAAGGTTGATGTTGGGATGGTTGCTGCGAGTGAGCAGATTGAATGTTTCGCGCTGGGTCTCAAAATTGACAAAGTTGATTCTCCAAATCTGCCATTTTGGCTTCTTCTCGGCATCGTCCGCTGGAAGAACAACTCCGTCTTGGCCGGCGACCATTCCATACTTGACGAGAACATGCTTGAAAGCGAGGTCGTCACCAAGCAGGCCGTCTGCGTTGATCCATTCTGATTCAGACACAACATCGTCATCTGTTGTCTTCATCACAATGATGTTGCTGAGGCAGGACATGACAGTTGTCACAACAAGAGAGTACGCCATGTGTGAAACTGATTCTTTGTAGATTCGGTCGAATCGAGTTGCAGTGTCGAGTGCCTTCTTGTCTTCCGAATCGTCGTCCATCATCTGCTGGATCGATTGGATGCGAGACGACAGCGCGTGGCCGGCTTCGATGCTTTCTTTGTCAGCCACGATGGTCAGCGGAGACGATCGCCCATCTCGACTGGACGAGATGGCCATCGACTTGATTGCTGTTCGATCAATCGAGCCTTTGTGCTTGCCTCGGGACGGGAGTGTCTGCATCATCGTGGGAGACGGTGAGTCGTTCGGGTTTGGATCGTCGAGAGATCCTTTCCGGTCCTTCTTCAGCGTGCCTGGGAAACTTGGCTGTGCACCGCTCGGTTGTGGAGAGAAGGAGAGTTGTGTGAGGGAGGACTTTGGAGAGGCGCTCCCAATCTTGACAGGAGAGAGTCCCGTCATCGAGAACCGACTCATGTTTGTCGACGCTCGCTGGAATTCTCTCGACAATGCAACACTTTTTGTTCGTCCCGGAGCTTGTGGATTGAGTGGCGAACGAGTGCCTGCCCCGAACGGGTTTGCGCCTCCTCCCGAAAAGAGGGAAGTGTCGATTTTCATGCCCTGCCGTTTGGTTGGCATGGAATCAGTCTTCTTTTTCTTCTGCTCTTCGATGAGGGATTGGAGAGAGTCGATGTCGTCTTGGAAGGGAGACCGGATGAACTCGTGGATCGAGGCAGGGACGAAGAAGGTGACGAAGGACGTGGCGAGGTTGAGGAAGGAGGTGAGGTTGTTGTTCTCCCAACTCGACGCCTGGAGTGACAGCGACGCGAAGAATGAGCGGATGGTGGAGAGGGAGGCATTCATGAGCAGCCAGATCATCGACAGATAGCAGTTCAGCTTGTCCTCGCCGGACAGTTGTGCTGTTTGTGATTTGAGGGATGGGGCGTCGTGGGGTGTTGAGGAATGAAGAGAGGAGTGGGACAGAGCGAGTGGAAAGTAAACAAAATGAAGGTCAGCGAATGTACGGCGAGTGAGGGGCGAGATGGAGCGACAGTCGATTCGGGAGAAGATGGAGCGGATGAAAGTGAAGGGAGATGTGAGATTGGTGCTTGCTTTCTTGTCTGGTCCTGTTCCTGACGGTGTTGAGATATCGCCCATGTCAGGATCAAAGAAGTCGTCGTCTTCTTTGTCGGAGATCTCGTCTGAAGAGAGAAGAAGAAGGAGAGAATGACAAATAAATCGAGAATGACGACAAAACGTGAACTTCAACTTGAAGAAAAAGAACACGAATCACACTGTCATCAAAAACTACCGACTGAGCGATGGAGTCGGGTGTCATCGGAGGTTGTGCTACACTGACACTCGACAGCATCTGCGAGGCTGCCAAGGCAGGCGGTCGCGAGAACTTGAAGGACGCTGCGTGTTTGTGTCCTGCGTTCATCTGGCGAGTCAACTTTTTGATGTGTTTTTTGACGTCGTGGAGGTGAGAGTCTTCGAAGGAGAAGAGAGAGAGGGTGAGGAGGGTCGGGAGGAAGGCGCGGACTTCGGATCGACGCCGAATGGTCATCTCCCCCGTGTTCTGTTGGTGCGGAGAAGAGAAGAAAGCGAGTGACAGCCAATGCGGTGATTGGGTGAGCACATTCCAAAAGGAGAGGATCGACTGTCGGATCCGATTCGCTGTCCCTTTCGAGAGTGTCTGGATGGCGTGGAAGGGAGGTTTGACATCCTGCGAGATGATCTCGGGGTGGGGAGTGGGGATGGTTGAGAACGGAATTGTGGTCAAACAGAGTGAAGGGTCGAAAAGGAATTTTGGGAAGTAGAAATCGTAAAATGTCGAAAGAAACACCAAAACGAGCTCGTTGACCCTTCCACGATCAGCGATCATCCACAGCGAAGAGAAGAAGTAGGCAAGGTGAGTGGAGCAGGCGATGGAAGATGGGATGGCGTTGATGTTGAGAAGAGAGAGTGACAAGAGGAGGGTGTGGGAGTGGAGGAGGTTGTAGAATTCGGGTGGCAGAGTGTTGTGAATCGACGGGAGGTCAAGTGTCGTCACTTCCATCTTCTCCTTCGTTTTCTTGTCTTCCACAATCTTTCTGAGTCTCTCCTCGGCTGGTTTCCCATCCTCCTCTGCATTCTGCCTTTTCATCTCGTTCAGAATCAGCGACTTCAGAACCAGTGCATGAACAAGATTGGCACACGTCGTGATGTCGTTCAGAGACGGACAAGAGGCCTTGCTTTGCGTGTCCTTGAGCAGCTCGTCGATGAACGCCGTTGGGATGACGTTCAGAGTGTTGGATGCCTCGTCCTCCGCATCGTCCTTCGCAAGATCTTCGGAGATTAGCTTTTCCTCGCTCACAACAATGGCATCGACGAGAAGAGCGATGTGTCCGTCCATAAACGCGAGATCTCGCTGATTGATCGTCATTTTGATTTCTTCGAACTCGTCGTCCATGTCCATCGGTGCTTCGAATTCGTCGTCATTCGGGATGGGCGGTTGCGACTTCCCGCTGATCGAGTCGCCGTCGTCCTGCGGTTCATCAGCGTCCATCGGGTCCTTCTCTTCATCGTCTTTCTTCTCGCCTTCCTCCTTCTTCTCCTTGTCGTTCTCATCATCGGAATCAACAACACTTTCAGAAACAGATGACTTGGCGATCGATGAATGTCTCCTCGTCTGCTTTGCGAGCGACGCAATCGAGTTCCGATGAGTGTTCGCGGCTGTCACTGCACCTGTTGGTGGGTCGTCGACACACGTCACGCCCTTCCTCTCATTCCACTTGTTTCGGATCCTCTCGTGCATTGCTTCACGAACTGCTTGGATGTATGACACATCTTTGCTCACGTCCGCACTTTCTTTGGCGAGGACGTGTGAGAGAGCGGAGTCAACAAGAGTACGAAGGACAGATCGGAGCGAAGTCAGCACGAACAAGCGGAGGATAACGAGAAAGAAGCGAGAGGTCGGTTCCATAAATGTTGGAGTTGCGGATGTTGTGGGAGTGGTGGGAGATTTCACCAATCGGATGATTCCTCCCCCAGTCTGTTCAGCGTCGGGGTAATTCCTGACTTCGGTCATGTTGAAGACGCGGTTCACCCAGTCAACAACTGGGTCCTCAGTGTACACGTCCTTCCTGCGAATCGACGAGTCGGCAACATTCACAACTTGCAGCATGATTTCCAAAAGTTGGAGGCGATCGGCGTCTCCTTTCCCGTTCATCGATTCCGTGCAGAAAGTGAGGAGAGCGGGGATGAAGAGATTCACACTTCGCGTTTTGAAGCCGTCTCGCACGTTGATTGGGGTGAGTGTGGAGAGGGACGCGTTCATGTTGAGTTTGGCGGTCTGGACAGATTGTTGGCGAAGGGTGTCGAGAAGAATGTCGAGTGGGATGCGAGATTTCGTTTTGATGAGAGTGTTTCGGATGTTTGCGTTGAGCGGGATGAATGAGGAGACGAGACGGGTTTGGAATGTGAATGTCTTCGTTTTGCTGTCACTAAACAACGAAGAAAGGGGAGAGAATGATCAAAATGAGCTTTCAGACGTTTTTCCTGTTCCTTTGGATTCTCCAGTGACCTCAAACACTTTCAGGTATTGTTTCTGAGAGATGGTCGGCCAGACAATCATTTTGATCTCCCGGTCATCGCTCAATCGGTCGAGAGAGGTGAGTGGAATGCAAGTCTGAGCATATCATGAAAATGATAACAAAATAACAAGAAATGAGAATAAGGATGAAGAACATACCGATCCAACTTTCTTCAATCGTTCTTTCTTCGATTGTGCGCCCTTTTTCTGCTCCTCCCAATATTTGAACGAAATTTGGTAGATATCCACAACAGCATGGAACCCCTGCGGCCAATTTGCGGGAAGATTAAAGTGGGGCATCGCCGAGCTTCCAGTTTGTCCAGAAGCACCAACTGTCGACCCGCTGTGGGGATTCGGAGAGGCAACCGACGCTTTCCGTCCGCCGGCAGATGCAGGCGAGCCAAAAGGAAACGCGAGGTTGGGGAGAGCCGATTGCGCAGGTTGGAATGGAGCTTTCAGCGAAGTAGCTGGCGGGGGCGGGGCGAGTGGCAGATAAATCTTGAACTCGTCGGGGAAGCGTGGTTTCTCGACATGGTAGAAGGTTGATGACCACGCTTCAGTCATAAACACATTCGGCGAGAATCGAGACGCGATGATCGGAAGTGGGGGAGTGGATGACGTGAGTGAGGGGAGAGTGGACGGATCCTCAACAAGGAACGCTGGATCTTCATTAACAACTGGAAGTTCGGCTTCTTCGGCAAAGAATCGAATCCGGAAGACGATATTTCTGGCGTCTGTGAGATCGACGGTGAGGGGAGTGAAATAGAGAGTGTGGAAGGGCGGGACAGAGGAGAGGGATTTTGGGGGAATAAACGAAGTAATGAGGCGAGGAAGCTTGGTTAATCTGGTTGTTGAGTCCTCAGACTGGAGATAATTGAAGAGAGAAGGAGAAAGACGAGGGTGGAGAAAGATGATGGAAAAGAGGACAAAAGACAAACATAGTCAACTTTAAGGCTTTTGTTGATCTCTTTCTTTTCGGATATCTGTCCCTCGTGGTCGGGAATCCCTTTTTCCTTGACCTCTCTTTCACGCATGCGATCATCAACAATTCTCTCTGCCCTTGTTTCTTGAAGGAAGATGAGATCGAGACAGAGGCTTCCTTGGATTTTATCTGCATTTTTTCGTTCTGAAGATGAGTGGATAGAAATGAAAAGGTGAGAAGAGTCAACAAACCGACCATCTGGATCAGTTTCCCCATTCCATCGCTCATATACTCCTTTTCTTTGAAGTGGTACAAGTCGACATTAGTCAGCTTTTTCAGGTTGTCCGGTTTCGCTAATGAATGAAAATTTGGTTTGAGAAAAAAATGGACCATACTTTGCGGCTGATCAATATATCCCCCTCTCAATAAGGGAACAACAGTATAGCAGAAAGGCGTGAGGAACTGCCCGTAGTTCTGGAAGTAATCGGTCAATTCTTGTGAAATGTGTTTCAGGGCTTTCTTGTCGTCACTGGTCATCACTTTTGAAGCAACCATGACCAAAGAGACATTTGGTGTCTGTTCAGGATCAACAGAGAAGAGCATTCGGGAGAGTGTGGTGAGAAGTTCGGGATTTGAGAAGACGTCGCCTCTGATTTTGCGAGCTTTCTGAGGATTCAAATCAATCAAAACATCCTCAGACAGTTTGTAACAAATGGAGTCAGTCGCGTAGAGAGAGAAAGAGAGGAATATCGGCTCCATTTCGGTTTGTTTGACCTGATCGAAAGAAATCGTGCAAGGTCTTGCGTAAATCCCATGAATTTTCTTCTCACTGACTGGCTGGGGAGAGTTTCCACATAACGACAAAATTGGTTGCTCGCGATGACTTGAGCGAAAGAGAATTCCACAAATCTGTCTTCCAGTGAGCGAATCACTCGATTTGGGAGGGAGTGTTTCGGCATCTGTGTATTTTGGACTAATTTCTTCGTCTTGATCAATGTCCAGTTGGAGTGGTTGTGGTTTTTCTTTTGGTTCGACGGGGGTGACACTGTCAGTTTTGTTCGCATCCTCGTTTTCCTCTTTGTTGTCTGCATTTTCTTCATTTTCTGGCGTATTATCATCTTCTGGATTGACGTTTGATTTTGGTGTGTCTTCTCTTGGTGGTGTTTGCGGGGGTGTGTCAGACTGATTTGATTGTGATGGATCGTCTGGGACGAAAATAGGGTTTGGATGAAATGGATCAAAGTGGATGGTGGGATAGTGAATGTCTGATGATTGATTTATGGAAGAGGAAAATGAAATTGTGGTTTGGGGAGCGGTGTAGTGAGTCGAGACGTGCGTGTAGAGTGAAGTGTTTGAGAGCGATGACTGACATGAAAGATGGGGAGAGGACGAAGAGAATGGATCAGAGAGGAGGTGCGCACGAGTGATTGAACAAGGCGAGTAGATTATGAGAGAATTTGAGGGAGAGATGAGAGGTAAAGAATGAGGATACAGCATTGGAAAAAACAAACAAGGAGCTCATATTTTGCATAGTCGGATGAACCTACTTCGATTTTTACGGAGATAGGCTCAGGAACAACACCTTCAGGAAGGTCTGAAGATGATTTTATCCGTTCTTCGAGTTGAAGTTGTGTTCCCTTGAGTGTGGAGAAATTGATCGATGATTCATATTCTCCACCAGGGCTGTTCAACATTGAACTCGAAATGGGGGTCGGATGGCGATCGAAACATAACAAGTGCATTTAGCAATCCACTCAGCCACACCATCACTCATCATCTTTTTCATACCCCTTCTCTCCCACTTCGTGGAATCCACATCACTGGTTCCGTTTCAAACAACATCTCACCCACAAATCGAACATGAAGAATGTGAATGATCTCAAGCAGGAAAGAGAAGATATATGCAAGAAACTGGAACTAAATCCAACAGACACAGCACTTCAGCAACAGCTCCATGATTTGGGACCACCACGAGATCCGAAAATTATCATGAAATCCAAATTTCAGCACATCAAAGACTTGGCAGCCTCTCATCCTACCCTCTCCTTAGAATTCTCGGATCCATCCTTCCAGGAAATGCTCGAAGCATTTCAAACAAATCCAGGCCTTGCAATGAAGAGGTATGCTCGTGACAATCGAGCAATGCAGCTTTTATTGTTGGCCATTGGTGTGGACGAAACCGCCGGAACTTCTCTGCCACTCTCCAAAATTTCTGCAAAATATCATTCGAAGCCTCCACCACGTCAACCACAAGACGATTCAAAGGAAGATCAGCAGAGTCTGGAACTCAAGGCCCAAAAGGCCAAAGATCTCGGAAATCAAGAATACAAACAACGGAACTTTGGTGTTGCTGTTCACTATTATAATGAGGCGATCACGTATCATCCATCAAACATCACGTATTACTTGAATAAAGCAGCATGTCTCATCGAAATGGGGAATGCGGTCAAGACTCCTAATGACCCCATTCCAGCCTCGATTTGGGTCACCGAAAAGTGTACGCTCGACGAGAATGGGAAGGAGAGGACGATGCCTCCTGGGTCAGGCATATATCCCAGAACAGCACGTTCTGAAGCAGGCCCACAAGATCCCCTCCAGCTCAGAAAAAACGAATTTTACGATGCAGCGATATTCAGCACTGAAGAAGGATTGTGCAGAAGCAAACAGTCCAATCCGTCGCCAGAGATGATCGCAAAAGCGTGGTTTCGGATCGGAACAGCCCAAATGAAAAAGGGACAATTCGCTTTAGCTAAAAAGTCTCTTCTTCGTTCGCGTGATGAATGTGAGACTGAAGACATCATCAAAAAACTGAAGGAGATCGACGGGATGCTTCCACCAGCAGACAGAAAAGAACAGGAAGAACAAGAAAGAAGTGAGAAGGCTCGCCTGGATGGAAACAAGCTCTTCATGCAGGGAGACTTTGAAGAGGCCCTCAAACTGTACACAGTCGCGTTGCAGCACAACTCGAAAGACGCACGACTGTTCTCGAATCGAGCGGCGTGCTATATCAAACTGAGAAAGTGGAACCAAGCAATTGAAGAATGCGAATGTGCCATCCGCCTCGATCCCACTTTTATGAAGCCCTACCTCAGAAAAGCGAGTTGCCATGAACAAGCCAAGAATATCCAAGAAGCGTTTGCTACTCTCGATGCCGCTTTGAAAATCGATCCGAACAATCCAGATGTCACCTTGGCATGCCATGACACGTACAAGCGGCACCATTCGAGTCAGGTCAATGCGTTCATCGACGAAGACCTGTCGTCGACGATGAAGGAGGTCCTCAGAGATGTGAGGAAGGAATCAACTTCTTCTCAAAAGTATTTTGATGCCAGTCACATTGTCGAGACTTTGGAAGCGTTGCTGCAGACTGGGGCTTCGAAGACGTGAATCATCGCTTCTATTCTTTGTTTGATGACTCTTAATTTCCCATTTCATCATTCTTGTTTCAATGATATCTTCACCAGCTTTTTATGATGTGATATGCCCTCCACATCCAGTGACGAATCTGATCCTCCCCTTCATCTTTTTTTGTTTCCGTTGAATCGGAGATAGTTCATTCAAACCAATCCAACCAATCGTAATTCAATAATAATGTCCCATCAAAACGTTTCCGGTCAAGGAAACTCAGGATTAGACCATTCACCAGCCGCTGTTAGAGAGCGAAATGTTCAGAGACGAACTCAGAAGCAAACACTCGATTACAGCCGAATTAAAGCCGCTGCAAACCCAGAAGGTGGACGTGTTTATCTTCCATCGCTTTTTAATTCCAATCAAATGCTTGTATGAGCCATTTTAACAACTCAGCCTCATTACTTCACTGACTCCATCTTTCAGATAAATCGTGTCCGTCTCATCGAAGATCCGAATGAAGACACTGTGGTAAACCCCAAAAAGAGATCTCTTACAGGAATCTATGTTCCTGCCCTCGACAGGGAAACCTCACCGAATGCGGTTTATCGTCCTTTATCCCTTCATCAATCACCTCCATCTCTTTTGAATATCTCCCCCTTCCTCTCTTTGCCATGTTTCTTTCGTTTACACTCCCACCACCAGACACTTCGCTACAAAAAGGAGCGTTTCGAGAATGGACGAGTTCTCCCAGCCAGCGTTGAAATCGGTATTTATCCATCATTTTTTCGAATTGACTCATTCCTTTTGATTCGTTTCTGTCCATTTTCCTTTCTTATTCACGTGCAATTCCTGATATCAACCATCCATGAATATTCTACAGATGAATCATCTCCGATTGCTGAATCCTCCACACTCACACCTGCACAACGACGACAACTCTTCCAAACTGAACTGGAGCAACAAAAGGCAAGAAAGTTAATGCAACAAGAGAAAGGAATGGAACAAAGAAAAGCTCTGCTTCGTCGACGTGGAATGGAAAGCGCTGTTATTGGTGTGCACTCTGCATCTCTTCAGTTTTTCCTACTTGTCTTTTTCGCCTCTTTCCTCAGCTGGTGAGTTCAACGCACTCACAGCAACAGCAGGTCTCTCGCCTGCCCAGATTGAGTATTACGAAAGAGCAAAACAAGAAGAACGAGTGAAACGGGACCAACGAGCAACTTGTTTGTGTTTCCTCTCCGTTCATGTTGTCCTCGAACACTGAAGTGATTGCCTTCCACAACCGATCGACGCTGCCGCTGGAAGGAGGATTCGCGATGAGCGAAGGGACGATGGAGTCGTTCCGCAGAGACGACTCGCCGTACCACGAGACGCTGCGGCGAGGGACGATGGACGATGCGAACTCGAGTCCGCGGTTCAGTCGGTCGAAGGGAGCAGGCCGGCCACCGCCAGATGGTATGAATCAGCCAGCAGCTGGCTGGAGGCCGCCGTCGATCCGTCTGTTTGTGCCTCAAGAGAGAGACATCGACATTGTGACGAACAAGACGGCGAAGACATTCATCCATCCGAACGGGTCACCTCCCGCGATTCGGTCCCGCACAGCTGGAGAGGCTGACGGAAATGATGTTGGGGACTCAACAATGGCTTCAACTCGCACGATGGTCTGCGATCGTGATTTTTACAAAACCGTCGACAAGTTGGGCTCCACGTCTGTGCTGGATGTCCCTGCCAATTCTTTTGTATCTCCCAACCCTTGGGTGTCGTATCCCACCTCGCTCCCCACTCAGCCGCCAGTTGAGCGAAACGCCCACGAGCGGTGCCATCCTCAGACTATGACGATCCTCCCGCCCCACAAGACTGAGTTTCCTAACGAAAGAAGTCGCTATCGAACACAGAAACGGCATTTCAACCAGCCGTCTGAGCTTGATGTGGCTCCGGAACTCAAACACCTCCCGGTTCTGCTGACAGCTGATGAAACACGGAAGGTTGACAAAAAAGAGGCTAGGCGGATGCGAAAGCCGTCTCCATTCAATTGGGACAGAGAGCCTGGGGTACTGCCTTGCACATAGGTTGGATAGATGTGATCTTGATTCTTGTGTACATCTCGTGATTATAATGTTGTTTTGTGTTGTGTGTTGATATGTCATTGAACAAACCTATCTTGTTGACATTAAACTCGATGAAGAAGCATCGAGATTCTTTCGGAAAAGCTGAGAGGTTGTTTCAGACTGACAGACAAATGAATAGTGACATAATTTCATGATCAACACGTCAACAGGGATGATTGGTCTGTTTTTGAAGGGGGGTGATTCTCATCTTCCATCGATGGGGTTGTAAGAAGGAATGACACAACCCCGGAAAAAAGTTGGTTCACCGTCTGAGAATCAATCTCTACACTCTCGAAGCTCGATCAAGGCCACATCAATGTGATTTTCTTGGCATATCAGATGATTCTGCGTTAAAATACGGATGAAAATGTTCATTCAAACTATGGCTATATCCGTATGTTGGGGTTAGATCATTTCATCGAATGAGTTGGCCTGGAAGAATCACTGTTTCGGAAGTTACTGTCTCAAATGTGCCGGCTGTGGATTTTAATGGCCTAGCAGATCCTTTTTTGAAAATGATAGTTGGGGGGAAGACTCAACGGACCAAAACAATTAAAAATTGCCTCCAGCCTCATTGGAAGGAAAGTATGTCGTTTATCTTCGTAAATCTCTGTCTTTGTATTGTGTTTACCTTCTCCTTCATTCTATTCATTCATATCACCTCAGCTTTCTCAACCGCGATCGATGGAAGCAAAAACACACGGGTCCTTGTTGTCGAGCTCTGGGATTGGAACCTAGTAATGAATGACCGGTATCTGGGTCAAACACATCTTCAGGTATCCCTCCGTTTTTCCTCTGAAACTGTTTCTCTCCGATTATCAAGTTGGACGAAGTGGTCAACCAAAAGGTCACCAAAAAAGTCACAATCGCTCAGAAAAACGGGAAATATGCGGGAGACATGAACATTACTATTCAATACGATGCACCAACCGGCCCAAAATCGTCCGCACTGCCCACCGCAAATCGCGCTCAGCCTGTTCCGTCTGCCTTCCTTCCCTTGTCATCAATTCTCCTCATTTCCTGTCATTCCCAATGTTTATATGATCCCCACTCATCGTTCCCATCCCTATAGCCCGCAATCCCACTCAGCAGTGTCGTCTGCTGTTCCAGTGTATGCGAAGACTTCATCTCATACAGCTGCCCAACCGACCTCTTCATTTAATGACTACCCCTCTCTTGATTTTCCGACCCTCCCGCAAGCTCAACCGCAGGCCCAGCCAGCTTATCAAACTCTTCCTGTCAAAACAGGATATACTCAGGCCCCGCCTCAGGCATATCGTTTGTTGACTACTCCATCTGTCCTTTCACCCATTTTTTACTTTTTTGTCGTTTTCTTACGTTCATATTCACCGTTCACTCCCTCATCTTTCCTCCCCTCCCAACCAGCATACAACGCAGCTCCCAGTTATAATCCTGCCCCTCAAGCTTATTCTGCTCCGCCTCAGCATTATTCTGCCCCGCCGTCCCAGCCATCATATGTATCTGGCACGCCCGCCTACTCCGCTCCGCAGCAGCCGTATGGCCAGGCATACCAAGCAGCGCCTGCTGTTTCGTATCAAGCGGCACCGGGAGCGTATTACGGGCAGCAGCAACCACCGCAGCAAGGAGGGTATCCGCCGTACAGACCTTATTAAGGGATTCATCCTTTTTCTATGTTTCTGGGAGCTTCGAGCTTTAATTTCAAGTTTTATCTTTCTGCAAGAACCAGAACAAATTCAAACAAATGGTGTGATGGCCAATGGGGTGTGAAAATGAAGGATGTCATGAAAACAGAATCAGCAAGATCTGTTCTTCTGTGAGAAATGACGACAATCCAAGCGAGTCGTGCCGTCAATGCCGACCGAATCAGTGCTCAATGGCTGTTCCTGTCAGATTCGATTGTTCTGTCATTCGCCAGGGCTGAAATGTGTTCACGATTGATTCAAACGATTATTCAAACGATTTTGGAGAAGAAAATCGGTCTCGGCCTGAGGGTCAGAAGTGGATTCAGCAATGTGATCCGCCCACGTGTCCAATGGGTCGTCATATGTGTCGCATGCAGTCATGTTGCTTTCGTCATTCGTGGCTGGACGAGGTCTTGGACTGGGTGGAATGAAGTTGGTGAGTTCAATATCGGTGTACAATCCTTGTCGAGGTGGATTGAGATCCGGACTGACATATTCCTCTTGGTCACCTTCGGCACCTGATCTGGAGCGTATGGAGAGTGAGTCGAACGTGGATAATGATCTTGGAGAGAATGGACGCCGGAAATATGAAGTCGCCAATGAACTGGCACAGGTTGATTCGGAGTGAGGCGAATCATCTTGTGAAAACAGCACCAGAGAGGATACGCGACCGGGAGCGGATTGAGGACGAAGTGGATGATCCGAGTCGGATGAGCTTCCGCGTGGAGATGTTGTGTTCGAGTAGGACGAGTCATCGTTCATAAAGGAGAGCAAGAACTCTGAATTGGGATCGAACGTGATGGAAAAATAGTTGCTACTCGTTTCATCAAGGGCGACGTATGAATCAGATTGCGTATCGTCGTGATTTTGGAGATGGCATTGCTGAGTGGGATCGACATCACAATTCGATGTGCTGGCACTGTTTGGTTCAACTGGATGTGGGATAGCTTGTTGATGGTGAGATTGAGATGGAGATGGCGATTCAGATTGAGCGGGTGACTCCGAACGAGATGGAGGGGCGAATCTGGTGGGTTCTCACGTTGTGGCTGATCTTGACGAGTCTGGTCAGTGGAGCTGCGTTGAGGGGGCGACGATGGGTTGGATCTTGGGACGAAAGGAGAAACATTAGCCTTCAGTAGTGTCTGTCCAGGGATCCTTGAACGATCGTTTAGATCGTTGACTGACGGAGTTCCCTGCCAGGAATGGGGTAATGATGCTGCTTGAGTACGGTCCGGGATGTGATGAGGTGGAAGGAGATAGGGATGTATCGGGTTGAATGACTGTTCGATGAAAGCGTCGGATCGAAACGAAGTTTGCGGTGGTGAAACTGAAGACGTTGTTCCAGTGCTCAGAATGTTCGGCGCTTGTTCCTGAATATGACGATGCTGGAAGTATATTGATGGTGCTGTGTGTTGGTTTGGCATTATGGTCGGACCTGTAACCAAGTTGAGCGAGTTTGGAATTGGTTTGGTGATTGGCGGCGAAGTAGTTCTTGAATCGCGAGACTGTCGCAGTTGAGTCTGGCTTTTTCCCCGATCAGAAGCGTCCTTTGTAACAAGTGTTTTGACAACTTTCTTGTCGAGACCATTCACACTTATTTCGCAGGTCACAACTCGTTGACCCACTTCGACGTCGAAGAGAAGAATTGTCTTCTGTCTGTTTTTCTTGATCACTTCCTTTTTGTGACTCAGCTTCTCTGCTGTTGTCTTGGCGATCTGGAGAGATGGAAAGAGGATCGAGCGAAAGCGATGAAAGAGAGAGAGGCAGACGAGCATGTTTGCCCACACGGTGGGCTGGTCGAACTTGCAGAAAATGACGTGAGAAGGGTGTGTTTGTGTGCCTGTTTGATGGTGTGTCAAGCTCCTCACAAAATCGGTGTCGGTGCGAATCTCGTTGTTCCCACGATAATCGGCGAGCACGGCCACTCGCACACTCTCAATCAGATTGCGCAGGCGCAGTTTGATCATGTCGATCTCCCCGTCTGAGAATGTCTGGTGTTGTCTCCGTGGCGGATTCTGGATTTGGATGAACAGATCCTGCGCGTTGTTCAACTTGTCGTTCGGGTGCAGCGAGTGCAAGTCCACCAGTCTGGCCTGGTTTGCGTGAAATGCCGCCCGAAACTGTTCCAGATCCTCCCGATTCGCAAACAGAACACGAACCGACTCATCTGGATAATGTCGAATGGCATACCGATTGTGGATGTGGTGTGGGTGCTGGTTGATACAATGTTGGATGTCTGCCCTCCTCTTTCTGAACTCTTCGTCTGAAAAAGACATCGTTCCGTCGGACTTGACAAGAACTTGGTTCGTTGTGTGTTTCGTCGGATAAAGTGTGTAGTCATCGCTGAGCTTTCTGGGGGGAATTGTTGGTGGGTCCATCAGAAAGATGGGTGGGTTTTTCTTAAAGGCGATTGCCTGCGCTTCCGTTTCGAAAAGCACTTCAAACGAGATGAGCAATTGGCTGGTTCCTTTGATCTGTGTACCTTTTGGTGTCATTTTGCATCCTGGGAAGTGGGTGTCCAGCATCTTTGAAACAAGTTCGAGGGGCCAAGCAGTTCCATTTGCTCTGCAGAAGATTGATTCTGGTGAGATGAGCAAAACAGGATGAAATACTTGGAATATCAAGATCCTCCTGATACGTGGACGGACAGGGGAAAATCATGTTTGTTTTTGGTTGTGTTCCCAAACCAAAAAATGTCGACCCATTGAAAAGTTTGTTTTTTCTCCAATTTTCCACTGAATGTCCTCGAACCCTGATCATGTCCAGGAATCCATTTGAGAAAAGTGCTTCCTTGCCAAAATAAGCTTCTGCATCCACAACTCGACATGTCCAACACGTTGGCCCATTTCGACAAAGTCATCTCAACTCGACGAGGACATCAATCCAGTCACAGCAATGCCCGAAAGAAGAGAAGTGAAGGAATGTGCCAACATTTGATGGAAAGGCGAGACATTTTGGGGGAAGGGTGACGAGAACGACACGCTGGTTCATTGGGTGTCTCTATCTCGATAATGCTCGTCACAATTGAGCTGAAACATTCCCCCCAACACAAAAATCAAGAATTTGGCATTGGACACGGAGTGGTGACAGCGAAGTGTGTGTTGTCTGACGAGAGTTCTGCATGTTTTCTCCACCACGTCCTTCCTCAACCAGCTTCGCCATAACTGCCTTCTTTCCTTCCTTCGTGTGTTTGTGCTTCGACTCGCTCTGCCCATCCTGATTTCGCGATTGCCAGTCGTTTAAAAGGGGACCCGTTCATAGAAGCATTCTGTGGGAACGACTTCGAGCTCAGAAGTGTCAATCTCACTGAGACTGAAAGAAGAACATGCCTGGTTGGAGCATGGGACGCTCAATTCTTGAGGAGAGTTGCAGCGCCAGAGATGTGAGAGAGAATCAGCCTCAACTCATTTTGTCGGTTCTCATGGAGACAATGCAAGAACGACATGAATGGCTCGAGTAGTTGTTCAAGCACCATTTGGTGAATGTTTTCTTCTTCCATTTCCCCTGTTTCCAAGATGGCATTCAGTGTGTCTTTTCGAGGCGTGGAAAGGCGATCACGAACCTAAAGCAGAAGTGAACAGGGGATTCCACAACTGAGATGGAGTGAATCTCGCTGAAATGTTGAGAAGAAGAGTGAATCATCCAGATGCGACGAAAACGAGGACACGGTCGATCGGCGTCATCACCACGGCACAGACGATGGACTTGTGAGCAGCTTCGGTGATCCCCCGATTCATATTTTGATCCACCATAGCTGGAGTTTCTGACAATCTCTTGAAGCTTCTGTTTTTGCTCCGAACGAGGCGATTCAAAAGTGTGTGATTTTTGAAGACCCCACGAATTTTTGGTGTGTTCTGTTCGAGTTAATCCATTGTTTATGTTGTCTCTTCATCTTTCAAGAAGACTGTTCTTGGACAGGAACAATCAGCGAGAGAAAAGAGTAAGATGAAAGTTCACTCCCCAAAAACATCCATCTGTCTGTTGTTAGAAACAGTGGCTCTTTCTGAACGACAATTGACGATGACAGATAATGTTTGGAGGAATGTACTCGACAATTGCACGTTGTGGAGAGGATGAACGAGTTGACCATTTTCATCTCAAAACTGTGATGTTTGAGGTTTTTACAGCCAACTGTCGATCATCCGATGAAATCAGTTGTTTCACATCGATTTAGATGCAAAATGAGTCATCGGAGAACAAACTTCCACAATTCAGAGAGAAACTTTAGATGAGTGAAAAAGACGCGTTGGAAGGAAAGAATAAAAACAGAAGTGAACACTCCCCAACACAGATCAGAATGTTGGCAATTGAGACAGCATGCTTCGGAGCTTCAGCTCCACAATTGGCATGTGTTCGGCGATGGTCAGTCCAACCATGTCGAACTCGGCGGCGAGAGTGTTGATCAGCCCAGCCACCTCCGCAATCCGCATCCCGTCCGCGTCTCTCCCCACAGCACACACCAGCTCTGTCGGCTCCAGCACATCCAAGTCCAGATGCACCATCACCTTCCTCGCGCCTGTCCCTTTCACAAACTCCGACACGCTCGTCGGGTTCGCACGGTATTCTTCCGGCGACAGTGATTTCAGCCCAATTTCGGGTTGCCGCTCCTTCGCCTTCGGCTCCATCGAGCGGAGACCAACAACCAGCGCCTTGTCCACCCCCAGCTTCCCTGGCATCTCCCTCAGGAACTCCTCGTCACCCATCCCCAAAATGTGAGTCAGGGCCATCGCGTGGAAGCCGGTGTAATCGTCAAACGGCAGGTTGATGTCGGATGGGCGTCAATCCACACACGCCACGTCGTTCTCGTACTTCTTTGTCAAATATACAAAAGGCGCCACACTCGTCGGGCACTCCCCTGTCATCCCAAGCACGGGTGTTCTTTCTGTCGGGCATGACGCACGTGTGGGTGACAGTCGGAAGGAGGCAGATCAGGATGCAAACTGCTTCAGGAGGTGAATCGGAGACACAACTGGATTCCCATGGCGACAGTGGAGAGACGAGAGCTGAGAAAGGATGAGAAGCAGACAAGCAAACATCCTGCCCTGTTCCGATCAGATTCTGCAGAAGCACGAACGCCTCGTCTGCTGTCACCTTCGCATTCCCTTTCCTCTCGCTCGGCGTGTCTCCCCGCTCTCCTTCGGGTGCTGTGTCGAGTGGCTGAGCATTCTCCATTCTGCCTTCGTCGCAAGCGAACTCCCTCGCTCGAAACGGGTTGAACACAAACAGCAGCAGCGACTCGGATTGCGAAGGCTGCTGTTGTGTGGCGTGCTGTGCGAGGGAGGGCTGTGTCGGCTGGTCGGGAGGGAGGTCGAAAGGGGAGGCGGGGAGAGTGTTGGGAGTGGCGAAGGAGAGGATGGGAAGGCGGAGCGAGGAAGAAGCAGCCATTCCCACAATTCGGAACGGAACCGACGAACACGGCTGAGACAAAACAGAACAGAATCATCGAAGAGAAGAACAAGACAAGAACGAGCAACACAAACACTCCACTCGCTCCTCTCGTCGACTCCCGCACAAACCGCTTCTTCCTTCTCGTCCCTCGCGTTCCTCAGCCACTGCTTCATCGCCGCTCGGAACGAGTCTGGCCCAATCCGACTCCCATCCACCGTCTTCGCGTGCTTCAGCCAGCCCATCCTCGGCCGCGGTCTGGCCTCGTCCTTCTCCTTCGCCGCGTCGGTGCGTCGAACTGTCTTTCCGTCTTCCGATTCCGATTCCGAGTCGTCGCGTGTCAGCTCTCGCTTCGTTTTTGTGACTGGCACGTCGTCCTGTTCGTCGTCGGAGTCGTCGCGAGCGAGTGGCAGTGTGGGCTGCTTCATTTTTGGAAGTGACACGAACAAACCTGCCGACCCCCTTCCACCCACACTCGATTCCTGCGACCGACCCGAATGTGGGTTTCCGGACGAGGAGAGTGGAGGGGAGCGACGGGGCGAGGTGAGCGTGTCTCCGAATGATTGCGACGACGAAGAGCGAGGAGAGAAGAGCGGAGACGGGCCATTCTCTTCTTCGTCGTCGTCGTCCTTGGTGACGAAGTGGAGATGCGACGGACTCAGACAGAGGTCGAATGAGATGTTCTCGTTTGAGGTGGAACGCGGCGTGGGAGTGTCGGAGTGCGGGGTGGAGGGCGGGAAGAGGGGCGACAGGGAGGAGAGGAGCGTCTTGATCACTTTGTCTTCGTCTGCGATGATCACTGTCTCCTTGCCTGGCGAGACGTTCACTGAAACGAAGGAGAGGAGAGAGTGAGAGGAAGGAGAGGAGAGAATGGAGGGACGGTGTGGGAAACAGACAGTTGCAGAGTGAGGCGGGCAGTGTCACGTGCACATAGGCAACTGGGTATTTTCGCTCCACGTGCGGGAAAGCGCGACGGACCAAGTTGACGAAGCCGTTCAGAAACCGTCGCCAGCTGACCCTCCGACGGTTCAGGACGAGGAAGAGCATGTCTGGTGTGTTCCTGAAGACTTGGGGCGAGGCTGGGAGAGGAACGAGGAGAAAGGCAGACTGTCGTGTGGGAGCGGAGTCAGGCCAGACACAGTGAAAGTGTCGGTGCTGTCCAAACACGAAGGAATCGACACAGCGAGGGGATGCAGGTGTTGGGCGGTTGGGAAGCCAAACAGGATGGAAGCTGCGTCCTGAGGGAGTGAGGAGAGGAGGGGTGTGAAGGGAGGAATGGGAAGACACCTCAAGAGAGGCAGAAGAGGGTTTCTGGAGCAGGATGGAGGGGGAGATGGACAGGACAAAGCGGATCCCGACATGCACAAGCGAGTAGTGAGTGAAGAGCTGTTGGATCTGACTCGCCAATTCTGCCGCGCGGGTGCTGAAATACTCCGAAAAAATATCAAAAACGGGAAGAGAACCTTCTTTCGAACAGGAAAGTCGGCAAAAATATCTGTCACTTCAATCGTCGTCCCGAAGGAGATCGCACAAGGTGTTGGACGTCTGAAACAAGAAAAGAAAACAAGGAAAAACTCTTTGGCTGATCCATCGTGATTGTAATGAACGCAGTATCCGATGGAAGTGGAGGGATCGCCATCATCAGATGTTGCTCTCCGAGAAGAGATGGTGACATTTCCTATCTCGCAGATCGACGACAACGCTTCACCTCGGAACCCGTGTCTGGAAATTGGAACAGAAACCAATGAACGAGGGATCAGACACACGTTGTGCTCGTGAATAAATCTGTGTAAGTCTGGAGGAGTCCATGAAAACGAAGAACAAAGAACAGACCCTGATTTTGGATGTCGTGTATCGTTGACAAATCACACTGAAATCCTCAGTGCTAATTCCAATTCCATTGTCCTTCACTCGAATCGACTGCATGCAGTCCTGGCTCACAGAAATATCGATTGAAGTGGCATTGGAATCGATCGCCTGGAGTGTGACGGAAATGTTGAAACAGATTCAGAGAAAATGCAAGAAACAAGACATTTTCAACAAGTTCCTTGACGATACTGACTGGAGATGAGATGATCTGTGTGATTTGTGGTGGCGAATGATTTGAGATGAGGATGAATGTGTGATCATGAAAAGAATCAGAAAAACCTGTCCTGAGCACAGTTGGCGAGATGTAGAGGTGGATAATGGCAGGATTCGGTTTGACATGAGAATGAAACAAAATGATGGGCAAACCAATTCTGTGGAAACGGAGGAAGTATCACATCTATTATCATGAATGATGTTTGAAAAATTAAAAAATGAAGAAAAAGGAAAATTTATGAAGTGGTGGCCTGGTCTTCTCTTTCCAACATCATTTCCGTCAGCCTCTCCAGCTGTGCGGGACCGAATCGCGGGAGGCGACCCGTTCGGATGGATGAATGTCTTCGCCGTCTTGTTCGTCACAATGTCGATGTCTCTCTCTTGAGGCACAAACAGACGGATCGACGGCGGCCTCCAGCCAGCTGCTGGCTGATTCATACCATCTGGCGGTGGCCGGCCTGCTCCCTTCGACCGACTGAACCGCGGACTCGATTTCGCATCGTCCATCGTCCCTCGCCGCAGCGTCTCGTGGTACGGCGAGTCGTCTCTGCGGAACGACTCCATTGTCCCTTCGCTCATCGCGTATCCCCCTTCCAGCGGCAGCGTCGATCGGTTGTGGAAGGCAATCACTTCAGTGTTCGAGGACAACATGAAAGGAGAGGAAACACAAACAAGCTGCTCGTTGGTCTCGTTCATTCTTTCATCCTGATTTCGTTCGTTCCTCCAACCATCTGCGGCTCCTTCAGAACTTCCAGCTTTTCAATCGAGACTGCATCGTTCTGTTGGAAGACATTCACAGCAAAGCGGAATGGAACGGGGATGTTGGAGAAGAACGAAGACTGCATCGTTCCATTTTGCGAAAGTCGCAGCGTCCTCTTTCCATCGCGGCCATCTGCTTCCACAACAATTCGGTGTCCACTTGCTCCTTTTGGGAGATCGGTGTAATTTTGAGCCGGACTTCCAGCTTGATAAATCAATCGACAGGGGAGATCCCATCCAGCTCCTCCGATCAGCTGGTTATATCGCTGTCCACCTTTCACTGTTTCTGTCTGCGCTGAGCTGATCAGTCCAGCATCGATGCAGTTGTTGACTTGTTTGATGACGAAAGTCAGTCGGACGACTTCTTTTCCGAATTCTGGAGTGAGAATGGATCGATTTGCCGTTTCTGTCTTTCGAGTGAAGACTGACCCAGAAACTGAAAAGTGGGACGGGTTGGGCCATTCGATCGCAGCTGCTCCCTCTTTGCTTGTCCTCTTTCGCTCATTCTCTTCTTCTTTTCTCCTTTCTTCTCTTTCCACTCCCTTCACTCGTTCAATCAGCTTCTTGTTGTCTTCAAAATGTTGGTTGACTTCTGCCATCCTTCGAGCGAATTCTGCCTCCACTTCCTTCTTCTGTCGTTCTATTTCCTCAACCATCTTCCTTTCTTTCGCTTCTGCCTCTTTCCTCCTCGTATCCTCTCGCTCTTCCATCAGCTTTCTCTCCTTCCCCAAATCAAGTCCAATCACTCCCACTTCCTTCGCTGGTTGCTGCAGAGTGTGTGGGAAGTGTGTCAGCAGCATCCCTCCAACAGCATCGGCCAGCTTCCGCTTCCCCTCCTCTTCTCGCTCGCTCTCCTCTTCGTCCTCCCCACTCGCACTCACCCTTCCCCACACTTGTCCCAGCGTCATCTCGATCAGGTTCAGCGCCGACGAGCAGCGAGACACAATCGAGAACTCGTTCTCTTCCTCCTTCTTCTGCCCCCTCCCGACTCCCTCCTCGCTTTCCCTTCCTCTTTCTCGCACGAAGCGGCGAAGACCAGAACAGAGCCCGTCGAGAACGCCAAGTTCAGCAACCTGCTCTTCCCTCCTCTCAGCAGACACCACACGCACGCACACACTCTCCACCACTCCCCCGCTCAGCACGCCTTCCACTTCGCCAGCCGACAGACTCCGCGAGCACAGCACTCTGCAACACGAAACGGGAACAAAGCGAGAAATGAGTTCGAAACAATTCAGACCCGATCGCACGTGTCACTGGAACGGAAATGGTCTGATCTGAATTCTGAACAGGTTCAGAGTGAAGATGAATCAACAAAATTGGAGAAAGGAGCAGGGAAGGACGAGAGATGAGGAAAATAATGGACACACAGCGGAGAGTGCGAGGAGCGACGGAATGACATCACTCGGACGGATTCGGTGTGGAAAGCCAGCACAAGTAACCATGCACGATATCAACGATGAGGACAGGACCTGAAAGAGGACGAAAGGAATCGAAAGGAAAGGGCGATTAAACTTGCAGTTGAACGAAAAGAAGACAATCACAGCAAGAAAGGAAGGGAATATGCGGAGGATATGAAATTGAGTGAGCACACGTGGAGATAGAGGGAGCAGTTCGAGCTCATCGTCAAACACAATTCGGTCAGAAAGCCAGTTCTTATCCCGATCTCACACACTTCCTGCATCCTCTCCCGATCTGAAAACAAAAGAAGCGGAAAGAGAAGTCGCATTGTCGTTGAAGAGAGACTGTACCTTTCTCAATCTGCGCTCGCACTTGCAACACGAGATTCTCCTTCGTTCTTTCGTTGGCTGCATGAAATTCGGAAACGATGTGTTGAAAGAATGCATTCTGAGACGGAAGAAGAGAGATGAGGATGAAATGAAGGAGAAATTGCTGCAGAAGGATTGTTGACGAAACACAAGAGGGAATGACTGAATCCATAATGAAGTCTAAATACCAAATCATCACCTTGATGATAGAGAGTTGAAGTCTCGTTTATGGGATTTGTTGACTGATCCGTTAACATCAAAGATGGAAGGATTTTGTTCTGGGTACCAGTTTCTCTCGCGTCACATCAACCTTACTTTGGTAATTCAAATGGCACTATCTATATCTCTTTGCTAACTGCAATATATCGCGTTCCCTTCTCCCAGATGTCAGCCAAATCGTCAATCTTCAATCCCGGCGATTGTTCATCAAATATTCAACGTTGAATCTCGCTGTTTGTTCCTTCCTCCGACAACGCAGTGAACTTACCTCTGTTGAAGCGGTGGGCGAGTTTTTTTCCTCTTCTAATCACACACATTCTGATCTTCTCTTGAAGTCGTCAAAAAAAAGCTGATATTCGTGAACCATGATTGCATTTCCTCCGTTCCACCATCCACAAGATTGCAATTTGACGAAAACTCGTTTTAAAATGAATTTCTTGTTATATCTGTTCACCCATCTGACTAAAGACTTGAGCTAAACATCATCGGATCAACACGCAACTTCGGGAAAACCCGCAACTCCATATTCTAACAACCGAAGTTAACTTGTGTGTTCATCTTTTCGGAATCAAGTACGAATCATCATTAAAGTCTAAATTCAAATGATTACCTCTAAATTTTACTTCATCATTTCGAAAGTTCTCATTGTGGGTTACAGTCGAGAAAGCAAAACTGCAAGGCTGAGAGAAGCTTCCGATTTGGTTTTCTCCTCCATTTCACTGTTTGTATTGAGTTGAACTTTTCATAAAATAGAAGCTGGGAGATAAGTATGGTGACGTGTCAAGAAAATTAATCAACATGGGATGATCATCCTTTCATCATGCTACCATCGCGTCCAGCTGCCACTGTTTTTTACCACATGCGACATTCTCTCGGGTAAACTTGCTATCGAATTTCGAACGCCGTCCAGCAAGTGGTACCTCCAGATTCTTCGAATGTGATCCTTCAGGTCATCAACGGTATGAATTGTTTCCTTGTTCAACTTTTGTTTCAATATCCTCCAAATGTTCTCGATGGGGTTTAAGTCGGGGCTTTGGGGTGGCCAGTCCAACGTCACAACATCATTCATTTCGAGCCACTCGGTGATCAACTGTGCCGTGTGAATTGGGCTATTGTCGTGCATGAATGACGAAGGTTTGTAACAACATTGTTCTAGATTTGCTAGCAAATTCAATTTCAAGATTTGAAGGTACTGCTCCTTCGTCAAGTTCCCGGTGATGAACACGATGCTTCCCATCCCCCTATATCCGATCGATCCCCAGACATTAACTTTAGCACTATGCTTAACTGTATGTAAGACGCAGTTTCGATGATATTTTTCGTCCTCCCGCCTCCAGACGTAGACTATTCCTCGGGGTTCTGATAAGTGAATGGTACACTCGTCTGACCAAAGGACCCCTTTCCACTGGTTGAAAGTCCAGGATACGTGAGCAGTCGCAAATCTCAGGCGCTTTGTGAGATTTATTTCCCTCAGTAGTGGTTTTCTGCTAGCCACGCGTTGTCGAATGCCGACTTCCCGTGCTCGCTTGGCGATCGTTGGCTCGGACATCGAAATTTTCAGTTTGCTTTTAATTTTAGTTTTTATTTCACATCTTGTAGCAAATCTATTTGATTCGATGAGCTGAACAATTGCTGCATCTTGCCCGTCAGTCGTCTTCCTCTTCCTTCCCGGTGGTGTTGTAGATGTTCGTTTGTGCCTCAATCGAGAAATCATTGAGTGCACAGTTCCTTCGGCAAGATGGAGCTTTTTTGCAATTCTCGTTGGAGAATACCCGTGCTTCCACAGGATCAGGACTTCCTTCTTTTTCTCTGGCCCAATATGTCGCCTTCTTTTCCTCGTCTAAATTTCAGAAATGAACCAAACGGCAAGCATCAAACTTTCAAGCGTGGAACCATCAAATTTTATGCACTACAATACTAGATCTCAACACTCGCATTTCACTTTTCTCGCTTTTCTCTGGATATTTGTCAATCTCAACAACAATACTAAATTTCGGTGTTTTATCATCACAAAAGTTCCTGAATCTTTAATTGGGAGATGAATACGAGTTGTCGTGAACGAGTTCAGATCTGTCCCCCAATTGGACAAATCCTGCCCACACACACTCTCGAGACTTCTTCAGCTGTTGGCGTCGAAAATCACGCCACAGAACTCTTCAGTGAACAGAATAAACTCGGTGTGACTTTCTTTTCTCTCATATTACAACCTTGCAGTTTTGCTTTCTCGACTGTAATTTTTGTACAAAAAAATGACTCCACCTGTCTTAAAACAAACTGATATACTCACGGACGAACAATCTCTCTCTCAACTCGAATCTCCCTCACATCTCTTGTGAATACCCAACACGTATTTGCTGATTCTTGTTTTGAACACAAACTCTTCCAGATCTCAGCTGCTGTGAGTCTGGAAGCATCCAGCATCAATGAAGGATTTATCGGAGATACTCTCTACCTTCTCAAAACACTGATTATTATGCATCGTGAATCGCATTTTGGGAGGAATTGCTCACGCTTCGAGTTGTCCGCTCTGTTCGTCCTCATTCCGATCATTTTGGACATCGTCACCAAAACTTTTTACGGATACATATGAATCGACGGAAAACCAATCAAATTACGATTGAAATGATGCTAGAACTCGTGACCGAGTCGATGAGTCTTCTCTCGTTGGAGGGATCTCCTGAATCAAGAAATACCTTGGGCGTGGATATCGAGCAATCTCGGCGGAAATGCAAACGCACGTCACTTTTGAAGGAGATCACAAGAATAGATGAAAGCCGCATGTTTCCTGAGCATGTTCAGCTTGTCACTCCCTCTGGCCCCGCAGAAGTTTCACTCAGCCCTTTCACCCTGGATTCTCTGCAACAGACGTTGTCGCTCCTCATTGCTGACTTTAAGAACCATCATATTCATCAGACTCCAACCGCCACGATCCTCTCGTCGACGCCTCAGAATTCCCAAATTGAGCAGAAATCGCAAGATCTCTTCAATCTCTTGGATTCCATTATTCTCCTTCAATCCACTCGTCCGTTCTCGAGTCCACTAATCTCGATTTATGTCCAGCATACGCACTTCTCTCGACTCGATTCCGTCTGGCTCTTCGTATTCGCGACAATTCAATCCACTCTCTCATTGCTTTCGTTTTCATCAAAAATCTTTCATCTTCATCGTCCTAAACACTGCCTACCACCACTCTTCCCTCCAATTCTTCCCATTCACTCTCCATCACCATCCCTTCCTCGTATCTCCGTTCACACTTCATACAATCGCCTCATTTGCTCAAATTTATGTCAACAGTCCTACCAAAACACTAAACTTTTGGGCGTCTTCCTGTCTGTCCCGCTGTTTCAGCCAACGTCACTCGTCCACGTTTCTCCATCCTCCCACGCCAACCTTTCGCCAAATACACTTAAACAATAATCCAACTCAGACTTCTCATCTCTCTGGACACATCCGATCTCACACGACAAGCACCAAACCAGCGACAGCGACACACTCTCTCCAATACTCTCAAACTCGATCCCATCTGGCTGCTCGACAAGTTTGTGATGCAATGATATCCCACTCGGACTGATGGAGCAGATTCTTACGAAGCTACTCCAACCACGTGATTTGATTGAGAATGAGACTGATTCTGTCTCTCACAAGGATCCTGCTTTTCACCATTCTCCCCAACACGGAAATCAACACCATCACGTCAAGTTTACAATACAGAGGAGCAAGCTGAGGATGATGGTATGACCGGATCAGATTGGTCAAAAGAAACAAAACTGACTCACTCCCTTCAAAACGTTCGATCTCAACGATTCTTTTGCTGTGCAACCATTTCAGGAGCCCTCACACAACTCGCAGGACGAGCTCGAATCATTCGTTGAAACATCTCGCCCACTCTGCCCTCCTTCAACCCTGTCGTCCACTCTGCCCTCCTTCCGCCCTGTCGTCCACTCTGCCCTCCTTCCGCCCTGTCGTCCACTCTGCCCTCCTTCCGCCCTGTCGTCCACTCTGCCCTCCTTCCGCCCTGTCGTCCACTCTGCCCTCCTTCCGCCCTGTCGTCCACTCTGCCCTCCTTCCGCCCTGTCGTCCACTCTGCCCTCCTTCCGCCCTGTCGCCCACTCTGCCCTCCTTTCACCATCTCGCCCACTCTGCCCTCCTTCCGCCTTCACTCCACTCATCTCTCGAGCACTCACTATTCTCAACTCGACTGTTTCACTCATTCGGGCCCAGCTGACACCTCCCGTCATCTCAGCATCGCCAAATGTCGAAATATCCTTTCCAAAAGTTCGATTCCCATTTCGTTTCATTTTTGTGTTGAGATCTTGATCAACCCTCTTTTCTTGTTCATTTCATGAGATTAAGCGTTCTCCAGAACAGATTCCTATGAAATAATATGAAATAACGGCAAAATAACGATGCAATTTCGAATATATCCGAATTCTGGGTCCCAGATCCAGGGTGTGGGTTAATCCGGAGTTGCGGGTTAAATCGACTACGTTAATAGTGGCGTCACCAATCGGTGTCCTGTCACCAATCGGTGCTTTTTTCTTGAAAAATCACGATTGGTCAAACTAAGAAAAAAATAAAATTTTAGATTTATACTCCCACCCGATCCCGAGAAAACCTCAAAATACCTTTAACGTTACTAATGCACACATTTTTTTCAACTTTTTGCCCTCATTTCTCCAGAACTAGCTATCCGTTTTGAATCAAACAAAATGCATTGTTATCGGATAGATCTCGACAAAAGATGAACAAAAAAAATAAAACCATTTTTTTCCTAATAGTTGTGTCACCAATATGTCCCATGTCACCAATCCGGCCTTTTTTCTGGAAAAATCAATATCGGTCAAACTAAGAAAAATCTGAAATTGAAGAATTATACTCCCACGCGATCCCGAGAAAACCTCAAAATACCCCCTTTTGCCCGATGAAAAAAATCGTTTTGGCAATATCTCAACAACCCGTGAACCGATTTTGATGAAATTTTTCACAGTAACGTTTTTTTGGTGAAAAGAACATTAAATAAAAAATTTGGAGCAAAAATTCTGGATATTTGGGAAAATGGAAAAAAACCCATATTTTTCTCGACAAAAAATTCTTATAGTGGTGTCACCAAACCGTCCGGTGTCACCAATCCGGCCTTTTTTCTGTGAGGGACTATTTTGGTCAAACTAAGAAAAATATAAAATTTGAGAATTATCCTCCCACCCGATCCCGAGAAAACCTCAAAATACGTTTAACGTTCCGAATACACACATTTTTTTCAACTTTTTGCCCTCATTTCTCCACAACCAGCCATCCGTTTTAAATCAAATAAAAGGCATTATCGTCGGATAGATCTCGACAAAAGATGAACAAAAAATAAAAGGATTTTTTTCCTAAGAAAATTTTGTTGAGAAAAATATGGGTTTTTTCCGATCTTCCCAAATACCCAGAATTTTTTCTCCACATTTTTTTCAAAATGTTCGTTTCACCGAAAAAACGTCTCTCTGAAAATTTTCGTCGAAATCGATTCGTTGGTTGTTGAGATATTGCCAAAACGATTTTTTTCATCGGGCAAAAGGGGGTATTTTGAGGTTTTCTCGGGATCGGGTGGGAGTATAATTCTAAAATTTTATTTTTTTCTTAGTTTGACCAATAGTGATTTTTCAAGATAAAAGCACCGATTGGTCACAGGACACCGATTGGTGACGCCACTATAATATCGGGGTGGGAATAAAAACTTGCCCTCAGACTTGTGACGTATCAAAAAGAGAACAGTCGAATCTGGTTTAAGTACTGTTGTTTACACGTGAAGGACCAACTTTTACAGTCTAAGGATTGTCAATACCTGTCATAGTCGGTCTGATCTCAAATCGCCCGCCTTTTCTGGACATTTTTGAACCGTCATTGAAAATCAAATCGTTCATTTCACCAATGACAGTTTTCACGAAAATTAAAGAAAATGATACAAATGTAGGAGACTGGAATAACAAAAAAAGTTGATAGAACAATAATCTGCGTAGCATCGGAGTCATTCAGCAACTTGGAAGGAACAATTCGGCCAAGACGATCGATCAGTCACAAACTCACCCAAATATTTTATATGGCACTTTTCGGTTTGCCATCGTGTCCTTGTGTAGTCATTCAGGTGATCGAACTGATCAGAAGAGAATTCCCTGTGTAGATCGTGAGATTTCGGAGTTGTCGAAGTGGGCCGTTGGTAGACAATATTAACAAGTTGAGATAAGAGATATTGTATAAATGTTCTCTAAAAGCATGATGAATGAAAAGTTTGCATGCTTCTGGCGTGAACGACCTGAATGAGAGGATCACAATGTAGCTTGCTCGTCACAACAATAAGAACGTAAAAACTCAAACCCCGCAAGTTTCAGGGAAGTATTTTGCTTAATTGACAGAATAAGTTTTGAAAAAGGAAAAGCAAACGTCATATGGTCAATGTTGTCGATGGATCATGATCGTAATCGGGTTGACAAGCTCAGCTTGTGCAATATGATTCCATATTCAGAATTTGAATCGAGTGCTGGACGAGAAATCACCGAGAGCAGATTCAGAGGGTCCCGTTCATTGAGATTGCAAGAACCAAGCGAGGATGTTCAACAGGGATTGTGTTCTTGGAGGGCCACCTTCTTCTAAATCGAAAAAAAAAGTTTCTCGAAGCTATTATTGTTCGTGATTCCGTGCGGATAGTATCTGTTGATCACGGTTATATTCCTGATTCGATGTGTCACAGTCGATACGGGAGCCAGATGGGTGGATCTTTCGATATTTTCACTAAGTTGAGAAAAAAATGAAAAATGGAGAAAAGTCAGTTTTTCATGTGTATGATTCAATGTTTTACTGAAACATGCTGATATATTCTCGTTACCTAGGAAACCTCAGGGCAAGTTTTTAGTCACACCCCGATATTTTTGAAAAGACTCACCACACTATAGTTGGTGACAAAAAACTTTTTTTCGTCGAATTGCCGTTTAGATGTTCACCAAACTTATGAGGGGTGAAATTTTTAGTTTTTGTTTTGATCACAACAGATTTCACTGATTTTTGACATAGCCATTTTATTACCCTATTTTGTTTCAAAACCTCTCAAAAAGCTGCTCAATGATGAAATCCATCTAAAAAAACCGATTCTGTGAGAGAGAATCAAAGTAGTATAGAGAACGAATAGAGAACCCGATTGAAATAATCGTTGAAATCCAAAGTTGAAAGTCAATTCCGATTGACCATTTTTGAATCTTGTATTAAAAGGAATTTATGACATTTTGATGACATCAATATTTGGCCTAAATTCTAAAAATATGTCCAATATTTTAACCTCTTGTAAAACGTCCATTTTGAAGTAAATTTTTGCTTTATTTCGAAAATTTTGTCACTTTTTTCGACTTTTTGATTTTTTCAATATGACTAATTTGGCGCTTATTTGGGAACCCAATTGAGAAAATTCTTGAAATAAAAACTAAAATCTCGAGAACAATGTGATGCATCGATCAAATGAAACCAGATGACAATTGGTTGAGTATTCGTCGAGATCTGAGTTATTCTTCATTCAAAAAAGTTCGAAAAAAGTGAACCTCTTTTGAGAAAACACTCGTATCTCGACAACGAGCAGAGATCCAGACTCGAAACCACTCGCAATCGATAGAGGACTCGATTTTGCATATAGGCAAAAAAAGTGCAAAACCTTAGGGAGGGAGGAAGCTGGTGGTTTTTATTGCCTGGTGTGTTGGCAAGTCCCTAAGGCCCAGGGTTGCGATCCCTGTTTCTGACATTTATCTCATTTTTTGCATTCCGACGTCGGACAAATTATTGCTTCCTCCGGGGTTCGAACCTGGGACTCCTAGCCTAGTGGTACGTGCACTTACCACTCGACTACTCGTCCCTAATTTTCCGAGGATTTACCCTGGCTATATATCTGTGTAGAGGGGTTTTAAGGTCGATTTTTAAAAAGTTACGGGACACTTCAAAATCAAGTTTTGAAAACAGTAGTTGTTCGTCAAATCAACTTCAAATTTCACAGAATGGATGTCAAACATGATATAAAAACAATTTTACAAAAATTTTTGAACAATATTGATTTTTGCTATATATCATTTTTTGGTGCATATGGTGCACTTGAAAAAATGAAGAAAAATCGATGTTCTCAGATCTTGGTCAAACTCTCATCTAAGGTCATATCCGACACGCTCTTTCGATTGGTGCAAGAATTATTGAAATCGGATCGGTAGTTATCGAGTATTTTCACTTTTGAAAAAACAAAGGAGATTTTTTATTTTTCGAATTTTTTATTTTGTACTAAATGGCACAGCTAGAACTCATCGAAGAACTTGAACAAATTTTAGAATACACTAATCCCAATCGAAAGGACAGTGACATCATGAATTTCCTTTGTCAGAATCATTTATTTCTCATGAAATTAGGATTGTGGAAACCAGAACTGATTGTCAATTTCAAAACTTTAAAACAATTATTCCAAAAATATGTTGACATCGATAATCCAACTTGGATGAACTATGACACGAAAAAATGGCGACGAAACCAACCTCAACTGATCTGTCAAATAGCAAACGTCAGAAAACTTTCCTGTGCATCGGAGGAGTTATGCGTCAGACTATCGAAAGAGCAGATCAGTCAAATGGTGATGAACATGTTGAGATCACAACCTCAAAGTTTCTCGAAGATGAAACCAGAATCGTTCGAATATTATCGACCAATCTGTGCCAAAATCTGGATGAAGTACGTGAAAAGAAAAGTACCAAATTGGATGCTCCAGAATGATCAACAGAAATAAAACTCGTTGTTATTTTTTATTTTTGAATTTTTTAATTTGTATTAAATGAATCCAACTGCGATGTACAGCGAAAGACGTCGAGTATGTTCAGAACAAGCATGAATTGAATCAATGAGGGAAGAGAACTGTTCACTAGTCTCTGAGTATGTCAGAAATAATGTGCCGGTGATGTATGTTCATGAGGGAATCAAAAATTTTAATTTCAATGAAAGAGCAAACAGAAATGAATCGACAAAAATACAATTCACAAATGATTGAGAAAATGATTGATCATATTCTCTCGACGACCCACGAGAATGCAGCAGTGATTGACTCACTACAGAAGACAACAGAAGCACACAAGAATGCGATATCTTCAATTCAGAAAGTGGTGAGCACAAATGGATCGATCACGACACCAACAATTGGAGGATTGATCAATGTGAATGGAGCGAAGTGGAACATATCAGAAGGATCACTTCCGAAGTATCCTGGAACATATCCGGCATCAACATTTTCTTCTGGCGTTTCTATATCACAATCACTTGCAGAAACTTCAGGAATTCAGTTCAATGGTGATGGAATAATTATGTGGTCTCCCTGTGACAAACCAGCATTGTACTATTACGATGAGGATACGGGTTCAGGAGTGTTTTCAATATCCACAACGGGAAGTTTTTCTCAGCTATCAGACAGAAGAGTGAAAAGAAATATTGAACCATATCCTAATGTTCTTGAGCAACTGAATAAAGTGGAAATTGTTCGCTACCAATTCAACACATTTGACTCGAAGATCAACAAAGTCACAAGACAAATTGAAAGTGAAACTGATGAAGAACACTTGAAGAACTGCAAAGAGAAATGTGAATGCTTGAAGAAGGAAAGAGAGAAGAAACACATCGGCGTGATTGCTCAACAGATCCAAGAAATATTCCCTGAAGTCGTGAATGATTCGAATCCAGACTGTCTTCAAGTTGATTATGCAGAACTCTCTTGCTTCTGTCTCAAAGCCATTCAGGAACTGAGTAGCATTGTCGGACATCAACAGACACTTATAAATGAACTCATTCAAAAATTTAACTCTCTGATCGAAACAATGACTAATACTCCAGCATGAGATCAACCAGAAATTCATAATACTCTTTGGTTATTTTTCCATTGATTGTCTCTGATGTTTCCATCTCAATTGATTCACCAGAACTGTCTTTGAACCAGATCTTCACAATTGATTGTCGAGTACTTAATTCCCACTTCTTTCGCTTCGCAATCTGTTCGTTACAGAAAGCAACAAACGAGTCATTGAATGCGTCAGTCTGGATCCAATCACCATGGATTGTGATGTGCTGAGGAATATCTTTTGAAATGACAGTTGAGTTACCAGTAATTTCTTCCTTCACATGAATGAGTTTGCAGTCGAGAAAGTGAATATATTTTTGATTTCTAGAATTAGAAAAATCAGGAGGGAGATGAGCAGTGTGAGAATTTTGAATTGAGAAGTATCGCTTCACCATTTGTGTTTTCTTCAAAAATAAAATATCATATTTGTTCTGTTCAATAACCTCTCTTCACTTCTTCATATGCTTCCTGGAGTCGACGATCAATGACATATCGCACTCGCGGTTGACCATTTTCGATCCAGAACAACCAGTATGTAGCCTGATGCAATGCCAAAATTGGTGGAGGAGGTCCTTCTGGAGTTGAAGTGAAATATGGATCGAGTTCACCCTGATTGATCGGTGTTCCTCTGAAGACAATATTCACTGATTCTGCTGTTGAAATACCTTCTTCTCCACCAGCAATTTCACTTCGATCAGTTGGAACCATGAACGTGAAACTTGTAGCATCCGTTCCTGCTCTGGTTCTCTTGAACTCCTTTCCAAAACAGGTAGAATTGCGTGACATACAGATTGAATTCTCAAACTCTTCCGTCGCGGAACAACCGATAAAATCACCATTCACCATCATCATTTGATAGAACTCTGGCGAGAGTGTTGACATCGGGAAATTGGGAAAGTTGGATCCAAGCATTTCGAATAAGCCAACATAATGAGGATTTCTGAAGACTGTACATTCATTTGGTCTTTCAGGGAATAAGCACATAAGATTCATGAGATTGTTGAGCTTGATACTGATGTTTGATCTCACTCCCATTGCTGTTGCTTGTGATTGAAATGATTGAGTGTCAATTCTTTCAGCTTTCAGGACATACAGAGTCTTTGAATATGTGTTGAAGAGTGACTGCTTCGTTGCATCAGTGATTTGATATCCGTAACAAATCGAAGACACTGTATCTATCGAAGATGAAAGAACAGTGGCTGTGAAGGATTTGGTTTTGATATATGAAATGTAAAATGAATTCACAGAAGGCATTATATTGTCATCGAATTGAAGTATTGGATTACCAATTTGTGTAAATTCCTGTGTCAAATTAGAGTATTCTCCATCGAACATGAGACTCATTTGCCCTTCTGGTGCGAGACGAGGCTCGTCTTTATCTGGATATCGATCTTTCATCATCTCAAGTGTTTTTCTTACAACAGTTGAAGTTCGAATGGGACAATACACTAGTGAATCAGTGGTCAAATGAAATCTCAAACGTAAATTTCCGAAGATCGAATTTGGATACTGATCAAACGTACTCAGTGGAAGGAGATTCACAAACGGAATAACCAGTGGAATCGTTGCAGTGTATGGTTTTTTCTGCCCATTGAGTGTTGGAACATAGTAGAATCCACACACACTTGGATCCATTCTCTGAACATTTTCAAAAAGACTATAGCAATGCTTCATATTGTTTTTCTCTTCATACGACTTGAAAGTGTGATACAGAAATGATTCGTGTACATGATTATTCTGGAGTGTATTGTCAATAATGTTTCCTTTACTGTCAACCAGTCTCATGTCTCGAATGGCATCTGATGATGATTTGTACCCGTAGAACATTCCGTACAATCCAGCTGACTCTGAAGCATCTGCATCTGATGGATATGTATATGGAACAGTAATCGTTAGATCAATTCGCAAATGACTCTTCGAAAACTCAGTCACATCATGTCCGTCATAGCACAGTGGAACTTCAATCTCGTCTCCAATTCTGCATGGCATGGGAGGATTTGTTGGATGCACTTCTTGGATGGAGTAGATGTGAGGTTCTGAATCCCATTGTTTTGGCAAGTATGATTGCACTTCGATTTGCTCAATTAATGTCGATGTTGGTTTTGATTGATTAGATCTGAAACTTCTCATTTATAGAAAAATAAAAAATACAATATCATTATTTTCTTTTAATGTTTTCAATTTGGAATAATTCCTAAATCTTTATGTAATGCTTTCAATGTGTGATTAGGATAGTACTCAACTTTTGGTTCACCTTTGCTATATCGTAATACCCACCACGTGGTTGCAGTTGTGGCTAGAATCGGTGCTGGAGGATGTGTAAATGTTGTCATATCACCACCACTTTGACTTGGGTTGTAAACATTGTAGTATGTGTCAAGATTGCCTTGATAGATTGGATGTGATCTTAAAGTGACAGCAGTATTTCCTTTTGAACTGATCGAATCATTGCAGTTTGTTGGACATCCACTTCTCTGAGTTGGGAAGCACAGAAGGAAGTCAGTATTGTCATGAACTGGACGAACTCTTGTCATTGTTTCATTGGGATAATTGCCGTCACCAGTGAGTTTCTCTTCAACGAGAGAATCCGTCAGTGATCGCTCCAAATCATCAGGAACAGCTAGGTATGAATCGAGATTGAGAGTCGATAATGCGAACTGATAGAAGCGAGCTCCAATAGTTGTAGTCGGTTGTTCTGGATAATACCTGTTTTGTAGATTCACTTGGATGTTCTTCTGCATTGGATTGTGGAAGCAAGTGACTTCATTGTCGTAATGACGAAAGAGGAGCATAATATCCTTTGCATTCACCACTACCATTTGCTGAGTACAATCAATTCCTGTTGCCGTTGGTGCCTTCTGAAATGGATAGAATGAGATCTTTTCTGCTGGAATTGTTCCAGGACGATTTGTGTACATCTGCTTCAGATTCTCTTTCGCACCATCTTTCATTTTGTATCCAACACTCATGCAATACACATCATCAATCCGATAGTTTGTGACGTTCAATGAGATGTACTGATCCACAAATTCTGGTTCTGTTGTCACGACATTGGCTGTTGAACAAACAATGTCCTTTGTAACTGTTGGTTGCTGAAATGATTGACCTATTTGAACGAAGTTCTTTGTGCATGAGGTGACAAGATTGGTTAGGAAATATGGACGATGTTGAATGCAATTGAGAATTGCTGCTTTAATCGTTGGTGCTGCTGCTGTTCCCGTAACGAGTGATGATAGTGTATTTTTCAAAGTGAGTTCAGGATTCACAGAACAGCAAACGAAAGCATCTTCATTCATGTGAACACTCAATTTCAAATCGCCAAAGAGACATTTTGGATAGTCAGTCATTCCTGAGAATATCAGTAGATCTTCAAGATTGATTGACACGCGAATTGGCACATCAATAGTGTCTTGAAACACTCCTGTTCCAGATGTTGTTGTGAAGTCTGATAATGGAATATATACACCAGCAACTGATTCGTCATGATTCCAAGCCTTTTTCCAAGGTGTATGTGAGTGTTTTCGATTCTCCAATTGACTCTTTGGTTTGATCATATTGTATATGTGAGACTCCATTGAGACATCATTGTTTGTTGTGCTAATGATTCTCTGATTGTTGTGAAGAACAGTAAGGTCACGAAAGATTGATGCAGAATGCTTGAGTCCAACGAAGATGAAGATTCTCTCATTCATGTAGGATCCAATTTTACCAGCTGTAGTTTGCCAATTATTGAGTTTCAATGTTGCTGTCATTGTGAACGTGATAAACGAATCATCAATTTGACAAATGTCCTGATTACCAGTCGGTGGAATGATTATCTCTTGTCCTGTGTAGAATCGTGCATTCTCTGATGGTTTCAATTCTTGAATAGAAGTACTGTGTGCTCCATCATTCAGAAGGTAGTTGATGTGATGCTCGGACATGAGTTGCTGTTGTATTTGACCAATATCATCTCGAGTGTACTTTATTGATCCAGTTGTATTTCCAGTCAGTGATGATGCTCCAGTTCTTTTGTTTGTCAGATGTGTTATATGCGAGTTCATTTTATCAAAAATAAAAAACTGTATTGCTTATTTCTTTTTTGGTTTCTTCGCTTTCGGCTTCAGCTTTTCTTCTAGTCTCAGTATTTCACCTCTGAGCTTGTTCGCAACCGCAGTGTTTCCTTCATTCATTGCTTGCTCATATTGTGCCATCTTGTCTGCATGGATTTGCTGATCCGATTTCACATCTGGAATCATTTCAACACCTGTCTGTGCAACCTTCGAAATCAGTGGTCCAACGAAGGGAATTAGGTTCAGAAATGGAGCTCCAACTCTGAGTATGTTTTTACCAACTGCTGCTAATTTGGATAACCAACCTGGTGCCATTTTAGGAAAATAAAAATATTTGAATACTAGTGAATGTTTATCCTTTGAATTGAATTTTGGAATTTGACGATAGTGGTATATCCTCATTGGAGTATCGTCCATTTCGAGGTGGTTCGTACTCAATCATCTGCGGTTTTTGTTGACGATTGATCGCCTTATTTTGTTGATAAACGTCCATCATTCCACCTAATCCATTCAGTATTCCACCTGCTGTTTGTCCAAATTTACTGTTCGTTTGTGAGAGCAATCCACCACCAACTTGAAGCAATGTTGGAGCTAGAGGTTTGATGAATTGAAAGAATTGCTTGCCGATATTTTTGAGTTTGTTGAAACTTCCTGGTGCCATTTATGCAATTTTGAGAAATTGTGTTGAAGAGACGAAGTCTATTTAAGTAAAAATTAAAAATACAATTCATTTATAATTTATGCGAGGAAAAAATCTCAGAAGAGATTTCTGCCCTAACGGGGTATAGCTTTCGTCAGAGAAATGCCATAATTGAGAATAGTGTTTTATGCTTCGTTATAGGCAATGCTCATATCTTTTCCTCCAACAAGGATCTTGAAAATGGTTCTAAACACTGGGAGTTTATTCAGACATAGCCACTTATCAGACAAATCATCCAGTTCGATCACCACATCATTGATCCCAGTGAGTGTCGCAATCAGAGCACATAAATCACTTTGGTTTGTGATCAGTTTCTTCGACGGTTCAATGAGATTATTCAAGAGTTTCTTCTCACAAGCGAATGCATTCTTGTACACTAACAATAGTTGATCTTTGAATGCTGTAATATTCGATTCGTATTCACTCAGTGGAATTGTTCGACTTTGGATCGGAGCTGATGGATAGGTCTCCAGTGGTGGATCGTACGCTCCACGTTCATTAGTGACCACAGGCTCAGAGCATACTCTTTCTCTCCCCAAAGGAGGGTTCGAAGCCTCTAGCGAGACCATCTCCATCTTCGATCCTCTATTATCTACGCCAGCTTTGCTCCTATCCTCGATGATGACATTGGTGGTGATTGATGTTGGTACTGATGAAGAACTTGTGTGTTTTGTAAATTGACAACTTAGAATTGGTTGCATCACTTTCTATAAAAATAAAAAATATATATTAATGTTTTTAAATTCACATTTCTGCTCGATCTATAGCTCCCATTCCAGAACTGTCCAACTGTGCAAATCGATAATACCCAGGCATTTCAGATTGGTATCCACTGATATCATCATCTGTGACTGTTTTGAATGCTTTGGCTTTCAGTTTATTAACTTCTGTTGATATGTGAGTTGAATAGCGAGTACAGTATTCCGATAAATACGTTGTATCTTGAGTGATCATTTGGAGAAACACTGGATAAATCTGATCTTTGAAGGCTTTCTTTTGTTTCATACTGGGATTGTAGTCCTGAACATGATCATGAAGCCATTGATCCCACATCAGTGATGCAATCTGTGATTGAATTGAATTGAACACCATATTGTCTAACACATTCTTGCTGGGATCAGCTGGATTGCTTCGATTTGCAATGAGTTATTCCCAATGTGTCTGTCATGTGTTCACCAACAGCTCTTCATTATTGCATATGGTTGTTGAGATCGTTTGGTCTTCATCTCTTCATATTGATGTCTCGATAATTGGTTGGCAAATCGTATGTTCCATTTTGAGGAAATCTGATGTACAGCTTTGATTCTCCTTCCATTCTCTTGATTGAATGATGTGTATGGTTTCAGCCTCGCATGTCTGGTGTGTTGGATTCATTGTATAGTAGCGTCTCTTTGACTGGTCTGCTGTTGTATGGAGTTAGCATAGCACCATTGACTGCAATCAGATCTCCAGTGGTCATTATCGTGGTGACCATCACATCAGGAACTTGGTCCATATTGTTCTATTTTCGCAGAGTCCAATTTCGTCCTGTTCTTGTAATATACTCACGCGCTGATGGAAGACTACACAGAGCATCATTATGTCTGGTTTGAATATCACTGCCTAAGTATAGATCTGCTCAATGCTGCTCTTGAGTCTCCTTGCCAGTGTATCCTCATTCTTTGGTTTCTTCGCTTGTGCTTTTCTTTGTGGTTGAACGTACACTATCTTTGTACATTGTGCGGCTTCGTATACAAAAATGTTCAAAAAGTATATTTTAATTAGGAGTTAAACCGCAAATGAATAAATCGAATATGGCTAAACCAGAGGTTTCGCGGAGTGGAACCTTGTCTCTAACAATA
>JARBJD010000003.1:600000-817119 GCA_033064195.1 Blattamonas nauphoetae
CTTTTTCCAAAGATGTGATGATAATCAGTTAAGCGCAAATATTGTAAAGGTGTCAAATACCTTCCATGTCCTATGGTTTGAGCCCGATACAGTCCTTTCCAAAAAGTTGATCAGGTGTTTCAAAAAGATGACTGATCGACTGGATACCCTCGCCCACAATACTGATTTTCCTCTCCTGACCACTTTCCACCCCTGACTCACCTCTCGTTTTAGAATACCTAGATGGACAGATAGTGACAAAAAAGATGGTCTGTCTTATTTTTCGCAAAACATGTGCACATTTTGTCGAGATTTTCTGACCACTTTTTTCATTCCAGATTTTGCTCTCATTATTCATCTTTCTCTCCAGCAGAACAAAATTCTTAATTAACACACAATATTATTCTGTGCCCCGCATTTTCCCCACTGCCACAGTTGTATTCTCTGACATAACATCTGAGATTGACGAAATGGATGTTGTGACATCACTACGGATTGAAACATCGACACAAAGCGAGATGAGAGAATTCGAGAAGAGGATAAATGCATAGAAGATGTGATCGAGTCTACAGAGAGATATTGGCAGTGTTCTGATGGTGTGAACAGCTCCGATCTTGATGTTGTGAACAACTGATCATTTTGCAGGAACAAGTTGAGATAAATGCCTAATATGATAAGAGTAAGATAGAACACTCGTGAAAGTCAGATTACTATCCAGTGGAGAGAGACAATCAGATCGAGGGTTTCAAGATTGATTTTGAGCTGATAGTCCCTTCTACTACCAGATAGTTTTTCGTACCAGGATCGATAGACTGAGATTGAGATTATGAATGACGTGAAAAATCCATAAACTCGCATACACATCAAATTGTCGACGCTGAATGACTGTGATCGACAGGTCAGAGAATACAACTGTGGCAGTGGGGAAAATGCGGGGCACCGAATAATATTGTGTGTTAATTAAGAATTTTGTTCTGCTGGAGAGAAAGATGAATAATGAGAGCAAAATCTGGAATGAAAAAAGTGGTCAGAAAATCTCCACAAAATGTGCACATGTTTTGCGAAAAATAAGACAGACCATCTTTTTTGTCACTATCTGTCCATCTAGGTATTCTAAAACGAGAGATGAGTCAGGGGTGGAAAGTGGTCAGGAGAGGAAAATCAGTATTGTGGGCGAGGGTATCAACTCGATCAACCATCTTTTTGAAACACCTGATCAACTTTTTGGAAAGGACTGTACAGAATTGTCCAATCGTGTCCAAATGTGGGCTGATCGACCTCATTTCGACAATTTTCGCGGTTTTCATCAAAATAGGGTGAAAAAATGCGATTTAAATGATTCTAAAACAAAAAATGTGCATCATTATCACAACTTTCTCCTCATTTTCTTGAAGCATCTCTGAAAGGATGAAGAACAATGGAGAGATAGACCCTACCCATTCCCAGATAACATCCTTCTGAAGTATTCTCCTGTTTGTCGATAATTTTCTTCTTTATTTACGAATAGATCTCATATTCAATGCGCAACACCCACGATCACATCGTCAACTCGATCGAGAGTGACGAACGGATCGTACACCCCAGGAAGAAAGGGCAAAGAAAGTGAGGATGATGAAAGAAATGAGCCAGAAGTCAAACAAAAACGAGAAAGAGTCGACAGAACCAAGAATGGAAGCGATAAAAAGCATGAAGAGAGAGCGAGCAGTGAAGAGGAAAAAGAGAAGTGGAAGATGGAGGACATTGACGTGTGCACCTTATTTATTCTCACCATGGCAAAGCCGTCCATCATCCAGCCCTTACCACTAGATCCGGTGAAAATGAACACACACCGCATATTTCTTTTGATCGGACTGGGGTTGACCAGAGGTGCCCACCCATGTCGCATCATTCAACAATGATGCCTCTTTCCCGTCACTCCAATCTCCGTCGCCAGGCCCTGTTGTATTCAAGCTTGACTTTTCCATTCGAACCAAATATTCTGTTTCAGCCGCGTGGCTCACAAAACTCTTCGGAGAATGTCTCTCCACTTATCATAGTAGCAACAGCCTCACCTTTTACTCGCAATCACCCCAGCCATTCGTTCTCTACATCGTCCCCATGATCATCGCCCTCCTCAAAAGTCATCTTTACTCCGAAGAACAAACAAGTCACATCACTGCTCACATAACAATCGTCACCATCATTCAGTGTATTTGTGAGTTCGTCTCACCCTCTACATAGGACGGTTCGTGTCCCTTCAGAACCGAAACAAAAAGCAAAGGGAACAGCTCGTCGGATATCATCTCAACTCCAAAGTCGATATCCACTCCCTCCCTCCCCCAATTAAATCCAAACATTTCCTCTTCAACACTCAAGGACGAGCCTCTGATCCAAAGAACGAAACTCACTCCAACGTCAAATGCATTTAGTCCCCGTCTCGAATTCAGCAACAATCAGAAGATGGAGACTCTTTTGACTTCCATCCAAGTTCCTCTTTCGCAATTGTTTCTTCTTTCTCGCAATTTCTTCCACACATTCTAGAAAGTGGAAACTCGCCTCCATTCGTTACTTTAAGACTGCTCTCGAATCAACGGACGATATCGACGTTCCTGCCCAGCGTCCCTGTCCTTCTCCACGCCCGACATCGACGTTATGTTCGTCTCCATAGAACAGTGGAGATGCATCACACGCGCAGCGTGTCATCTGTGCCATCTTCCAGTTTTGGTACAGCACGACATTCACTCCTCCCGAGTCAGTCGCCGGTAGCCCTCTCCACTCCCACGCATCGATGATGCAGATCAGGCTCTCCTACCTCAACTCGCCACACACCCGTTCGTGTCCGACGTGCGGTGCTGTGCCAATCGACACAAGTGCAGCTCCGAGTGCAAGCTGGCTCTCGTGATCGAATGGAAATGACTACGAAAGAAAGGAAGACGTACAGAACACAAGACAACGAGAGACACAGCCTGATCAAGCGTCTGTTGTCTGTCCCGCTCACCCATCGTCACCTCACATTCCGTTGTGGAATACCATCGTCTTCTCATCGACGCCCACCCGAGCGAGATCAAAGACGGGGTCGACAGGACGGTCAACTGCGACGCTCCCCAAAGAGTCACATGTCAGTCAACACTCATCCGCCTCTCGCAGCGAACACGCCTGCCGAAGACCTACTCTCGCCTGAGTGGGAGTCGGACAATGACAACACGGATTCCATCGCATTTGGCGATGATACCATCTTCACTCCGCCCCATCTCCGACGCAGATCCCGATGTGGATGCTGCCTCATCCAGCCTGCTCCGTCCATGGAGCCAGCAACATCGACAACACTCTCACCAGAATCGACCACCTCCAGCGACTGTCCAGTGTGCCCACCAACTTCATCTGCTCCACACGCATCCAGATCATCAAACTTGTCAAGCCGAACTCATCCCTCGACGCGTCTGCTCTCAAAGCGGACATCTCCTGCGGCGCTCTGTCGGGCATCATCAACTCGGACTACCTCCGCTCCATTCTGATTGTGTACCCACAGGCCAAGCCACTCATCGTCGCGCTGAAGGTCTTCCTCCTCCACCTGCAGCTCAAGCGCAACTTCCACCCGAAGGCAGTGCCGCCCCTTGTTCAATTTTATGTGTGCAATATGTCCCTTCCCCACGACTTCCCATCATCAATCCAGCTAACCCCCGCTTCTGTCAGTTCTACCTTCAACATTCAGACGTCACTCGATCTACCATCCCCCACGATCGCCTGCTCCCTCATTCCAACGATCGCCTGCTCCCTCATTCCAACGATCGCCTGCTCCCTCATTCCAACGATCGCCTGCTCCCTCATTCCAACGCTCGCCTGCTCCCTCCTCTCTCGTTGTGACAGACATTCGATGTCGACGTCACTACCCATCCACCTTCGGTCCAATTCGAACTTCACAAACTTCAAGCTCTTCCTCCAGATTTCTTACTCGTCTTGTGGAAAATCAGCGCTCAAGCGGAACTGTGAGCCTGATCTCAACGCCACTCAACAATGTACATCATTCAGACCTTTTCCCTCTCGTGGTAAACCGACCAACGGACTCAGTTTTTGTGCGATCGTCCTCGTTCGGCAACATCACCTCGAATTCGCCCACTATGCACCCACATCTGACCACTGCAACAGGAAAGACAATATTATTGAACACAAAGAATGAGAATGTGCAAAGAGTGTTCTACGGGACAATGACAAGCGATCTCAACCTCGGTGGGTCCTTCCTCTTTTCCAACAACAGCTTCCTCAACACAACACACTCAAACGCCGTTTACACATGCCCCGGCTGTACCTGCACCACCTCATATCGCACCTGTACCTCAGATATCACCATCCAACGTTTTTTCAACCCAGATTGTCAACAACAACACTTTTTCTACGTTCGATTCATGTGATCGATCCGAATATGTAGTCATTGTTTATGATTCAGACCAAGTTGCAGACAACCTCGTCCATAACCTTCAAACCAACATAATTCACGAATACATCGCGTCCCTCTTGCTACGCATGCATTCAATCACCTCCACCACAATGTACACCAAGAAATTCGAATGGAATCATGAACTTCATCAACCAGCGTTTTGGAGTCGCCGTCCGGACATTTGAATCAGGATGTCATGAAACTCACTTCAGCCACACTCAAAATGCACACTGTCTCGTTGTCATCATTCATTGTAACCTCAGCGAGTGTCACCAAATTGATCACGCAGACAGGAAGCGGAGGAGGGGCGTTCCTGAGAATGTGTGGAGACAAAAACCAGATTGTGTCGATCACAAGCAGTTTGTTCGGGTCAGTGTCGTCGACAGGAGATGCAGGAGTGATTCTAGCTGGGCTCGGACCAGAATCGAAACTACCAGACTGACACTACATTCAAATCGTACTCGTGTTCTGGAAAAGAGAGTCCACACGACACAAGCTTCGTTCCATCAACACATTCATCGTCCGCACTCACCCACATGTCTGTCTCTCTCAGCATCGATTAAGTGCTGAACGACTCAAACGAGATCTTTCCTCTTCCAACACATCTGATGTTCTGCCAAGCTGAGGGGAAGTCAGCAGTGGGGAGTCCATTGTGCGTTAGATCGGATTGGCTGAGTGTCACATTGCTGTTTGTCGCATGGATGGCGCCCTGACCAAGGTTGCGGAATTTCGTCCATGAGATTTCACACACACACTCATTCAGCACAACAAGACCACTCTCCCACGAGCACAGTGTCTCCGAGTTCGTTGCGGCTTCGTTGGCTGATGCGAACTTACCAGAGAACGTGTTTTGTGCGATGGCCAGTGTCCATTTTTTGCTTGGTTGTCCTTCTGCTGACACAAGAGGCAGTCCTTCACCGTCACCTCATCTCCCAGTGACTCGATTAGCGAGTCGGTGTCGAGCACGGGAGGAAGAGAGAAGGAGAGATGGCTCAGCGTCAGAATCGGTGCTTGGCCTCCATCAGGACTGTTCACCATCCTTCATTCGTTCTCAACAACAATCACACTCTTCGATGACGACGTTTTCACGGTCGTTCGCGTCGCGGACGGATCAAACACTCCATTCAGGAACGACGATTCAACAACTGTGATCGTGCATGGCTGGCTTCCACCAACATTCTTCCCAGCGCGAGCAAGACCACAACAAATCCAGCATCCCTCTCCACACCCACCAAGATCCTTTCCTATCTGTTCAACTGTGATCGCCTGGCCTTCACATCGGCATTCCGCAACTCGCAGAGGGATCATGTGCCAAATGATGCCTGTCGACTCAGCGTTGTCGATCACCCAGCTCAGAGGATCAGCAAGATCAGTCGGAGTTTCGAAGCCATTCCATTGATGAACCACTCGCTCACGATTCGATCCTGTCGCAATGATTGGTGTTGCTTCCGTTCATTCAGTTTGATGACAGTCGATGAACTGCACTTCCTTCCCTTCAACTGAGGCTGAGAAGTCGAACAGCATCAGAGAAACATGGTTCAGAATGACAGTTGGAGAGGAAGCGACAGGATCAGCTGGAGCGACCAGGATGAGAGGAGCAGCAGTGAGAACGAAGTCACCCATTCACAAACTCTCTTCATCTCCTTTCACAGAAATGATCGTCTGTGTGAGCGACAGTGTTCCGTCTTCCACTTCGAACAGTGCAAGCGGGAGTTCAATGCCAGCTTCGAACAGGAATTGTCATGTCTCATCCACAACACTGACTGTCATATTCATCATCTTCCCGCGATCGTCCATCACGTGTCGAAGAACCACGAGACGCTGACCAAAGATTTGTTGAAGGAAGTTTTTGAATCAGATTCGATGCACATGAGTTAGATGAGGCAGAAGAGATACAAGGAGGAATGGGTAGAGATCCGATGAAGAGAGAGATGATGAAGAAAGATTGATTGAGCTGAAATGATTAGATCTCCCTCAAACTTGTTCAATCACTTTGTTAAAAGACTCACATTTCATTCACCTCACTTTTTTGTTAATGCATTGAGTAGATTTCGCTTTCATATCTTGTTAGAACAATAAAATTTGGCAGGGGTCGATCACTTTCATGAAGGTGGAAGAGGAAGGATTGGGCCTAGTTGCAGGACTCATCGAATATCTCAAGACAGATGATGAGGGAAAGCAGATTCATGCACTTCGTAACGTCAAAACTATTTCAGATACACTCGGACCTGAAAGGACTCGGAATGAACTTATTCCGTTCTTGTTAGGTATCATCTCTCTCATTGTTCACCTTTTCTTCCATAACATAGATACTTTTACTGAAGGTGACAGAGTTTTACAGGTTCTTGCGGAAGAATTAGGAGATTTTGTTCATCAGGTCGGAGGAGAGCAACATGCATCAATCCTAATTCCTCTCCTGGAAAGCCTCGTGTCAGTTGAAGATGTGAAAGTCAAAACAGCAGTTTGCCGTTCTTTTCATCTCACAAATGAACATTGATCTCTCACCCTCTCTTCTCTTCTCAGGCTGTTAATTCATTCATTAAAATCATTCCAATTCTTCCCCAACGTGCGTATGACAAGGAATTGTTCCCTCTCATCGAAACAATGACATCGTCCGACACATTCACACAAAAGGTTTCCGTAGCCCTCCTGTACCCAGAAATGTACAAGCGAGCAACCACCCAGCAGCGAGAGGAACTCTTAAGCATGTTCCAACAACTTGTTGATGATGAAACTGTTGTTGTCAGACGGTCAGCGACTCGAGCCTTGAAGGATCTTGTTGCCGTCGCTGAACTTCGGATTCGGACGACTGTTCTGATGGGCATGACACAGACACTCGCAGACTCCGAGAGAGATACTCTGAAGCTGTGGATCATGGATATTCTGATTGAATTCGTGAAATCTCCACATTTTCCTGCCACTGACATCCGAACTCGCATTTTGGAGATTTATCAGGCACTTTCGAAGGATCCATCCTGGCGGGTGCAATTCAAAGTGGCTGAACTCTCCCCTCTGGTATTGTTTTCGCGTTTATTATTCATTTTGATCACCAATCGCAGTTTATCAAACATCTTCCTGATAATGCTGTCAGAGCAGAGTTTGTTCGCCCGTATTTTGGTTTCTTCGATGTTTGTCTCGTTTCATGCTTCTTTTCATTTGTATCAGAACGACCGTGACTCCGTCGTCAAAACAATTGCAGCCACAAATCTCGCAGCGTTTTGCTCCTTCCTTCCTCCAGACACCATTGTGAGAATTGTGATTCCACAACTAAAGGATGTTCGTGAGGAGAGCATTCAATTTCGAGGTTTGTCTTCCTGAATATCCCGTCAATCCTTCCTTCTTAAATCATCACCTTTTCAGAGGCCTTTGTGGCGAGTGTGATGGAACTCTCGCAGAACCTTTCCAGAGAAGAATTTGCAAAATACATCATGCCCATGATCACAGGGTTTTTGGAGGAACAAACACCCGAAGTCCGTGCCAGCACGATCTCTCATCTAGCATCGGTTCAAAAGGTCTCTCTTCTCTTTCATCTTTCTTCTCTTTGCAGCACATGGACATCTCCACAATCATCCAGCAGATTACGGACTCCCTCGACCTGGTCGCGAGTGACAGACAATGGCGAATCAGAATCGAAATCATCGAATCATTCACTTACATCGCTCAACAGCTAGGACCAGCCCAGTTTGACAAAGATCTCCTCCAGTTCTGCTCCGAATATTTGTGCGATTCTGTCGCTAAAGTTCGAGAATCGACGGTCGGCGTCCTGTCTCAAATCGCCGGCTCGTTTGGGCTTGAATGGATTCGAAATTCTCTCTTTCCTTCTGTGGGTCGATTCATCACTCACAATTCCTACCTTGTTAGGAGCACCCTCCTCCAGCTGTACTCGAACGTCACAAAGATCTCCACCACCCCCTTCATCGTTTCTGACATCTTGCCCCGAGTGATCAGACTGACCAACGACAGGATCCCGAATGTGCGCTTCCATGTTGTGAAGGCTCTCGCTGTGTTGGGGCATGCTGTTGAGAAACCAGCAACTGACCAAATATTGGAGCACCTGAGGCATTTCACCACTGACAGAGATCGGGATGTGAAGAAGATGGCACAAGACGCCCTTGATGAGTTTTAGCCGTGATTTGACTGTTTATTTTGATCTTTTGTCCATGTCAGCACATTAATCATCTTTTTTGCGTTTATTCTCGGCTGTGGGACAAGACGTCTTCGTAGGCGTTGTTGAAATAAATATCTTGGTCAGATGCGCCAGAATTCAGTCGATCCGCATTCGGGAGACTTCCATTGAGGGTGAGATCTTTAACAATCTCACTTGCTGAAGGACTTCAATCCTGAAGTTGTCTCCCCTCTTCAAATCTACCCAGTAATGACGGCACTTCATCATCAATCACCAGAGGACAAAATCACAATCGAACCGAATGAACTCCTCTTTCCTGTCCAAAAGCCCCATTTCCCCCTGTCCAAGATGTTCACCATCTCCAATTTGTCCTCCGAAGAGATCTTATTAAACTTTAAGCTGCAACCAGGTACTCTTTTCACGCTTTACGTGGATTCATCGGTCTGACTTCATTGCACCTCACTTTTCTCAGACACCACTTCCTCCGCAATCCCAAATTGATTGTTGTATTTCATATACCCCACCCTCTTTTGCTCCACGCGAAGAAATAACAATATTTCATGCTTTTAATCATGTTTGACCACTTTCATCCTCAACTTCAACACATCTGTTCACCTTTTTCGTCTCACAGGATTTTCCGATCAAACTCAGAGCATACGTTCCTCAGAAACTGTCGTTTATACCTGATACAGTTGATTTTGGGATTTGCCAAGTTGGCTCAAGGTTCGCTCAATTGCTCTCACTCATCTTCCATGCCAACCACTCGATTTTGGGCACATCCCCTTTCCCTTTTGATTCCTTTCGTGATTCTCTGAATAATATATCCAGTGAGACTCGGGAATATGAACCCAGATGTTTACTTCTCAAACATCAATGGTCGATCCATCTTTCATTTATCGATAATATCAAATGATTCTCTTAACTCCACCCACAATCTTCAACACTCAATCCTCCTTAGAGACCCTCACCCCATCCGAATCCTGTTCCCTCTCCATTGTTTACAAGCCTCAGTTCTCTCTTGCCCATAGATTTCTCGGATCAGCTTCGGTTGCCGAAATTGGCCAGGGTCATCAGTTCACCGCCTTCTACGGCGGAACGGAAGCAAGCGATGATGCCAAATTGCTGTTCCCCATTGCATCTGGTGCCAAACAAGAGAATCAGAAGAAGAAAGTGTTAAAGGGAGCTCGTTTGACTGTTCTTTGTTCAATCTCGTTTTGATCGTCGTGTTGTCTTGTCGTCTCATAGCCATGCTGCCAGTGACCCAATACTCTCTTCCAACATCCCAATCGTCCACCTCACCTGCTTCATCGTCGACAATATCGCACTATCTCTCCCAACCCACTTCGGCATCCTCGTCATCTAACCCCTCCCTCCCGCCGTGACTATGGAGCAGATCAGCGCCATTTTCGGGTTATGGGGAGAAATCAAAGAAAACCGAAGGATGGCTCCACCCCATTTGCAGCAACTTTGAGTTCATGCCATTCAGTTTTCTAATTCAATTTATGTTAAATATTTAAAGAGGATCCAGCATTCATCTTTGTCCTCTCCTCAATCATTGGGATGAATCGATAATTTCTACAATGATGGGTTGATCTACACGCAAATTCGCTTGTCTTGATCTAAAGGTCTCAGGCGACTCTTTATGTCACGAGTTCATACACCCACAAAAGTCAAGTTGCAATCGAAATTGGTGTGCCTTGATGTTCAGCTTACCTTCCTCCTAGGATGAACTTTTCCAAAATTGGCTGGGATTGGAGGAGACTCAAGATTTCATTAATTCACTAATCGAAAGTGCAAAACATGGAACACTCGACCAAACAATAGCTGAACAAAACCACCTCTTTACAATTGAAAAACAACCACCACTCTCTCCATCTTTCAATCGGAATCCCCGAGCATTCCGTGAATCAGACAGAAGCAGAACAACCAAACCATCTTCTAGTTCCCCTGACCGTTTACAAACAACATCTCCATCAAAGTTTGAAGATCGCTCAGTCGTCTGACTCCACTTTTGTTCTGATATGTCTTTATTCCAGACTGCAACAGGAAATATCGCCTCAAAACACCGTGAACATGTCCATGCTAAAACACAAAAAACAAAGGAAGACATTCCACGAGCCCCACGATCGATGTATCAATCGGTGGCTCACTCTCGCCCTGCACCCACTCACCATCCTTCATTTTCCGTGATACCAAGTTCAATGTTTTATCCTCAACTCCTCCCCGTCACACCATCTGAAGAACAAATTGTATGATATTTTCGTTCAAATCACATTTATCAGAACGGAATCCACGAAATATGTATGAAACATAAAGACAGCATCACTCTCGATATCTTCCGAAAGGAAATTATTAAACAGTATTTCGAACTTCCACGATGGTTCGCTCGTCCAATATTCAGACGAATTCTTCGAAACGAACGCCTCATGAAACAGTATCGTCTTGTGACCCGACGAAGTGTTATTCTCGGGAACGGAAATATGTGGCAATGTGGATACGGTGGAGATGATGAGGAAGAAGACGATTCTGTTGAGGTTCACCAAGAACGAAAAACAGAAATGTTGATTGACGAGGACGATGAAATCGATGCCGAATTGTCGAGAATGCCAGGCCCAGATGGGAAATCAATGTTTCCATCAGTTGACTTGGAGAATGTTGTTATCCAAGAACAACAGATTGTCTCTTTCTACAGACACTTCCTCATGAATCTTGACAGACACGAAAGACTCTTCAATGCTGTCCGGAAACAGAAGAATCAGTTTATTCAGCCGAGTGATTGGGTTGCGTTTATTGAAGGTCTGCCCAGAACTCATCTCACCTTCCATTATTCATCTCCTCAAAAAAATCTTCTTCCATCTAAACACTCAACTCATTATTCATCATGTTTCTATCTCATCTTCACACTTTTTCTTCAGACCTCCTCGCCACACATCCAGGCCTCGAATTTTTGAAAAATACACCCGAATTCCAACAACGTTACGCTGAAACTGTGATTGTGCGGATCTACTACAGCGTTAATCGCAAAGAGGACGAAAGGATGACACTGGCAGAGCTTACAAAATCCGACCTGACCGAACAGTGCCACTTTTGTGACGAAGAAATGAATATCAACCTCATTCATCGATTCTTCAGTTACGAACACTTCTATGTGTTGTACTGCAAGTTTTGGGAACTTGATACTGACCATGATCAGGTGATTAATGACCAGGATCTCGCAAAATACAACAATTTCAGTCTGTCGTCACACACTGTGGACAGAATTATCAACCAACAAGCCCCACGCCGTCTCGGAAGTGGAATCCCGGGAAGGATGGATTTTAAAGACTTCATCTGGTTCTTGTTGAGCGAGGAGGATAAGACAACCGACACAGCAATCTCGTATTGGTTTCGTGTGGTTGACTTGGATGATGATGGGATTTTGTCGGCATGGGAGATGGAACAGTTCTTTGGCGAGCAGCAAGATAAGTTGGATGGGATGGATATGGATTTGGTCAAGTTTGAGGACATCCTTGTTCAATGTGTCGATATGATCAAACCGCACTCCTTCAATGAGGCAGGAAATGTTGAAATCACATTAGCAGATATGAAAAGATCGAGTTTGGCTTCGAATGTGTTCAACATTCTTACGAATTTATCAAAATACATCACTTTTGAGACAAAAGATCCATTTGGGGTGAAAGACCAGTCTTCGCAGATGAGGTTTGTGTGTTTTTCTCAAATATCAGCATGATATTCTTTCTTAGTGATTGGGAACGGTTTGCACAGGCTGAATACGATCGTCTGTCACTGGAAGATGAGACTGATGATGGTGGAGGAACTGATTACATGGATCTCACGTAAGAAGACATATTTGTTCTTGTTTTGTGCTTTTTTGAGATTCGATCTCCAATTTGCGACCAATGTTTCGAGCTAGAGAGAATAAATTGTGTCAGTCAGACGAAAACTAACTCTGAACAGAGATCCCCCAGAACACAACCAGAATGAATTTAAAAACAAGAACATTCAGTGAATTGAAAGAAGAAAGACATTTATTCAACAAAAAAGTTAATCAAGTTTGATTCCAAATTGAGATAGCTTTTCTTTGTCAGGAAGAAGTTCCATCGACCATTCACCACCATTCTGGATTCGTTCAGTCAATTTTTCTAACGTGGACTGTAAAGAGGATAGATACATGATAGATAGAACAAACTTGGAGCATTTCCTTGAATTGTTCAGTCATATCATCAATCTTTGCTTGGATGTCCTGGATTTGTTGTTCCTTCTCAGCAAGAATAGTATCTTTTTCAGAAGTCGTCTTTTCAAACGACATCTTCAAAAAAACTGCAGTATCGAGGGTTTATGAGGAGGTAATTGCGAAAGAGAGAAAGAAGACCGAGTTCATCTTGTAAGCGTTGAATTTTTTCTTCAAGTTCATTGTTTTTGCCGATGAGAAACTCTTGCATGTCTTTGTATTGACGTGTCATGCTGGTGACGATATCACTTCGATCATTCTTCGCATCATCAATCATTTCCTGATATTCACTTACACGACTCTGAACCTCATTTTTCGCTCTCACAGCCTGTTTTGATTGTTCTCGACGAAGAACTAGATGAGATAAAAGAAGTTGAGAGCTAAAATTGACAGACAAAGTTCTCTTTCAAGGGCTTCAATCTTCATTGCATTCCGGGCAGTGCTTTCACGCAATTTCTCTTTTTCAAGTTCAGATTCATCGATTCCTCCCTTCTTCCCTCCCTTCTTCCCGCCTTTCTTGGACATTGGAACGGGTGACAAAAAATTATGGTAACAATGAGTGGACGAATCACGAGAGAAACCATTTTTTCTCTGATCAGTCTGATTCTCTGTCCGAATGAGGCAGAAAAAAGGGAATGTTGGTGGTTTCGTTTTGGTTTGTTCAAAGTCAATGGTTCGATCATGTCTCATTATGCTCCTGTCTCAAATGGAGAAAAACGAAAGTGAGAATCATGCCCATCCAACAAATGCCTATTTTTCATATTTATACCAAACATCTAACCTTCCCCAAACACCACTCTCACACTATTACGAATTTCGCCTCTCTCAGGCGATTGAACACGAAAAAAGATACAATCAATCGTTTTCAATGCCTGCAATTGTGCAAGAAGAACATTTATCACAAAAACAACCATCGATTCTCCGCTGTTTTCGCTGTTCTGGTCAACTTATCCCACATATCACTGGAAGATCCTCTCTAACATCATTCCAGAAAGAAATTCAATCATCATCAAATTCATCACAGAAACCCCCTTCTGCGCCAAAGCAGACTCCATCAGTTCCTCTTAAGAGACAGAAAACTCCCATCTCTCAACCAAAAGGCTTTTCATTTGCATCTGGAAGTCCGAATCCTACACCAAAACCCAAATCGTCACCACACACAGTTGCACAACCTCCTCAAATCCAAAGTTTCACTCGTCTCTCTGTCATTTGCTTAAGATGTGGATATTCACAGTCGTATGGATCCACGGAATCCAAGAAAGGGCGAGCACTTGTCGCAAGTTGGTCACCTTCAAAGACTTGACCGACGCCATCCTTTTCCTATAGCTCCGTCATATCAACAGGACATCATTAATGAGAGAGAATTTCCCATTCGACTCAATTCGACTGGGGAAGTGTTTTTTCCTGATATAATAAGGAACTTTTCATCAAAATTCTCCTCAATGAATATTGAACAGACAAATTATCTGAATGAAGGGAAATTAAGAATTAATTGTGAGGTGATCCATCCCAGTACCTTACTCTGGCAGGTATTCGTCCTCCATCATGTCTCCTTCGTCGCCATACTCCCCGACATCTCCAAATCCCAACACATCCATCGAAAAATCCGCTGCTGTCATGTTTTCCTTCAGTTCTGTGGGAGGAAGTTTGGTCAGCACACTCAAACACTCCGACAGAATCTCTGCCGAGATCTTCTCTCCCGACTCCATCAGAATGTTCAACAGTGTCTCGCGTGACAGGACACCCGTCAGCGGCTCTGCCCCCAGCTTTTTGAATGCCTCTTCGATATCTTCTTGTGTCGGACCCTGAACTGGCCTGTGATTCACATACACTCTGAGAAACTCGTTCAGGTTTGCTGCCTTCGGAAGTTGGCCCGTCTTTTCCCTTCCCGACCACTCAAAATCAGCAATCAAATCAGCAACCTCCTTTTCGGTGGGGAAGAAGCCGATCGCACGGACAATGTTGGGCACCTGTGACATGGGCACCTCTCCTGTGATCTTCCTCCCGATGGTCGTGTCCTCTCCCTGCGACCTCAGCTGGGCGTAGTAGAACATGTTCACAATCTCGTTGTACAGTGGCCCTTCCATCCCCCCTTCCAGCTGAGCAATGTGCACGTTGCTTCCGACATCTACGTTCTGCACCGAACACCACCGCTCCATCGCTTCCGGATCGAACTTCCATCCAAAGATGGTGTAGTCCTCCCCTCCCACCGTCAGCAGCCGCGTCCCGTCGTGTGTGAGCACAGCATCAGCAACTGTGTGCGGGTGTGCGATGAGTCCCATCGTGTTGAGCAGGTTGCCGTCCAGCGGGAGTTTGATGATCCCCACAATCCGCTCCTCTGTTGTGTATGCAATGTAGCGTTTGCAGAGCGGGGGGTTCAGCCCGCTTGGTTCCCCTCCCGTGGCATTCGCTGGGAACGGGACAAACCTGTTCACAGGAAGACCGAATGCTGGGGCCAGCACAACTCTTCGGATTCGCTTTGTCTGAGCATCGAGGAACTTGAACTTCATGTCCGACGTGGCAATCAGGATGCAGTCTCCCGGTCCGAAGTAGCCGAATGTTTTGGCTGTTCCGCTTGCTTTGAAGAGCGCCGGATCGATCTCCTCTGCGGTCTGGTTCTGTTTCCCAGCCTGTGCGGGATTGGACTGTTTGGCGACCTCTTTGGGCGTTGTACTGACAGACGAACGCATCTGCCTGGATTGTGATTGTCGCATCCCACCCGCGATGAGAGAGGACACACTGTCACGCACTCCGATTCCGTCGCTTCCTGGCCCTCCACTCGCTGAGGGAGCACTTGCTCGCAGAACATGCTCGGGTGGCGGTCGAGAGGCGGGAAGGTAGAGACACGCTGTTGGAATGGCGACTTGCTCAATCTTCCACGAGTCAGCAACTTTGAATCCCTTCAGGACAGACGAGCCCTCCACATCAAACTCCACCAGGCGGCGATCGGCAGAGATGGAGAAGAGAACGTATTTGTGGGTGGAGGACAGTGCGAATTCGAGACCCGTGATTTTCTTCCTGTGACACCTATTTCGCCCAACATACACCCAGTCTCCGTCTTCGCTGAGAATTGCCTCATCAGCACTCACCTCCTCGCCCTCCAGCCTCCTTCTGTACAGCAACACACACCTGTCCAGGTCACACCCTGCCATGAAGTTCCCGTCGGGGGCGAACACAAGCCGAGTGATGGTGTCTGAGCTGTTGTGGAACGTCCAGTGCTCGACAAAGCAATTGGACGCAGTGCCTGCTGCCCCAGCCTGTTGCGTGTAGTCACACAGCAGCATCTTCAACATGCCGTTCCTGAATCCAATCGCAATGTAATGTCCAGTCGGGTCAAACGCGATGGTGTGGGCGGCCTTGTCGTACTGTTTCTCTGCAACCACCTTCTTCAGCTCCGTGTCGTAGAACGTGACTGTTCCCGCGCGGTTGGCGATGGCTGCGAGGGAGCACTTCGGGTGCATCGCAATGCCAAACACGGGACCAGCCTGGCCCTTCAGAAGCAACTCTCCACGGCCGACTTGGCGGCTTCCATCGTCTTTCTTGGCTGCCTTCTTGTCAGCTCCATGGGCACCGCTCATGGTCTCTTCAGCAAACGACGATCCGTTGATCTGCACAACTTTAGCTTGCGTTGTTCCAATAATCAGGTCGGGCAAAGCGACTGTTCTTGGATCCATATCCTTTTGAGACTTTCCAAGCCCAAGTGCATCGTCAATTTTGTCGATTGGGGGCATGTCACACAAAGCAATTGATGAGATCGCCCCAGCTCCAATATCCTCAAACCACCCCGTTAATCTGAATTGGAAATCGAAAAACCTGATGTTTCCATCAACGTCACCGGTGATTAGGAAGCGATCGTGGATCAGGAGGACCGAAGCGGCTCGAGGATGAAGTTTCAGGATTTTCACGACTCTTCGTTCTCCTGTTGTTGCGATTCCACTCGTCATACCCATATCATCTCCATCATCATCGTCTTCTTTCGTTGCATGTGTATCCCACAGAACAAAGTCACCATCTGATGTTGATGTGACTGTTTGCGTGGAATGTGGGAAGAAACAGGTTTGAATAAAAGGTGCAACTTCACGATGAAGATCCTTTGTATTTAGAGCTGGTGAATAAAAGGCCAACTGTGTTCCTTCACTTTGTTCACTGTTTTCGTCGTCCTCTTCCTCTTTCTCCCCAGTTGACTCTGTCCGAGTCCAGAAAACAACACGGCGAGGTCCCGTTGTTGCAATTTCGGTAGGATTTGTTTCATTGAATTTGATGTGATGTTGGACCGATCCCGTGCGGATGATTGATCGAGCAATGATATTATGCGATTCATTTGCGAGCCAATCCCACAAGATTATTTCCTGTACAGGAGTGTTTGCACTTTCTGCAGTGTTGTCTGTTGGAAGAATGATATCCATCATCTCGTTCCCAACTCCTCTGATTTCGATTCCGTCTGAAACGTCTCTTTGTGTCGAGGCTTGAGGTTGAGATTGAGCTCCATCTTGATGTTGGCCAGGATTTTGTGGAGCATTTGGATAGACTGGGGTTGAAAGAGTAGCAATTATTGTCGAATCTGGGGAGAGGTCCATGGCAATAACTCCCTGAGTGAGATTCAAAAAGAAAGTGTCAAACATCTTCCGTCTGTGAGAAAATATTCTTCACAGGGATTCCTGTCTCCGAGTTCCAGACAATGATCATCGAATCTGGACCAGTATCGGCAGTAAAGATCCATTTTCGATCTCGACTTACACAAATGCATGAAATTTGATTGCACTGCACAATAGTTAGAAGATAGATAGGAATGAGAGAAAAATGTCCCGATAATGAGAAAAGACGAGAACATACATGTCCCTGGAGAAGTTGTTGTGTTTGAGTATCAAGGTCGTAAATTACAGCGGTATGTGCAGATGTGTAGACGATTGCCTAGACAAGGGTAAATAAACAGTTGAAAGTTTTGAGAAAGGCTGGACAATTGATCAAACTCGCCTTGTTTCAGTGATGAGTGATAAGACATCATTCTTTATGTCTTTATTCAACCCAAGGGTGTAATCAAGAGTCTATTGTCAAAGGAAACAACAAAAACGAGGAATTTATTGGAGAATGCTTGATGAAAACAGGAAAAACATTCGACATACCAAGACGTTCGTTGACATCCATGAAAGTAATGGGTACAACAAAAAAAGATAAGGAGTATTCCAGCTCATATCTGTCAACAGTTTTTATAAAAGAATGATAAATGAGTAGGTTAACTCTTTAGAAAGATTAATAATTGCTTTTTGGGGAAAACTATTCCATGAACGTTTGTGACAAATCTGGTCCTCTCATCTCTGCTTGGATGATCTGTTGTGCGTGGATTTGGACATACTTCTGGAAGAGAGAGAACGAATCTTTTGCTTTGAAGAACGAAAGGGCTTCTGACGGAGTTAGAGGATGAGGAGAAGTGTGTGGATGGTGGGTTTGGAAAAGGACGCGATACACTGGAGACAAGAAAACCCAACCAAAATGTCAAAGACGAAAAACACACTGAAGTCTTCAGTTTCTGTTTGGCAGGTTTGTTGAGTGGAGTCTGAGTCAATAGCGAGAACTCGCTTGAGCCAGAGAGGAGTGAAGAGCGGGGCTGACGGCATGACGAAAATAGAAACAAACAGTCGGAGTCGGCCTCAGACGGAGATGAAAGATCTTCAGACCATTCAATTTCAGAATAAAGATCAGTCAACACTCTCAAAATGGCCTGAAAATAGAAAGTGATTGAGATAACACACCTTTCGTATCTGAACGTTCACATCAAACACCTTCAAGTTGAGGAGAGTCAACTTGCCAGTCACGTTCACAGGAAGGCCGACGAGTGTGTGAAGACCGTTCAGGCGAGCGTCCTTGTTTATACAATGGAGACACACAAACGCACATAGCGAAGCGACATCGGCAAGACGGATACCGCCAGCCTCAGATTGAGAAACGAAGAACGACGCCCCAAATTCAGAACGGACGACTGAGAGAAACAGAACGAAGATGCAGCAGCGAGAAAGGCAGACTGTGTGTGGCAACTTGGAAGGTGTCCTGGTTGGTGCTGAAGGAGTTGGAGGGATGCTTGATCGACATGAGAATGGCCTTGCACAGTCGGAACAGTCCCACGCAGGGTCCGAACATGGCGAGGAGGAGAGAGAGGAAGAGCGGGTGGTCTGAAAACGTGAGAAAGAGTGCCGAATACCCTTCTTCTCAAAAATCTGGAAGGCATCAATGGATAGGAGTGTATCCTGAACGACGTGTGGAAGTTCAGGCGAATGACACACTCTCACCAGACACTCCGTCATGACTCGCAGACTCTGAGCCTCCCTTTCCGCCTCGTCCTGCTCACGCGACACACCATCGCGTCTCGCCCGAGTTTTTCTTCGCCGAGACTTGTCAAAAGCTTCCTTTCGTGCTTGGGCTTGGATGGTGTGCTTGAAGAAGCAGAGAAGGAGCCCAGAAAAGATTCTCTGAGTCTTTTCAGTTTTGAGCTGATCGGATCGGACGATTGTGAGAAGTGCGTTGTCCAGTCTGGCACTCACGACTGCCGCGTTGATTGGGTTGAAAATGTCTGCTCGAGGGTTGGCCTCATCAGCGCCAGGACGATCACGATGGCGACGAGATTGTGTGGAGAGCGGAGGATGCCCAGAAGGAGAAAGAGTCGGGAGCATCGACACAACTTGCGAGACGTGGATGAGAGAGAGGAAGAGACTTGTCATCGATGCTGTGGAGATCAGAGAGAACAGAGACACACCTCCAATCGCTTTCAGAATCGTTTGATATCTCTCAAAGCCAACTTCAGACGCACCCGGGTTGAAAAGGAAGCTCATCACCACAATGTGACACGTTGGGGAGGTTTCACCGGACCCACTCGACCTGACGAAGAGAGGAACGAAACTGTTTTCCGTCTTCTTCGGCCTTGGCTCGACCTCGTCGTCCATCCAATCATCATCCTGATCTTGGGAAGGAAGCTGTGCGGGTGACTGTTGTGTCAGTGCTTGGCTGTCAACCTCTGAAGTCTCTTGGACTTGTGTTTCGAGCTCGGACAGAATGGAGACAAGTCCGCGGTGGAGGACAGACTGACGGGCAAGCAGGATAATCCAACGGATGTTGTCTTCTTCTTCAAACGGAGCGACTTCAACTGATGATGCTTGGGTTGATGTCGATTGACGCCTTGGAGTTGCTGGCTGTGAAGTTAGAAAGACCCATGTGACATTTGTGAAATCCATCGGCCATTGAGACGGATACGTGTTGGATAAAAGCCAAGATAGTACACGGAGAGTCGATATTCCGACTTGTTTGAGTTGTGTCTCGGATTCAAGAAGGAGGGAGATGTCATCAATTGAAGAATCAGCAGATTGAGTACGAAATGTATTGAAGATGTCTGAATAGTATGAGAGACATATGTTTAATAGCTGCCGATATGGAGTTGCAAAGAATAGTTCAAAGAGAGGGACAATTGCTTCTGTTCCATTGTTCTTGGCATGAACCATTTCCTCCTCAATTTTCTCGACTTGTGTGAGTATCTAAGAAGGAGAGAGATGATTTTGAAAGTGAACTCTCACACATTGTCAAGTTGATGAGAGAAATTCATGAAGGAGACTGTGAGAAAAGTGTTGGCTCTTCTACTGTCGTGTCAAAATACGGTCGAATATTAATTGATGGTAAAACAACAAGATTGAACTGAACAATCATGAGACAGCGCTTGAGATGATTGATTGATTAACAAGAATCTTGAAAAGCATTGTCATGGGGTTGATCAGCAATGACGTCACTCGTTGACCTTCCACCGCCAATCATTGTCAATATCGCCTCCAACCTGCCAGACAAGGGACTTTTTTCGCTCGCTATGTTGAACCAGAAGATGCGAGAACTTATCCGTACGACTGCAACAACCACTCCTCCAATCTGTGTCACATCGCCAGAGGAGAAAGAAAACATCCGAAAACTCATTCAAAGTGTGTTCTTTTTGGGATTTATCTTCTTTATCCGACAACATTTGACTCTTTCTCGCCGTATATCAATCCACAGCATACCCAAATCTCACTGACGTCAATATCTCTCACTCAAGATATCTTACGGATGATATCATTGAATTCCTCGTGGAAAAATGTCCAAAGATTTCCAAACTCAAGCTGTGGAATTGCTTAACATTGACTGATGCTGGTCTCTTCTCTCTCTTCTCATTCATCATCAAACTCTCCTTTTCTCTTCAAACTCTGAATTGTTATTCATTCCACACTTTTTACTTGATGTCATGGTAGCACTCCACTCCATTTCAAGACTGACCGATCTCAAATGGATCTGTTTGGGAGACAATCAAAATTTCTCAAACGACGGGGTCACAGAAGTCCTAAAGGGCTGTGAACAACTTGAAACATTGGATATAACACTCTGTACCAATGTTACTTCAGCTCTGGCGGCTTCTATTGCCGAGCACGGAAAGATGTTGAAAGAGTTGATTGCAGAGTTCTGCCCAGCCTTTGCAACCAATGATGCTCTCGCTACTATTGCAGGTGGACAATGCAGACAACTTGAAAAACTCATCATGGGAAACGGAACGGCCAGTGATGAAGGAATCGAAGCTCTCTTCATTTCACCTCTGAAGGACACACTGACAATACTCGACTTCAGACGCAATGCCGAAATTCAACAATCGGGCTACGATAAGATCAGACTGTTTCCAAACATTCAGGAAATCGATGGTGTTCCTGTCAGCAGCCTCCCCGAGGAGGATACTGGGGCGTACTTCATCAGCAAACGCGCTATGTACGGCGATGGATAATCTTTTTATTTGATGTTCTCTACTTCCTTCATTCCATGTCATCAGTGTCCTTTGTCATATATCATCTTTTGTTCAGAACACAACACTTTCTTGAGAACTCTTTTTTTTTCTGGTGATCGATGAGAGATCATCAGAAGAAGAAAAGAGCGAATGCAACCTGGGTTCACTTCAAAAACTATGTTGACGATCATGGTCCAAGTTCGTTGAACGATTGTGAAATGGTTCGGCAGAAGGAGATAATCTGTTTACATCTTGTTCATGCTAGCAACGTCAGCCGACTGAACATCATCCATCTCCCCAATCATTTCTTCAATAATTTCAGTTGATGGAACTTTCTCATCCTCGATTGAACAGCTCACTGAGATCTTCTTGACACCGAAGGCGACATCGATAAGCTTGTCTGAACAAAGAAGAAGCAAGGACATCACGAGAGAGAAACATTGGCATACAGTCACCCCACACAAGACCATCAATCTTGATGTCCAGGATCTGCTTGGCAAGAGCGTTGAGATCTGTCTCATCAGAGTAAGGCTTGACGTCGATGACCAACATAGACTTGGCAGCCTCATTTTTACCCTTTGCCTTGTTCTTTGCATCAATTCGTGCTTGGGCCTCCTTGGCTCTCCTGTCGAACTCTTCTTCTTGGCGACGCTCTTCCTCAGAGTCAACATCACCAAACAGGTCGAGATCATCGTCATCAGCAGCTGGCTTAGCTTCGGCCTTGGCACCAGCACATGCCTTCCAAGCTTTGCGTTCTTCGCTTGTGAAGCTTTCCATGTGTCTGAACCATCTAGCAACATGGGTCAATCCACCATGTCCCCGGATAAGTTCAAAAACTTCGTTATCCTTGGCTGATGGGCTCACTCCACCGAAGTAGCTGTTGGTTCCGAGCTCTGTGTTGAGTTGTTTGAGGTCAATTGACATGAACTATGGAGGCAGAATATCAGTGAAAATAAGTGAAAAGGGCAAGATTTCTCCAGAAAATGATGAAAAAGTGAGTTTCAAGGAAACCACAACATAAAATCTCGACTAATTGTCTTTCGAAGGACATACGAAAAAGCGATCGACCCTTATTGACTAGAAAAACCGACCGAGAGTTTCGACAACTGCGTAGTGAGTGTCTGGTTCTTGAACCGTGTACACAAACTCCTATTAATTGCCAATGACAAAATGAAGTTCCACACATCCTCCAAACAAGAGAAGAGAATGATTTTGTCAGGTTCACAAAAACTCTCGTTTTTCCGATAACTCTTAATTTATTTCATCTCACTTGGAAAAAAATACAGAATTTGAAATTTTAGCTTGGCGCTTGAATTTGGGACTTGGTTTTGATTGGAGTCTTATCGTGCCGAGTGTTTGATCATGATTACGGTGAAACGTGCTCATATGGATATCACAAAGAATTATAAATTTGCGATGATGACAACCCCTGATGATAGGTGTGAACATGTGTGTTCTTCTGCGTTTTATCTTTGATATGCCCGAGTGAGAAAATGCGAGAAAATTGAAGATTTCCTGATTGAATGAGGAACTCTACATCTGTTCAATATCTCATATGGCGTTATTTGAACGTACATAGGAGATTGTTTTACTAGAGGTTCTTGATGTATCAGGAAGTGGCTGTTCCAGATGATGCGCTGGACTCTTGGGGATTGGTGGGTGGAAAATGAATGAAACAATTCATCAAAGTTGGATAAAGACACAGTCAGTAGTGTTTCTCTGATTATGTTTATCTCATTCGTGATGTTCACAGAAATTAAAGTATGGCATGATCATTCAGTGAAACAAAATGTCTCGTCCTGTTCGTCATGTATGCTCCTCTTATATTGCACTATATTTCTTTTTCTTTTGATAGGGTCCACCACCACGCCGCCAAGGTGTCCAGTCAAGGGCTGGTTTGATATTTTTTTTTATCGATTCGTTCGCCTCTATCTGCCATTGTAGATCCCCTAGATGTTCCAAACCCCGTCACACCAACTTACTGCAGTTTGAATCACTTTCTCTTAATTTTCTACTCCTTTTTCATCAATTTATCGTCGAACTTAATCAATCTGCACCCAAAGACACACTCATCGAACATCTTCAAAATCAAAAGCGTCTAAAGATCTCTCAAGTTAATGCCATTTTGTCGCAAACACGAAAGGTTCTCGAAGCTCAACCAAATATTCTCGAAATCAACGTCCCCGAAGGAAAAGAGATCACCATCATTGTATCTACGAACTCAACAACTCCATTGTTCCCATTTTCCTCCTTTTTCAACTGAGATTCCAATATACCATAATTCACACATTTTTCTTCTCTCACAGGGTGATACACATGGACAGTATTATGATGTCCTCAATCTTTTCCAACTGAACGGACTCCCTTCCGATGAGAATCCATATCTTGTTAATGGCGATTGGGTTGATCGTGGCTCTTTCGGAACTGAGGTATACCATTTTATGATGCCAATCTTTTTCTCATCTCCGAAATTCAACAACCCGACATTCTTTCCAGATTGCCTTGGTCTTCTTTGCACTGAAACTCGCGTATCCAAAATCTATGCACCTATTACGTGGAAATCACGAAAGTGCGATGTGCACGAAGGAATATGGTTTCAAAGCTGAGGTTTGACTTTTCTCTCAAACAACCCATGAGTCGCATAACCTGCCCACATTATTCATTCTTGTGATCTCTATTCACCCTTTTTATGATAATCTGATTACACTCTTATTGGACACTTTACACCATTCTTTTTTCTTCTTTCCAGGTTGAAGATAAATACAACACAGCTGTCTACCAGAACTTCCTCTACATCTTCAACGCCCTTCCCATCTGCACTGTCATTAATCGACGTATCTTTGTCTGCGTATGTCCCATTTCATCCACTCCTTTTCTCTCTTTCTCTGTCCAATTTCTCCTTCATCTCCATCGTTTATTTCCCGTTCCTCCTTCACTTCTCAGCACGGTGGTCTTTTCACACGCACAAACGTCCGCCTAGATGAAATCCGTCGCGTCAACCGTTTCACCGAACCTGGTGAAGAAGGCGGTGAAGTTCTCATGGCACAGATGCTGGTGTGTTCCTATGGTCTTATCTATATTTTTCCGTTCTTTGTTTCAGTGGTCCGACCCCATGGAAACTCCCGGCCAAAGGCAATCCATGCGTCCGTATGGGTGCTCTTTTGGGCCAAATGTGACTGATGAATTCCTCGAAAAGAACGGTCTTCAGATGATCATTCGATCACATGAAGTCCGACAGCAGGGATATTCTGTTGAGCATGGCGGTAAACTTGTATGTGTTCTCTCCACATTTCAACTCACGCAATCCCCGTCTTTCGCTTCCTTTATCAGATTACCCTTTTCTCAGCTCCCTCATACATGGGAGACACCAACAAAGCCGCCTACCTCCGTCTCTCTGGAACGAACCTTGAGATCCGGCCGTTCCAATACACTGCTGTCCCATCCCCATCTGCTAAGCTGTATTATGATCAGAATAGCTGCAAAGCAATGTGAATGGCGTCGTTTTTTCTTATTCAGTCACTAGCTTCACGTCACGGCTCCCCCCTTTCCTCAGCGAAGATTGAACGCACATAATTTCTTTTATAGATTTTTGTTATTGAATTTATCTTATGCAGCAATATCAATTGAATGGAATAGTGAAACATGCAATTCGTTGGATCATCAAGAGACCCTGTTCGGTAAAAAAATGAGGAAGAAGCTCTGGAGAGTCAGGATCGTCTTCAAAGTCGAAATAACACAAAAATGTATTTGAGGAAACAAAAATGAGCACGAATACCAAAGAAACTGATTCGCGCGTTTCATACATTCAGAGTGGATTGAAGAAATGTCCTAATTCTTCGTCTTCGAGTTGTTTCATCAATCCTTCCATCATCTCAATCCCATCCAGATAGTCCAATCCCACAAGAGGATGATCAGCGCCTTCTTCCTTCCATTTCTTCTGTTTCGTTTCCCATTCATGGACATCATCGAAAAAAGGATGGCCAATCGCTTCTGCACAACTAATCCGATCAGACGGATCAAACTGAAGAAGCTTGTCAAGAAGATCCAGTGCATCTGGTGTTGTTAAATGTGCGCAATGATCTGTGATGTGATCTTCCCATGAATGCCCTCGACGGTCAAGAAGGCGTTCGGGTGGATCAAATTGAAGGTCCATCTTTTGGAGATATCGCAAAAAGGTGTCAGTTCCGCATTTTGACACGATTCGATCAATCTGTTCCCATGAGTCGTCGACAGAAAAGAAGCTTGTGGTTCGGAAGAGCATTCCGGCAAAGACACATCCCACAGCCCATACATCCACTCCATAATCATATATTGGGACATTGAGAGCCGTTTCAGGTGCTCTAAAGCCAAGCGTCCCGACAAAGAGACTGTTTCTTTGACCAGGATGGTAGAATGTCGCCAATCCCCAGTCAATCACACGCAATTTCTACGATCGAATAAAAGAGAGATATGTGAATATGAGGCGGAAACAGACGTGCTGGCTGTGATCAATCAAGATGTTTCCAGGTTTGAGATCTCTGTGCATAATACCGCGTGAATGTGTGAATGCCATCGCTCTGAGGAGTTCAAGCATGTAGAATTTGATATCATAGAGTGAAAGAGTTGTGATGAAGAGATAACTATCGATATTTGTGACCTCTTCGAAGACGAATCCGAGTTTTCCAGTTTGCTTGTCTTCACAGACATCATAAAGGGTAACAATCTGTTCGCAATCTTTGAGTGCGCCTAGAACGAGAATTTCACGTTTGAGTTGACGTAATCTCACCGGCTGTTGAATTTTTATTGCAACTTTTCTTCCGTCCCTCCTGTCAATACCTGCATAGACGTCACCATAGGTGCCACTTCCTAAGTGTCGAATAATCTCGTAATTGTCAGAGGGACTGACAAAATGATGGACTAAAAAGTGTAAACTTTGGGTTGAGTTGGAAAGCATCTGGTTGATAATACACCGGTGGATACAGCTTTGTAGGATCTTGGTCATAGCGAGCCCGATATTTCAACCATCTAGGGTCCTTGAGGGATGATTTCGAGAGCATGATCTTTCCATAATGAATGATCCTTTTTGTTTGATCTCCGGTGACGGTGTTGAAGGATAGGTAGATCTCATCCAGCAAATGAACTTTGTCCAAAATCGAAGCAAAAAACGGAATGGATGTCATCAAGAAGTCTTGGCTCATTTTTGAAGGTGATGGGAAAATATTCTTGTTTGAAATGAAATATATCTTTTATAAGAGCGTTTTATTCAGTTTTTTCCTCTTTCTTTGGAGCTGTTCCTGCTTGTTCTGGCTTCATTGTTGGGAAGAGAATTGCATCCTGGATAGAAGGAGCCTGAGAGAGCATCATTGCCAATCTGTCGATACCCATGCCCCATCCAGCAGTTGGAGGCAGACCATATTCGAGTGAGCGGCAGAAGTACTCATCAATGGTTGTTGCTTCTTCGTCGCCCTTTGCCTTCGCTTTTGCCTGATCCTCGAAACGCTTGCGCTGGACAATTGGATCGTTCAACTCAGTGTACGCATTGCACCACTCTGTGAAATTGACAAAGAGTTCAAAACGCTCTGTCCACTGTGCATTGTCGCGATGATATTTTGCGAGGGGTGACATGATTGCTGGATGGTCACAGATGAATGTGGGGTTCAAACAGTGTGGCTCGAGGTATTTTTCGGCAAGGGTGTCGAGGAGTTTGTTTGTTGTGGGGGGATTTGGCCATTCGATGTTACGCTCCTTGCAGGCCTTCTTCAGGAATTCAGTGGTTTCTTCACTGCCAAGATCGGCGGGCATTGTCACACCCATCGCTTTTTCCAAATCAGGAATGAAGTGGATGCGTCGGAACGGTCGCGAGAAGTCAACCTCGACCATGACGTTTGAATCAGCCTTGCTGCGGATTTCGACCTTTTCCTTGCCATTGAACAGTCTCTTCACAAGTCCATTCACCATCTCCTCTGTCATTTCCATCAGATCGTTGTAGTCGAGGAAGGCTGCGTAGAATTCACATGTCGTGAATTCTGGGTTGTGTGTGAGATCAATTCCCTCGTTCCTGAAGAGGCGACCAATCTCATAAACACGGTTCATCCCAGCGACAATGAGCCTTTTCAGGTACAACTCTGGCGCGATGCGGAGGAACATGTCGAGGTCAAGTTGGTTGTGGTGGGTGACAAATGGCTTAGCTGCAGCACCACCAGCAATGACATTCAAGATAGGTGTCTCGACTTCACGGAAATTGCGAGTGTCGAGGAATTCTCGAACGTACTTCACGATTTTGGTGCGAGTGTCGAAGATGGTGAAACTTGAGGGGTTGAAGATAATGTCAAGCTCTCTCATTCGATGGCGAAGCTCTGGATTCTTCACTTCTCGTGGCATCATATGGAGACAAGGCGAGAGGAGCTTGACGATGCTTGGAAAGAGTGTTAATTCTCCACGTTTTGTTTTCCCTGGGAATCCTTCTGCTCCAATCCAATCACCACGTCGTAGAGAGTTGTGAACTGAAATGAATGCTTCCTGATCGGGAGCTTGGCGAATATCGCACATGAGCTGAATTTTTTGTCCGTCGTTGTGGATATCGTAGAAGACCAATTTTGCACTCTGAGCACGCTTGAGCATGATACGTCCCCCCACAGAAACTTTATCTGTTTCAACATGTTCTCCATTTTGAAGGTGAGAGTATTTGGCAATGAAGTCCTTGAGTTCTATTGAAACATTGAACTTGTGTGGGTAGTTGGGATTTCTCTCGTCACAACCTTCTGGATAGATAACTTTGGTTCTGTTTTCGAAATATAAACGAGGGTCAGTATCATCAGCAGGTTCACTAGCAACGACACCCTCAGGCTTCGGTTGTGAATCCATTTTTTCTTTCTTTGCTGCTTCTTTCTCTGCCTTCTTCTTTGCTGCTTCCTCAGCCTTCTGCTTCTTTTTCAGAGCATTTTTGGACATGGGTTGTCCATTTTCATCCAGGATGGGGGTTTGTTCAGGTTCTGACATTTGATCAAACCAAAACCCAGTAAGAAATGGTCAGACAAGGGTTCGAATGGATCCAGTGAGATGTCTGAAGCAGGAATTGATCTTTGTCAGATACCTTCATTCTAATTCACTTCACATATCACCGAACGAGCTGGATGAATTAAACCGACCCACAGAAATTTCTTTACTCTACTAAAACATAACTCCGTTCTATCGTCGAAATGATGGATCCAAAACTTCAAAATACAATCCTTGAACTCAGGATGACATCCAAGCGCCTTAATACAGAATCAGCAAAATCTAGAAAACGTCAAGATGCAGAAAAGGCCAAAATTAAGAAAGCAATCCAACAAGGGAATGCCGAGGGAGCAAAAGTCTACGCACAGAATGCCATCAGAGAAAAGAACATGAGCATGATGTACTTGAGACTTGCATCAAGAATGGATGGAATTCAGTCTCGACTTCAAATGGCCTCAGCAATGTCATCAGTTATGAAGGACATTGACAAAGTTACATCACAACTACAGCGTGCATCTAAATCAATGAACATCCAAGAAGTATGGTTTTCATCTTTCGCGTCATTCATCGTTCACATCAAACATGCTCTTTCTGGTCTTATGAGAATAACATCTGCTCACTTCATTCCATTACTTGTCATTTTTTTTGTTCTAATCACATTTTGAACTTCTTTTCCATTCATTCTTCAGATCAACAAGATTCTAGATAAGTTCGATCAACAGGTGACTCACATGGATACTGTGAGTGATGTCTGCCTTTTTCCAACATTTTTACTCCTTCCAGGTTGTTTCAGCTGCAATGGATGATAACATGTCTGGTCAAGTTGCATCAGTCTGTCGATCACATTCCATCATATTTTTCTTCTTAGGATGAAGTCGCAAACCTGATCAGCCAAGTTGCCGATGAAAACCAGCTCAATCTGGATGGAGAATTTTCAAACCTTATGCCAACAAGGACCGATCTCGCTCCACAACAAGTGCAAGCCCAACCAGCAGCCCATGACAACGTCGACGAGCGTCTCCGTCGACTTTTGGAGAGCGATTGATTATACGCTCCATTTCACACCCAGTTTTATTACTCTTGCCTTCGTAAATCAAACACTGAAGTGAAAATTAAGAGATATAATGGTCAATCAAGAGAGTGGACGCGTTGCGACGAGTACAGCTTCCGCGAAGTGCGTTTTGGTCTCTTTTCAGAATCGTCCTCCCCAAAATCAAAACCATCTGCACTCTCTCCTTCAATCCGCATTTCCTTCTCCGTGTCATTCTCTTTGTCCTCGCTGTCTCTCTTCACTTTGGCTATTGAATCCTCCTCCTGATCATAAACAAGCAGTGAATGATCAGTAAACATCTCGTCGTTCTCTTCTTCATCGTGTTTTCTTCCAACTTTCCCTTTTTGAGGGCTTGACTCTCCATCCACGGAACTATCCTCTTCCGATTGATCGCCAGTCTCCGGCACGTCATTCTCAATCATCCCTCTCAACCTCCGCATCCACACTCTGTTGTGGCTGAGAGTGCGGAACCTGTCTCGAATCTGCATATCGCTTCTGTTCAACCCGAGTGACTCGTCTTTAGCGATCGCTGCCCAATGCATCCCATGTTTGATGATTCCACTTGCCAACAACTCGTCCTCTGCTGGTGTAAATCGCTATCAGAACCAAAATGAAGGGAAGGAGGGGAGAACACACCTTCCTCTTTTCGATCTTCGCTTTGTGACGTCCTGTTTTGGGGGCATCACCTTCCTCGACTAATCTCGGGTCTGACGGAGGCGATGAAAGAACTGAGAAGAAAGGAAGGATACTGTGAATAGCCGGCGTATGCGTGGGTAGGATAAGACTGATTGAGACTCCAGAATTAGTCGCCTTGACTGTCCTTTTCGCCTTCCCTCCGCTTTTTCGGTTTGAGTGGTCAGAAACCGGCTCAGAATGATCAGAGTCATCATCATCGTCAACAATGCGCTTGATCGATGCCATTTTTGACGGCTGGTGAGGATCATTTGCTGTGAGCACATATTTTGGAGGGACAACTGACGGGGGTTGTCTTACCGATTGTGTGTTCTGCCTTTGTTGGATATCCGGCAAAGAATTTCCTTCCACAATGATTGATTCAACGCTAACGGCATCTACATTTGCGGTAGCTTGAGGAATTAAAAGTTCTTCCGTTTGGATTGACACATCACGGTTGGCGCTTGTTTCTGAATCCAATTGGATCGGTTCATCAATGGTATTGGCAGATTCCTCTTTAGAAGGTGGAATTATGGATAAAACAAATGAGTAAAGAGATTCTAACTCATTGAGAAAACCAGTGTCGAGTTTTTCAGAATTGTTGATGATATCACGAAGAGTGACCGAAAAGAACTTGATGATCTCAATTGGAGATGAAAATCTTTGCTGAATGGAAAGACTATTCAGGATTTGTGTTCGAAATTCTGGAGGAAGAGGATCATCTTGTTTTGACTTGTTCGTGACTACGAAAATTGAAATATCTTCTTTATTGCGCCCAATTGAGTTTGGAAAGACATTGTTTAAGACGGTTGTACAAGATTCGAGGATAGACAAATAAAGTTGTGAGAAGAGAGGGGAGTTGAAATGTGATTTCCTAGTTTCGTCGAGAACGAATGATTTGTTAAGAAATTGAATAAAGGTGGATAATGTTGCGGTTTGAGATTCAATAAGTTGAAAAAGAGCACAACAATCCAGGCGGAAGCAGAGGAGAGAGACATGTGGATTATCAATTGATGATGGGATGAGTGAGACCAAATAATCCATATCTTCCCTCACATCGGGGAGAGTCTGTGCATGTGATTCGATAAAGCTGATCAAATGTCGAGAAAAATGTGAAAAGAAAGAGTCATCCATATGGAAACATTCATTGTGGGTGAACAAATCTGTGTTTGGTAAAGGAAATCTGGTGCTATCGATGAAGTTTGTGAAAATCATGTTTCAAATTAAAAAAAATGAGTGAAATGAAAATGAAGATTACTATTCATACTGTGCCCTCACCAAACCTCTCGATGATGGAAACTCTTCGTCTCCAGAAGATCTGAGAAGTTAAAAAAGAGAAGAAAACAAACTTTGGCTTGCTCCTCCGATGAGAACTTCTGGGTGCCACTGGCTGTGGCGCACTGCTTCCAATCGCCTTCTCTTTGTGCCGTGAAGCCGAATCTGGCCGTTGCCGTTTCCCAGACATTGGCCGTGTCTGCGTCATTCCTCCCCCATCCCATCCCTGGCTTCTCCCTGAGTATCCCCGCGTGCCTGCCATTCCCATCCCGTGCCCACTCTGCGTGGCATACAACAGTTCGTCTTCGCTTTCGTGCAGGTCGTCCTCCTCATCCAGAACTTGACCCAACATGTGCTGCATCCGCTGCCGTTCCTCAAAAGCCTTCCCGAGTGTCTCTGTCGTCCTGACAGGCATGTCCTGCTGTGGCTGGATGATGCTCGTTGCAGTGACGAGCGAGTTCTCCTGCCGCATGCGGTCATCCGGCACGATACTCACAAAGTCCATCCCATCCTGCTCGTCCGGATCGAGCTCGTCAGGCATCCTCAGCCGCCACTCTTCCACATCCTCGTCCCACACAGCGAGTCGTCGGACGCGTTGCTGTTCTTGTTCGGGTATGAAAAGCTGGGCGATGAGGAGGAAGAGATTCATCTGCCCTTCCAGCTCCGACATGCTCGCCAGCATGTCCTCCCGCTGCTCCTCAAACTCGTTCTGAAGCTCGTTGATCTCCGATTGCGCCTCTGCAACCATCGTCTTTGCTTTCTTGTATTCGTTCAGGAGAGACTCAAGTTGTTTCTTTTTGGTTTTGAGTTCGTCTTGAGCTGATGAAAACTGCTTCTTCAGATCAATCTCAGCAACCACTTTTGCATCCAACAGTCGCTTCGCTTCTTCTCGCTCCTTCCTCAATCTCTCCTTCTCCTTCTCGGCCTCCTCCGCTTGGAGTTTTTGTTGTGCAAGTTGTTCCTCGTATTCCTGCTTGTCCTTTCTTCTCAGTTCCTGTAATTCTTGAAACTTTGAACCTCCCTTGATCACTTTGGCCTGCATTTTTCGAAGTTTGGCCTCAGTTCTTGACCTCTCCTCTTTCTCCTTATCCACCTCAGCCTGCCTCTTTTTCAAATCTTCCTCAATCTTCTTTCGTTCTTCCTCCAGTCTCTTCTTGTCGCTTTCAAGTGCTGATTTTTCTTCCTTCGCTTTGGCCTTGAGTTCTGCTTTAAGACGTTCAATAGCTTCATCATCTTGCTGAACAACGATTTCCCCTCTTTTCTGCATTTCAAGCATTCGTTTCAATTCTGCGATTTCTTCTTGCATCTTCAAAACAAGTGGATCGTTTGCTGAGTTAATCACGGGCTTGTTCTTGATTTGCTTGGCTCTGTTCGCATATTTGAGTGTGGAAAATGTTTCATCATAATTGTATTCTGCAGGACCAAGGTTGGCAATCATCACAGTTTTCGCATTTCCTCCAAGCGAGTCCTGAAGAAGACGTGTCAGTTTCGAATCACGATAAGGAATGTGCCCCGGATTCTTCTTAGTCAGCATGTTGATCACCGTCCCAAGCGTCAACAGTGATTTGTTAATCTCAATTGCTTCCATCAGTCGATCTCCAGTCGCTTCCGTTTTCGACTGACGCTCAGATCCTGCCAAGTCAACCATATTCAAACGACCAACTCGCACAATCGGATTCCCATCTTTGTCCAGTTGCGATAGGTCTGCACATTCAACCGAAATCTGAAATATCGAATGCGAACGCGATGACGTCTTGTTCATCTTCGTCTCCGCCACCACACGATTGTCTGACCCCTTTTGCATCACCGCCTCCATCATCTTCGGATCCTTGCAAACCACAATCGTCAAATCTTTCACATAAACTCCAGACTTCGGATGCTCCTTTATCGGAAGATCCACTGCATTCTCCTTCTTCGACAGAAGATCTTGAATCTTTTCTCGGTAGATTTCCAGATATGACACCGAAACAAGAAATTGCTTCGTTTTGTCTGCTTGTTCAATGTGAGAGAAAATGTGCTGGAATGAACGCGGAATCACTCCAGGATCATCAGGATATCCAGTCATCGTGTGCGTCTTCCCCGTTCCCGTCTGTCCATATGCAAAAATCGTTCCATTAAACCCATCCATCACTGAATTGATGATTCGACGACATGTCTCGTCGTAAATGCTTGACTGGGTTGCACTACAACAATAAAAAAAACATTTTCATCAACCACAAAGAGGTCATACTCGGGTGGATAGATGTGATCAAATGTATATGTATGTTCAGGCTCTCCAGAGGATTGTGAGTCTTTTGGTCTCACAATCCTGATCGAACCAGTTGCCCGGTTCATGTGAACACACCTGAAGCAATAAAATGGAGAGAATAATGGAGAATCGTTTTTATTATCACAAAATTATTCATACATTTTGTACTTCGCGTCAACTTCTTTCTGACTCAGCGGCCGACATCGCACAACGACCTAAAACGAAAAATATTGCATAAATTGGTTCTTTAACGCGATACCTGGACGTTGTCTTCTTTTCCCTCTGACATTGATGAGTGTTGATGATGAAGACGGTTCTCTCAATGGGTTCATTTTCTCTCTCCGATGCAAAAGGTGACTCTAACAGTGGTTAGGGTGATGCTTATCATCGCCCTTATTCTGTGCGCTGGTATTGTCTCTTCCATAGCATTTGTTTCCCAGCCATCGCACTCCTTTTCAAAGTTCTCCAATTTTACGTCCCTGAAATGATTTTACGGGGAGTTTCAATCCTCCTTCTCCTACCTCTGATCTTTGACTGCTGGAATCCAAAACCAAAGCGATCAGAAACCGAAAATACATCTTCTCCAACAACATATAAAAGTTTGTCTTGACTCTATCATGTGGAGATGTCTTATAGTATTTGCGTTAGTCTCATTGATTCTGTATGCTGCTGGTGACTGTGTTGATGCCTTAGCACATAAAAATATCGTGTACCTCAACGTAACACTACTTCTTAATGGATTGGCAAATGTCGCCTATTCTATTGCATGCAGTCCTCCAAGTCCCCTCATTCAAAAGGAAGCTTGGTTCTTTACATTTGTTGTGATGTTTGGAGCCGCACTCTCACAGCATTTCGTCATGAACGAGGAACTCTACCAAAATCGAATGAAAGTAATTTTTTACTGGCTATTCCAGCTGAGTACTGCCATCCTTGTGACAGTAACTGTCAATACGCGTGATTGTCAGGATAGATGCGGGTTTGACTTCATTTCTATTCATTTTTTGCGATTCAAGTGATTGCCATGTCTATTGCATTATCGGCTCGATTCTCAACGTAATTTCTCAATGCTCCAAATTTTATTCACACTTTTCTGCGACGGGCATTGGAATAGATTATGTTATTTTGGGAATCTTTTGGTTCGGTTCGACGCTCTTTGTTTCTTATCTTTCTCAGGTATATTCTGGCAATTTTTCTCTGCGAAGGAATGGACATGCCCCGAGCTCCGAGAACTGAAACAATACAGTACAATCGAGCCACTGTACACGAATTAAGTCGTGATTCATGCTGTTTTCATCTGTTCATTTTCACTTCACCCTTCATTTGATAACCAAGAATCAGCCTGCAATTTCCAGGGTTCCTGATGGATATGGTTCTCAGAAACATTGCTCTCCGAGGGAATCAAAAGAAAAAAATGTGAAGTGAAAGCAGAAACTAAGAAAAACAATTTTATTGAACGAGACAAAAATGACAGATGTGAGAGCTCTGTGGTCAATACGAAACGTACGAGTCGATAACTTGGGTATTGTCATCGATAGTTCGCATCGACGACTCAATATCATTTGGAAAAGACACCGAACGACGCTTTCCTTTCTTTCCCTTCTTCCCTTTCTTAGTTTTCTTCTTCTCAGCTTGAACCGACTCCAGTCCGACTTTATTTAATCTCCTAACAACATAGAGGATGTATATTTTGGAAGACAATCAAAGTACACACCACCACTTGTTGAGGAGGATTGTGTCGTCAATCTCACTTGGAGAGTCAACAGATTCGACCACACTAACCTTAGCTTTGGTTAAAACTCCAATTGGATATTCAAGATGGTCTTGACGGAAGAATAAAGTGTAGGTAAGAGCAAGAGCAGAGAAGAGGAGGACTGCACCAACCAGGAGTGTGATAATGATGGTAGTCAGTGTACAATACGTATATTCTTCAATATCCAAGCTATTAAATTGAGATTGTGGCTCTTCTTGTAGGTTTTGTTGTTGTTTTTCTTTGGGAGGCATGGGTAAACTTTACGTATGGGGAAATCAGAGGTGATGAACCATTCCCGCTCAATCATTCGAAAAATTGTTTAGAAAATACAATGAATTGTGTACCAGTGGTCTTTCAGGATAACTCTTCATTCATCAATGGAATTACTCCCATTATTATCGAAAATGTCAACCAAACTCAACGTAAAAATCCTTGTTCTTGGTCCAAAGAACGTTGGAAAGACAAACATCTCCAATCTGATTGCTGGAACGATAGAAAAGCCGAGCGAACGTTATGAACCAACCGTTGGACTCAGAATCCTTGAAGTCTTCACAACCCCAGCCACTAAGATCAAAAATGTTGGAGACAAACTCCTTGTTGAACTGTGGGATGTCTCAGGTGATCGCAGGTCTCTTTTTCTCGTTCTATAAACTCTCATTAACTCTGAATCATTCATTCTAAAGATACGAAGAAACATGGCCAGCTATCTGGAAGGATGCCGATGGGATTCTATTTGTCTTTGATGCCGATGACAAATCACAGCCAAAGGAGATGGAGATATGGTATCTACTCTTCATTATGTTCCATTCTTAACATCTTTTCAGGTATCGTTCTTTCGCCATGCCTGCCGAATTGTCCGCCAAACACTGCCGTGTTTTCGCTCATCACAAACAACCACATGTTGCAAGTTCGAATCCAATTAAATTAGGTTTCCCCCTCTTCAAATTCATTGACACTCCACCAGGATCAGCTTTTCAGGGCATTAATGTCGTTCACACATCATTAGACAATGAAGTCGATCTTGTTTGCGTCTTTTTCCATCATATTTTGCCAATTTCTTTGAAGATTCGAGGCGAGTTTGATTCACTAGCCCAAGCTGCCATCGAACACGCCTCCATTCGTCTAGAAAAGAGTAAATCAAAAAAATGACCTTATTTCATCATAGTTATTGTTTTCTTCTTCATTTCTCACTTCATGTCATTCTTTACGACATAGCAACCATTTCATCATCTAATCCTTGAACAAAGGAAGCTCCTGCCATTCTACAGAACTTACTCTTGTCTACCTTTCATTACACCCACTTTTATCTTGTTACAAAGAGCTACCTTCAGGGAGATGGGTTCCTTCATCAAAAATGAACAAGATGGCCGCATGAAGTGTCATCATTCAATTCAGTTGAAATGATTCATCTACTTACGACCTCTTGTGGGCCTTTTCTTGTTGCCAGAGCGTTGGCGGCGTTCTCCCTCTGGTGGTTGGTAGTTAACACCTGGGATTTTTGCCATTCCAATTGCGCGGAGCATCTCCATTGTGGTCTTGTCAACCTCGATGTGATCTTCTTTGACTTCGGAGATTTCTGGGCAGTAGTTGTCACGGCGTTCGCGCTCTTCCTCTTGAATTTTCAATGAGATTCCGTGAACTGGTCCCTGCACGATAAAGAGAAAGTAAGATCAATAATGGAGATAAATTGATGCCAATATCTAGAAATTTATCGATAGCTTGTCCGCCATGAACGATAAAATCGAGGATACGGAAATAAATGGAAAACAGAAGTGGTGACGTAATCACACTTTTTCGATGCGAACCATGAGATGTGTGAGGAAACCAGCGATTTTGTTGCGCAGACGCTTCGATGACAGAATGGCAACCTGTTCAACGATGCGTTTGTTGACTTGGAAGTCATTTGTGAGACGAGGATAAAAACGTTCAATAATGACACGAGCTGACTTCTTTACAGCCTTATTTCTGACGCGACCCTACAAAATCATATCAATTGTTGGAAATAAGGAATAATAATCATTGAAAGGCGGTTATGAAATCGAAACGAAGAGACACACCATTTTGATCCAACCATGATTAATTCTTTTTCTCGTGATGATGATGGAAGCTTTTAATCCGGATCTTTCTGTTGGAAATATGTATCCTATTTCTCGTTTAGACTGTTTCTTTGTTTTATATTCTAGTTTGTGTTGTGTATGTGGAGTTAGCATCCCCCCGAATCCATCCAATAAATGCGCGAACTGTCTTCGTGCACAGGTGGACATCACCGAAAGCATTAGCCGACAAAACATTCTGATCTTTTGTCGTGGCTGTGAAAGGTATTTGTCTCTAAACTCTCTGAAGATTCACAACCTCTTCTCCTCCCCTTCTCAGATATCTTCAACCACCAAGATCATGGGTAACATGCGACCTTGAATCACCTGAACTCCTTACAATTTGTCTGAAAACACTAAAGGGTTTCCACTTCATTCGATTTTCACCATCCTCTTTCTTGGAAGGCCTCAACAAGGTTCGATTGATCGAAGCGAAATTCATCTGGACGGAACCACATTCACGCAGAGTGATTGTTCGTCTTACTGTTCAGAAAGAAGTCCTTGGAGCCATTCTTCAACAAGAATTTGATGTTGTATTTGTTGTGAAGACACAGCAATGTGATACATGCACCCGCGCTATGGCTCACGATACCTGGAATGCTGTTGTTCAGATGCGTCAGAAAGTCTCTTTTTAATCCAGTTTCTTTCCTTTTTACAGGTTGACCATAAAAGAACATTCTTATATCTTGAACAGCTCATTATCAAACACAAAGCTCAGAAAGATTGCCTCCGAATTAAAGTCTTCCTCATTTCTTTCTTGTAATACTGATTTTCATGGACATGTTTCAGTCTTTCCCAGATGGCATTGACTTCTATTTCAACTTAAAGCAACATGCAATACGATTTGCACAATTTATCCAAGATTTTGTTCCTACACGGTCTGTCCTATTTATGATCTTTTCGATTATTTTCATTGTTTTCCTTTCTTGAAACATGATTCATTGCTCTTCGCTCAGAATGAAAGAATCAGAGCAGCTCATCTCTCAAGACTTCCAATCCAACACATCTAATTCAAAATACGCCATGTCCCTCGAAATTCTTCCTGTTTGTCGTGACGATCTCGTTTTTCTGCCACCCCAAGTTTCTCGGAAGTGTGGTTCAATCAGGTCCGTTCTTCTCTTCACCGAACCTCTCCTCAGCCAGCTCTGTGTTGTTAGCAAAGTGACACAGTCCATCCATTTGATGGATCCCGACAGAATGACATGTATCACACCTCTCTTCTTGATCTCTTCTCAGTCTCCGAATGCACAGGCTCTCTCTACTGGAGCCACCCCTTTACGGTTCTCGGAACTGCCGCTGACATGGTTGAGTTCCAAGTCATCGATTCAGTCCCAAGTGGACCGATCATTGGAAAGGTTACTCTTTCGTCCCTCCTCGTCCCTTCCCTTCTTCATCTCTTCCCTTCTTCATCTCTTCCCTTCTTCATCTCTTCCCTTCTTCATCTCTCTTCCCTTCTTCATCCCTTCCCTTCTTCATCTCTCTTCCCGTCTTCATCTCTCTTCCCGTCTTCATCTCTCTTCCCGTCTTCATCTCTCTTCACTTCCACCACTATTCTCTTCGCAGCACCAAAAAGCTGACGTCACTCTCCGCCGCTCCAACCGGATGGGTGACAGTGAAGTCCTCGTCCGATCCCATCTGGGAGCAATTCTCAATCCAGGCGACTTTGTGCTTGGGTTCGATCTCGAGTCTCTGAACTACGGTGACGCCCTGCACGGTTGGAAGGGAGTCGTTCCCGATGTGGTGTGTCTCCTCTCCTTTTCATCCGTTTTCCCAGATCGTCGTCAGGAAGACATTCCCACAATCCAGAAAGCGTTTGGAGAGGAGGAAGATGTGGACGATGAAGCATCTCGACGCCGAGCAGGACGAGTCGGAGATGAAGAAGGATGTGGAGGACAGGAGGATGCGGGACGAGGAGATCTTCACCCGGACAGTCGAGGAAGACAAAGAATACAGACAGAACTTTGCTCTCTTCAAAGCACAGAAGAAGGCACACCATCGCCAATCGGCTGTTGCTGCAGAGGTGATGCCAGGTATGAACACGGAGATTGATGAGGAGGACGAGGGTGAGGAAGATTCGGATGACCTGATTGGGTTGGATGAGTTGATTGATGATTTGGAGATTGACGGCGGAGAACAAGCGGAAGACCCGGAGTTGAGGAATCTTGTGGACAGCCTCAACGTCCAGTTCTAACATTTTTTGATGAATAACTTCACTTGAAAACGAAGAAAATTGAATGTTCTCTGACATACACTCGTTTCCGGTCATAATGTTGTCTGGGGATACCTATTGATTCTCGATCAAGTCAACATTTTTTCTCACGAATGTCAACACCTGCCGTTTCGTTCTCGTCTTCTGCTGAATTTCTCAAAAAAGTTCGGCCAAAGCAATTTTTTGATGGACTCTTCTCAGCAACGAATACTCGTTTTGATAACAGAACCCAAGAATCGTTCCGTCCATGTTCTGTTACTTGCCGTATCGAATTTCTATTTTGATTACATCGCAACACATCTCTGCTTTCTTACGATTTTTCAATTTTCTTTTCAAAGGAACGATTCCGGACACTCTTGGATCATGTGTCGTGAAGCATGGCGCCAACTACATTGTTTCCACTGTTGTTGGATCATTATCTCGAAAAACATCAATAACATCCAAATTTGATTCCTTAATTGGTATTTTACATGATATTTTTGCATTCTCCTTTGGTTTTTTTTCTTTCTCTTTGAAACAGCCGTAAACGTCCAATACTCTTCTCAAACTCACCCTCAATTTGAAAACGCCCAGATGGAGCGAGATAGACGAATTCTCTTCATTTCTTCATTCCTAGAATCTTTGATTGGTCAGTATGATTCAATTCATTTTGTCAAACGAATCATTCACCCTTATATTCCACAGGTGCATCGATGAATCATCTCTTTCTTTACAAAATATTCCCCTGAAAAATCGAAAATCACCATTATCGTTACTGGCTTGGTCTCTAACCGTAGATATCACCATTTTAGAAGAAGACGGTGATCCAACAGATGCTGCTGTCCTATCTTGCTTTATGGGGCTGAAATCAGGTATAATCTCTCCCCTCTTCTTGTTTTTTAGTAAAATTTCCAGAATTATTTGTGTCTGAGAATCCTCACACGAGATCTTTCTCAATCAGTCCTGTCCAACCAGAAAACGAAATTGGGAGAATAGCCCCCGCTCATCTTGAATTCATCACATTACCAATCTGTGTGACATTTGGGATTGTCAATACAGTCAAAGGGTTCGTCATTGCTGCACTCTTCATATTTCATCTGTTCTCAAACAGCATTTTACTCCTCGCCGATCCATCAGAGGAAGAACTCACACTTCCTGCGAGCACAATTCGATTTGTGATTGATATTCTGCGAGAACAGCCTCGTTTTCTGATGCTCGAGAAAGACGCAGGCATTCCTCTGGATTTTTCGAAAGAGATTCACCTCAAACCCAAAGACATCTTCTCGCCGTCTCCACTGGCTCTTGATGTTGCTCTGGGACGAGCGAAGTCGCTGTGGAAAGCAACGCCGTTGTGATTCAGCATTTCACAGATTGAATAGAGAAGACGAAATCGACAGTGAACATTGGAGAAGAATGAAGAAACAAAAGATAATTGCGTCTCTGGAATTCAAGCAACAATAGTACTCCTTAAAGTCGTTGATATTGGGATAACTCAACTGTACCATTCGTAAATAAGTGGCTTTCAAAATGAGAATCAACTGAATTGAGGATTGTAGGGAAGGGGACCAGGAATACGACCTTCCGCAAGCAATTTATCACGAAGATACAAACATGCCAACGTTTTGGAGTCATGAGTAGCCTTCCAGAGAGAGTCCAAGGGAACGATCTGAATTGTTGAAAGAAAGAAATGAGAGATACTTTAAGGCGAATATATTCCCCATGTTCCGTGAGACCAGCCAATTTTCCTTCCAATTGTGTCATTTGACTTTTTGTCATTTCCACACGATAGAGATATAGACGGATGAACTCATCGCAGAGTCCGACTGACGGATAAAACCCTCTTACTTCTTTTCCATGAGCAAGTTCAGTGAGATCAATCATGTCTTTTTCTGTCAGAGAAATTCCAGTTTCTTCCTGCAAATTTAACAATGTTCAGAACAGACTTTCATTTCCTGGACGACAACTCCAGCAAAATTTGATGAACCATCAATCATACCCGCGACAGCTTCCAGAAAGTTTGATTTTCCAACTGCGAGTCTCGGTTGCTCAACCAATAGCGCATATGACTGATTCTCGCAGATGACTTCAACGAGGCAGGCGACAGCTCCTCCACGAAGAAGGATGATGCCAGGAATTGGATGAGTTCCATCTGCAACGTATGCCTCAACTTTCATCTTCACAAAAAGAATTCTGTTTGGGGTAGCATCCACGTTCTGAATGAGAATGGACTTCACAGTGATCCCGGCGTCAACTGACTTAACCCAATCCTGAAATGGAACAAATGTATCAATAACTCGTTGGACATCAATATCACCTGTGAGGCCAGTGACTGGAACAGCTGTGTCTTTGATAATAACTGAGGACATGGACAAGAAGAAAAAACGGTGGGTTAGATGGATTTGACAGATCAATTCCACACTCTCTGCGCGGCAGACCCTGACATCCAACCGCCAGTTCCATTTTCAACCGCAGATGCTGATGATCTCTTTCTTCAAGATTGTATAAAAATTGCTGATCGTATCAAAACTGAACACAACAATCTCCTCAGCTATTCACCGTCATACACCAGCATTTACTCATTTCCGGTTGCTGAATTCGAACCAATGAGTGAAGAGAAAAGAGATGCACTTGCTTTACACTTCCGTGCGTTCTTACGCGAGACAACAGTCACCATCAAAAGTTTGGAGGAAGAGATCACTGGATTTGTTGATCAACAGAAAGCCGGGATTCTTTTCTCAATCTTTAAAAGTAAAGCACAGCGATCTGCAGAGATCGAAGAATTAGCAGAAGTAATAAAAGCACGACAATCCATGATCACGTATCTCCTGCACGCTCTCAGCGAAACAACAAAACTCTTCCAAACAATCACTTCTGTTCGAACTTATATTGATCAGAAAAGCTCTCTTGCCTTTCGTCTCAAGCCTATCCTTCATACTGAATCATCAAAACAAGAACAGAGCTCTCAAGAGAAGCAAATCAAGAAAACTCTTATGAACAGGTCACTCGCATCTAGACACGACAATACAGCAGTTCCGACCATCTCTGGAGACGAACAAATTGCTCCATCTTCATTTGTTCCTCTGGATTCAGACGACGCTCAACAGATGGAACTCGAGAGCAGACAGGTCATGGATCGATACCTAAAAGTTCAGTGTGACGTCTTCATCTCCCATATTTTCCAGGAAAACACACCAAATAGTGAAAGATATTGCAATGCTCTCTGAAGCCCTCAAAGAGATGGTGATTGAACAAGAACACAAAATTGACATCATTGCTGAGCTTACTGACATGGCCGAACATTATGTGAGAGAGGGAACAAGCTTGATTAGGAAGGTTTGGTCATTCTTTGTCTCAAATTCTCGCAGGCGGCAAAACGATGGTCCCTTCGACGATGGATAGCGTATGTGTACCTTGCACTGGGGGGTTTACTTCTTTTGCGTGAAATTTTCTGAACATTAATTGTGTATTTGTGTTCGTTCTTAATTCCCCTTCATTTCATCTCATTTTCTGAAACAAATCATCGAATAACTGACAAACTTCTCTGCACATGTCGAAGAACTCAAAGCGGAGGAGAGAAAATGCGTCATTTCATCTTCTTCCTTTCCCTCGCTTTGACTTGGTAGTGGGTTTTTTCTCTCGGCCCTTCTTTGGTTTTTCTCCTGATAATTGGCAATCAGTCCAAATTGGCAACCCTTGGAATACCTGACCTGACGGTAGGTTGATGAGTTTAGCCATTTCTTCTTTCATTCCTGAGCAATCGATGCGGAGTAGGTCAACTTCTACACTCACCCTATCCTGCTTGTGGAATGAATACATAGCATCGATTTGATAATCATATTGACCCACAGGAGTGCAAGATAACCCCCACTTTTTGACTGTGTTCACGATATGCTGAGAACAGAATGACAGATAAGAGATACCTTTCGTGTGGATGATTTATGGAGTGAGAAGACAGAACCTTGGCAAAGAAGACAAGCAATTCGGAGAAATTCTAAATCAGCTCCAGATTTCCTCGTTCCAAAAGGTGGATTCATGAGAACTGTATCGAAGAGCGGGAGTGTCGGAGGCGATTGAAGAACAGGGAATTCAGATTCAGGAGTATCTGACAAAGACAGTTTTGCGTTGATAATTTGTGGGAGGAGAAGAGTAGGGAGAGATTCAAATACATCTGCTCGTATGAACTCAATTGATACATCGGCATGCTCAGCATTCGATTGAGCAATGGATAATGCACTATCATCAATGTCAACTGATGTTACAGTTCTGAATGACTATGAATCACAAAAAAATGGTAGACAGTGCATCAAGAATCTTGGCTCCAATTCCGAGGATACCTGGCCCACAACCTGTGAAAAATATGAGAGAACGATTAGCAATACCAAGATCAAGAATATTTTTGCCAACAATACAATCGAGCTCCATTGCATGCAACAGTAGATGTGCGGCAACATAAGCAGGTGTGTTGTACTTAATCGAAGATGAAGAGAGGGATACATGATGGAAATGGGGTTAAACTTGTTCAAGTGCTATATCTGGAGATTGAAATCCGTCGAGCTGCTCTAGTCGAGATTGAAGCTGCTTCAAGCGAATTGACATAATTAAGGGCAAAATGTCAGAACCACCAAAACAGGCGTTCACCATTTCGAAACGAACAGATAATGATGCAGGAAAGATTTTAGAGATGCTCAAATCAGCAAAGAACGCAATTGTGCTAACCGGACAAGCCCTCAATCTCGAAGCTGGCTTGGACGACCTGGAAGTAAGACAAACCACACAACAGAGCAATGATACAATTTCATCAGTGCCATTGTCACTACGGAGAGAACAAGCTGCGCCGACTCCATCGTATATGACAATTGCTGAACTTTTCAAGCGAGGTATTTGTTCAACTTTTTTTGGTCTTTATGGTGACTAATCCGTTGTAAATGATGAAAAAATCGAACAAAACTTGACTCTCCTTCATCTTTATGCCAATTTGATCATTCTAGGTCTCATTAAGAACGTAATCACAACAACAATCGAAGGTCTTCATCAACGCTCTGGAATTCCACAGCAAAACGTCTTTGAAGTTTTTGGAAACTGCTTTACAGAATTCTGCCTTTCCTGCAAAGCAACGTATCGCCGCGACTATGACGTCACGAGTCCTCTTTCGCAATCTTTATATCTTCCCGTTCCTCCACCCTCTCATAATTCTGATGAAAAGGAAACACCTGTCCCGCCCCCTCTTGATGGTCATCTGACGGGTCGGACATGTACTGCAGCTGCTAAAGGAAAGTCTGGAGAGTGTGGAGGACGCCTAAGAGATATGATCGTCCACAACGGTGACAACCTCACCTCAGCATTTGCGAAAGCATTGGAAGCGTCTCAACAGGTTTGATTTTACTTTTTCTCCATCTTCTTAGAGCGATCTTTTTATTTGCATTGGTGATTCACTCTCGATTTCTCCGATCTGTGAATTGCCAGTTGTTGCCAAGCAGAAAAGGGCAAAACTTGTTATTATCAATACATCACCGTATTTTTCTCATTTTGACCAACATTCACCAGCACACCTCTTGATCCAGTCGCAGATTGCACACTCCATCTCCACTCGATGAATCTCGCCATGAAACTCCTCATGAACAAGATGGATGTTGAAATCCCATCTTTCACTCTCCGAAAACAAGTTTTTGTTGGAAATGATTTTGAAGAACTTGTTGAAGCTGATCGTCAATACTTCGATGAACAAAACAGGTCAGTTCTCTTCCAATCCAATTTTTTGCTCATTCAACTTCTTTTTCTTCCTGTCAGAGTTTCTTTCTTTTATTATTTCTATGTGAATTTCCATTCTAAGGTATCGATGGACTGTTTTCGTTCAATCACCTCCCAACACACAATCCTCCCTTCAATCCTTTATTGAATCTGTTGATTTCACATTCCCTCCAAATTCATTCAAGCAAACCACGATCACATTGAAACATCCACCATTTCAGGTGACACGAGTTGGGCATACACCCTTTGATGTGAGGGTAGACCTTCATGTTGTCGCAAACAGCACTCGAAACACTATTCATCTTAACCACAAGCTAGCATTAGTGAAGGGAGGATCTGCGTTTATCGCAAACATTGATTTGACCGGCCTCATTGAATGATTTTACACTTCACTCTTCTTTTCTCTGTTTTGGATCTGTTGTCTGATTTCTAGAATGGCATAAGACTCATATCAATGCACCTATCCTGAGAAACTCCACAATAAACGGATATTGCTGAAGAAGGAAGATATTTGAAGATTGTCGGAAGAAGTGTGAATGAAGAGAGAATGAATGAGTGTTGTGAACTAATATCCAGTAATTTCAAAGGTTGAAGGGGTTGTCTTTGATTAATGTGGAAATTTGTCGATTTATCCTGTTCTGAGGATAAGGTGAACACCAGAATCGGTTGAGACAATATCACTCATTTGGTTCACTTGAAGAGCAAATGATGCGTCCTCAAATGGTTTTTGCATTTGTCCACGGGTAAAGAAATTCAGATCACCTCCATTTCGAGCAGATCCACAGTCAGAAAATTCTTTGGCGATTTCAGCGAATTTTTTCTCTCCTGATTTGATTTGTGCTTCATAACCTATACAAAAAACCGAAAAGGAGAGATAGTGAAAAAGAAGTGAGGTGAAAACCCTTGAGAATTTCGATTGCTTCTTCTTTCGTTCTCGTGATTTTTGGCTCTCTCCATGACGATGGGTTTCTAAAAATGAAAGTAATGAATCCGAAAAGCAAGAAAACACCGACCTGGATTTATTGTGCTTTACAAGAATGTGACTGCAGCGAACTTGAGACATGGGTTGATGTTGTTGTGGGACGAGTGACGACTCCATGGGATTCACTTAACGTGGGGACACACTATTACATTCCAATACATTCATCTCCCTCCAACACTGGATAATTTTTAAAATTACGCCGCACAGTCTCTTCCCTCACAACTTTGTCAAGGCATTTGCCAAGGTTCCACCTAACAGCTCGTTCCCTTAAGCCCTCGTGAAACCTTTCACAGAGACAGACTACTTTCCTGATGTGTGTGTCCATCGCTCAGATATCTTCACACACATCTTGCGGGAGTACAGAGCTCTAAAAATCAGATCTCTTTCGGACACAGCGGACACATACACATCCAACACAAGTCTTCATCCACTCGACAAACTCCGAATGGACTCCCTGAGGAAGGCTCTCACTCATCGTCTGTATTCGGGTGTGCCAAAGGAAGTAGAATTAATGGATGAGATAGCGTTTGAAGAATTGTTGAATTCAATCCGCAAGAATAGCTTGATAACAATCCTCCCATCACCTCTCTTTGTATCAGGCTTGATTGTCGAATTGCAATCGAACTCACAGTTGCCAATCGGATAAATCACATCCATCCTTGGATGCGATCTCTCAACAGCAACCACTGTTCAACTGTTCCTCGCACGGTATGGTTGGGACACAGCACCATTCTCACAGAAAATTCTCGCTGAGCTTCCTCCTCCGACATTCAGACCTCAACGAGATTCTCCTGAATACCAAACGAGACGCTCATTTCACAGCCATCGAGTCTACACCATCGATCCAGAGGAATCAAAGTATTTGGACGATGCCATCTCTGTCGGTCAATTCACTGATCCCATCCGACTCCCTGAACATCTTCGGGAGCAGTTGGACACTTTTCACAAAATTGGTGTTCACATCGCTGATGTGACTCATTTCCTACAGGCTAACAGCCCACTCGACAAACTTGCCCAACATCGCTCCACATCACACTATCTGGTTGGATCTGTCATCACGATGTTGCCAAAACTTCTTTCCAACAGCCTCTGCTCCCTCGAGCCAGGGGTTGATCGGTTCAGCGTCAGTGTGACGTTTGTTGTCGACGGGGAGGGCGAGATAGTCGAAGGAAGCAGCATTTGGGTCGGTCGATCGATCATCCAACCGTTCTATCCTCAAAATCTTGATCATCCAGAATTCTTGACGTCTCTCGTCTCAAAAGATCCTCTGCCTGGAAACGGTTGCGGACTGGAGTCTCATCAGCTCATCGAAGAGTTCATGCTTACTGCTAACCGCCTCGTTTATGCATTCGTCTACAGCGTCTTCCCCAACCACACCGTTGTCCGCACTCAGCAACATCCGCATCTTGCGCTCATCTCCCAATTGACCTCCATCAACACTCAATTCGGGTTGGGAATCAATTTCAATCACAGTCCATCTTCGAACGAGCAGTTTGCTCAAATCACCAATTCGTTCCAGGAAGCAGCTGCGACACTCCCAGTCCCAATTCGTGAAGGGATTAATTGCCATCTCCAGTCGTGGATGCAAAGTGCGAATTACTCTCCAACCGCATCTCCGAAGTGATGAAAAGAGACAATCAGATGTAAAATCGAGCTCTTAGCTGTGTTGGACTTGTCACCAACTTCGAGAAAGGATGAATGTCCATCAACGTCCCTGGACTGAACATTCGAAGCCAACTTCTCTCCAAAGACGATCTCCACATCAACCACGGAATCCCAACCGACCAATCTCTTCCTGTCATTCTTAATCACGCCATAGCCAAACTACTCTCACCTCCAATGACACCAGAGATACCGTATTCCATGCTACGCATCCGCACACAGTTGGCCCCAGAGCCAGAATTCCCAGCCCCTTCTCCTTCCTTCTCCGACGACCCTGAAATGGATTGTACGATGCTTCTTGATGCTCTGTCTTTCCCCTTCCTTTCCACATCTTCCAACTGTGTCAAACGAGCACTACCAACATCGCACACTCCGCTGTTTTGCCTCAAAACCAACATCAGGGATATTTGTCTCTTCGAAAGAGTGAAAGTGCTCGTTCGACCAGTTTCAATTATTCTTGACGGAGAAAATGCTAAACCTCCTGGATATTCATTGACTGTTGTCGAATTTCTTGAACATAGGTTGGAATCAAATGTCGAAATTGTTCCTCTAACAAAACAACAGCTACCAGGAATTCCAATGAAACAACGAGACCAAAAACCACACTAATCTTGTATCATTTTAAACTTTCTCGACTTTCATGATCTGTTTTCTTTTTTTTACGATTCATTTCTCCCATGAAAAGATAAGTGGGATGATCTAGTCGAATCGATAACCTCTGAAACTTACTCAATGAAGTACATCGGATTTTTCCTCACATACCATGTTAATTGTCTTTCCCATGATAAATCAATCGACATTCGCATACAAAAAACTCACCCCTTTTCGACTGTGACAAAACGATCTGCAATTCACCCCCCTTCGAAGGAAATGTTTTCGCTCCTCAAAGTCTCTGTCATTCACGGGTCTAGTCTTTACGAAACCCCTACAGTTTATCTTTCACAACAATATTCTTTCCTTCGCCATGTTGGACAACTGACCACCCAATCCCCAATTCATCGTAGATGATTCGAATCTTCATAATAATATTGATCCTTCTCCCAACGGTTGGTTTATTGTGCTTTTTTTCCTACTTTTTATCTCATGTAAGATCATTCTAATACTTTCCAGTTCTGTCAAAAACTGCTCCGTCGAAATGTTCACATCGATTTTTTCACGGAGATCTAATCGGTATTATTCAATTTATACTGTTCTTTCCGAAACGTTACTCCATTTTTTTCAGATTCTGTACGTCTACAATTTTTTTAATCCGTGTTCAAGAACAAAACTTCATTGCTCACCTACTGATGATTTATTCGGATATACACACAGTTTCTGAGGTTAAAACCATTTTTATTCATTATATATCGATTTATTCTCCATCGATTATATCATACATTCATCCTTGTCTTGAAAATTGATTTGCATTTGTGAATAGTGCTTTTTCCTCTCTAATATCCAAGTAAAGGTGACCAAATCAACCATCTTTCTCTTAACAAGTGATTTACATCCAGTACAGACAAAACTTGGATCTACGTCAAAGGAACGGGAACGAGTCCCGCTCAATCATTGACGGAATCGAAAAATTAAGTCACCCCGAAGGGGATGAAGAGGACAGACTGGATTTAACCAGTTCACCGCAATCCTTACTCAAAAGTTTGAGCCTGTGACATGACGATTCAATTTACGTTTAAACCAATATGTTAGTGTAAGTGTTGTGGGCAGGATCTATCTATCTCATCAAGAAGGCATGAGTACTCCACCAAAAATGCGTAAACGTGTAGAATTCTCTTTTCATATCTTTTCAGGCGATATGTTCACTCAACAACAAATGCCTGGAGTCTCACCACGCCTGTCACCACTTCAGCTCGTTATTGTCTTGTCGGTGATCTTTGTTGTCTTCATCGCACTTGGAGTTCCTATTTCCATTCAATCGTCGAGGGTATTGCGTTTCTTTTGCTTACACATCTAGCTCTACGAAAAAGTGATCCCTTATCACACAGATCCAGAAGGAGCAATCCAGAAATCGTTCAATGTCAAAAAAAATGTTAATGGTCCTGTGTATGTGATGTATCAACTGGAAGATTACTACCAAAACCATCGAAGATTCGTGAATTCACGAAATTACGACCAACTGAAAGGAAAAAAGATCTCTGATCAACAATTATATGGTATAATCTCTTCCATCCGCTTATCTCCCTCAGATTGTGATCCTAGGCTTACCAAAGATGATGATCCACACATCAATCCTTGCGGAATTGCAGCTCAGATGTTGTTCAATGATTCATACACCCTGAAAAAAGACGATGGTACTGGCCTTTTTTCTCCAGTTCAATGGGTTCGTGATGATCTTGTTTGGAAGTCCGATCGCGTATAAAACTCTTTTTTAGTCATCGTCATTTTTCAGAAGCTCTTCAAACGCTCAGATGACGCTTGGACAGATGTATCAAAAGATGATTTCATCGTTTGGATGAAAACTGCTGCTCTTCCAGACTTTCGGAAACCATACGCTCGACTTCCAAACGGTCTTCCAGCTGGAGATTACATCGTCGAGATTTCGAACAGTATGACATTCCTCTTTGAGGATCTTCTTTTCTAAGTTTATACTGCCACAAAAGGTCCCAAATCAATTGTTTTTTCTCAACATACATGGTTTGGAGGAAAGAATCCTTTCATTGGTGTCTTTCTTCATTATTCATCGTCAAACAGGAATTCTATTTTTGGTTGTTGGAGGAACATGCGGTCTTCTTGCTTTATTGATTGGGCTCAAGGCGTGTCTTTGTCCACGAAAGTTTTCTGAAGCTGATCTTCAATCCCTCATGGTTTACCTCACATTTTCTCAAATTCCTCCAGAAAGATCAATAACAACGGCGCCTTTGACTTTTCTTCGTTGGAACACCCTCATTATTTGGAGGGTTTCGTTTCTCTTGATTCATAAAATGTTGATGTTTCATTGTACTCCTCTGGAAAGGTGGTGGACGAATGGAAAACCAAGTTTCTTGAAGGGGCAGCGACAGTTGCGTCCATATTCCTGATTTTAGCGGTGAATCCAAGACAAAGCCATCTTTCTGAAAGGATGTTCTCCTATCAATATGCACAGTAGGTGACAGAGTCCGCACCCGGCTACTCCACAAATCAATCAGTCCGTATTCTTCAATTTCATTCTTTTCGTTTCTTCTCAGATGAAGATTGCTGATGTAGATGGTGGGAGCCTGACACACTCAGTGAATGTTCAATCACGAGTCGATTCATGGAGATCAGCACTGAAGACAGTGAGATCAGTGAGTAATGAAGAGAAGAAGGCTAAGAAATATTGAGTTATCGTCTCGTGAAATGTGTGTAAGAAGTTTCAACGATGGAAAGAAAGAGGGGTCATGATCTGAACCCACCCAGAGTGTCTGTTCCACAGAGGGATCTACGGTCCAGGATGACATCTTTTTCGATAGAAGAAACAAGCGTGGGAAGTGGACGGCGGAGAGGATGGAGGGGCTTTGCTCAGGCGGGAGTTGACTTCGAAGCAGCCGTGTCCCGTTCCTGTCTCGTCTGCACACAAATCTCCGGACGAAACCTTCAACTCGTTCTCTTCCTCAAACAATTCTCCAATGTCCACGTTCCTCTCTCCCACAACCACTCTTCCCCCAAATCCCCCACATCCATCAATTCTCACTATCACTCTCAACACTCCTTCATCTTCTCCCACTCTCCATCCAATCAACACTGATTCACATGGCTTTCTAATCGTTCCGCATTCCTCCCAGCGACATCTCCAACACAGTCGAGTCCACCCGCAGCAGCCGTGATGGTGCTTGATCTGTCCAAATCGTACATCACGCCCTCCCCCATCCCTCACGTGGAAGAATCGTTTGTCCCTCAACTCGGCATCGAGATTGTCTTCCACGCGACGTTTCGAGGTCTCCTTCTCTTCGCCCACTCCCACCCTCCCGACGAATCCGCCCACATCTGGTTGAACATTTTCAACCAATTGTTTGTGTCGGCTGTGGCGCGGAACCTTCCCGAAGAAGACCAAGACGTGGTTTCATATCTGATTCAAATGTATTTCGCTGATCATGGGAACACGTCAAACACGTCGGATTTCGCATCGCACACTACGGTTCTACGGAAATCCATCTCTCTCTCCGCCCGACACGAAAGCAGGGGAAAGACCTCGCATGGTCTGCACTTCCAACAACGACCCCACTCTCACTCCATCTCTCGTCAGATGAATCCCCTTCGATCGAAGTGCCGGTGACATTCGCTCTGCTTCATTCTTCGTTTGGCGTGGCAGATGTAAGAATACGTCCAGACAAGCCGTATTCGACGCTCATCTGACAATCATCAACTGCGGTGGTGTTATTTGTGATGCTGGCAGAGACGGCTTTTGGAGACGACAGGACAGCTCACGACAATCTCGTTCCTCTCCTCACTTCTGCTCGCTCCTTCCGTTTCCCAACTCGTGTCCACGCGATCAGCACCCTGGGATACATCGCGAAGAACCAGCCGCTCGTTCAAGGCAAGAACATCGGGAAACTGTCCGAGCTTCTTCGAGAGAATGAAACCGAGATGAACATGAATTCAGAAAAGACATCACTTCTGGACAAAATGATCCGTCTCTTCCCAATCATGAACTCCACCTCGCTCGACGAGCAGACCGAATTCGAACTCTTCCACTCCTCACCCACTCCAATCACTGTCATCCGACGACTTCTCAACTCCTTCCTTCACATTGTTCAATTAGTCTCAGAGAAGGGCGCAGAGTTGGATAGACTTCACGAACGATGGAAAAAAACAGGTCGACTCGTTTGAGGAACAGATCTTCGACATGTAGAGATGTCTAACAGACGCGGGAAATGCACCAGCACCCTCTCCTCGCCTGTCCCTCGCGCGAACAATGGAGAATCATCTTCCGTCGGATGCTGACGACGACTTGATGTCGATGAACCCTCCCTCGCCTTCTCCTTCGTTCCCAACCACTCCCATCACAAAACATCACATGTCACTGAAATCGTCTCCGAAGAGGTTTTCGAGCGACGAAGATGTTGATCCGAACTTCGGACCGATAGAAGTTGTGGGAATGAATTCCAACCCATTCGAGATAGATCTGAGCACAGGCGATGATGAAGAGTCGAGTGATACTGAATCGACATGCCTGACAGTCACTTCCCCACAGCACCAACACTCAGCCTCCACCCACACCTCACCAGCACCCAAACATTCCAGTCCAGATCGGGTATCTGAGGCGAGGGATGTACAAACGATCAAACAGAATCGTCTCCCTCGTGCCTCTCTTCCGACCAGCACACAACAACCCCACTCCAATCATTGACAAGCTGGTTTGATCCCGCTTGGCTGTTCAGTTGGGAGTGAATTAGGATGAAGAGAGTGAATCAGGAAGTATTGTATTCCTTCAGTCAAACGAAGAAAGGAACCAGCAATTGATGGAATATCCTGCAGTCCCAAAGGCACTGTTTTACGCAATCAAACTGATCGGAACACTCGTCACTCCGCCTCTCCTCCCGCTTCTCAATGGAAGTCCACATCGTGCAACCCTGAAACACACGAGAGAGGAATAACTGGACAAGGATTAGAATGATGAACGCGAAAAGAAGAGAAAGGAAGTTAAAGAGAATAAAGACGATGAGAATTTTGACATCGCTCGCTTGCTGGCTGTGACAAACTGAACAACTGTCACGTAGATCTGGCCACTCTCACATTCATGTTCCACGGCGGGTGGTGGAAACAGAAATGGTTTTTCCGTTTGGTGCGATGGAAACATCAACAGTTTTCTTGTTGATGATGGGTGTGAAGCGAACAGAATTAACATTCATGACGTTGCCACGTTCCTTGGAGAGAACAATACCATCACGCTTGACGATGTTAACATTGTGACCTTGAGTCAGAGCCCATGAAAGATTGCGGGACATCTACAGTTTGGGGCGAGAAAAATGACGCGAGAATGATGGGAGAGAAAAGAGATGAAAATGGGGATATAATCCAGCAAAACTTAAAAAAGAGTCAATAATATCATATTTTTCACCAAAAATTACACAAAAGATCTTCATACTGCCGAAAATCCAGTGATCTTTAATCCCAACGCGGCAGTCACCCACATCGAACTTGCTGATTTATCAATGTCTTGGATATCGAGTCAAGGAGACTATCTCCAACAGAAATATAGCGGTACAGGTAATTCTGATACAACCAAGCAGTATTACATGCCTTTTTTCTGACACTGTTGATTTTTTTCTTCACAGTGAATGGGCAACAGATATCCATCGAGATACCTCAGCTTCAATCGTGGGACATGAGCACATGCTCCATTTGATCGGTTTCATGGAGAATAAGTCTAACGAACGTGTAAGGACTGAACTACTCGATGTATGATACGCATAGATTTAAGTGTCATTCTTTTCTCTTGAAATCATAGAAAATGCTCCAACCATGCGGTCCACCACCTAAGAAATGAAGAATTCCATATTCCTTTCCCTATTTTTTCCTTTCATCCTCATTTTCAGTTTCTTCGTTTTTCACGTTTCACAGAAGCCCTTCGCATATTTCCGGTGATTCTGAAGATTGTGGAGGAATATTGGTTGGCAGGACCAGCTGACAAGGATCAAGAGAAAGACAAGAAGGAGCTTTCGAAGCAGTCGAAAAGGGAAGAGGAAAAGAGAAACCTCAACACATTCACAGCTCGAAAGAGACTCCTCTCCTTCTTCGTCCCATCTCTTTCTCTCGAAGCTTACCTCCCACTGCTCGCCATCCGCATCGACTCTGTTTGTCGTGACATTACCAAGTCAGGACACTCTGCAAAGACAAGCCAGATGATCATCACTGCAAGACTCTCCGACGTTTGTGCGTCGGTTGTCATCAGTCCAAACGACATCGGATTGATGGTGGAGGTAGGAACGATTGTGATTGATTACGTGAGCGAGGCCGAGAAGACTGTTCTTCTGAGCACAGGCTCCGCAATGAAGGAAGCATTCATGAACACGTCCTTCCATTCATTCATTTACAACGATGGAGCAAGGAAGGCCAGAAGCCGGGCAAGAATAAGAAAGTCATCAAAAAGAGCTCTCTCGGCAAGAAGATACTGAAGAATGCAGAAGACAGCGAATACAAAACGAACCACAATTACAGAACTGTGATCATGCAGCTCCTGAACAACCTCACTCAGAAGACGGAAGTGAAGAGGATTGTGAAGACAGATGAAATCGTGGTCTCCCGTTCAAACTGCTGTCACATTATTCGTCCTATCTCCATCACCGACCATTTCTGGACATCTCGTTCTCAAGTAATGAAGTTCTTGAAAGTTCCATGTCAAGAGTCTGGCACTCCCGATGATGTGCTTGACTCTGACCTCTCATAGTTTACAATACACCCCAAATCAGCGTCCAGAAAGGTGTCTCATCCAACCTGACAATCGCCTTCGTGTTCGACCACGCAACAGAGAGGGGATCACAACATATTATTCACCAACTCAACAACGACCAGCCTGGCCCGATCTCGGAGGAACTTCCGTCTGATGTTGGGGTAATTCGAGAGATGATGATGGGTGGGCATGAACAAGTCATTCGAGTCAGCAGACGCGACACGCTTTTCAACCTTCAACATCGCCCAGCACCTCATCCATGTCATTGGAAAAACCAGACTGGATCAATATGTCTCTCTCTCAACCCATGACCTGTGTATCGAGTCACAAACAGATCCGTTTAACCAAAACAACGTGCTCATCTCCACTGATCTTGATGTCTGGTGAATCGTTCTCTATTTTAGGACCAATCACTTCACTGATCTTAAGCAACGATTTCACAGAGCTTTAGGATCATTTGCCGTAGTTGATGGAGGACAGCTGGAGATGGAGTGGGAAAGTGGAAGAAGAGGAGAGAAGAGTGGGAGAGTGGAAGAGAGGGAAGAAGATGAGAGAAGAGGAGAGAAGAGTGGGAGAGTGGAAGAGAGGGAAGAAGATGAGAGAAGAGGAGAGAAGAGTGGAAGAGAGGGAAGAAGATGAGAGAAGAGGAGAGAAGAGTGGGAGAGTGGAAGAGAGGGAAGAAGATGAGAGAAGAGTGGGAGAGTGGAAGAGAGGGAAGAAGAGGAGAGAAGATGAGAGAAGAGTGGGAGAGTGGAAGAGAGGGAAGAAGATGAGAGAAGAGGATAGAAGAGTGGGAGAGTGGAAGAGAGGGAAGAAGATGAGAGAAGAGTGGGAGAGTGGAAGAGAGGGAAGAAGAGGAGAGAAGAGTGGAAGAGAGGGAAGAAGATGAGAGAAGAGGAGAGAAGAGTGGGAGAGTGGAAGAGAGGGAAGAAGATGAGAGAAGAGGAGAGGAGAGTGGAAGAGAGGGAAGAAGATGAGAGAAGAGGAGAGAAGAGTGGAAGAGAGGGAAGAAGATGAGAGAAGAGGAGAGAAGAGTGGGAGAGTGGAAGAGAGGGAAGAAGATGAGAGAAGAGGAGAGAAGAGTGGGAGAGTGGAAGAGAGGGAAGAAGATGAGAGAAGAGTGGAAGAGAGGGAAGAAGATGAGAGAAGAGGAGAGAAGAGTGGAAGAGAGGGAAGAAGATGAGAGAAGAGGAGAGAAGAGTGGAAGAGAGGGAAGAAGATGAGAGAAGAGGAGAGAAGAGTGGAAGAGAGGGAAGAAGATGAGAGAAGAGGAGAGAAGAGTGGAAGAGAGGGAAGAAGATGAGAGAAGAGGAGAGAAGAGTGGGAGAGTGGAAGAGAGGGAAGAAGAGGAGAGAAGAGTGGAAGAGAGGGAAGAAGATGAGAAGAGGAGAGAAGAGTGGGAGAGGAAGAAGAGGAGAGAAGAGGGAGTGGAAGAGAGGGAAGAAGATGAGAGAAGAGTGGGAGTGGAAGAGAGGGAAGAAGATGAGAAGAGGAGAGAAGAGTGGGAGTGGAAGAGAGGGAAGAAGATGAGAGAAGAGGAGAGAAGAGTGGAAGAGAGGGAAGAAGATGAGAAGAGTGGGAGAGGGAAGAAGATGAGAAGAGGAGAGAAGAGGAGAGAAGAGTGGGAGAGTGGAAGAGAGGGAAGAAGATGAGAGAAGAGTGGGAGAGTGGAAGAGAGGGAAGAAGATGAGAGAAGATGAGAGAAGAGTGGGAGAGTGGAAGAGAGGGAAGAAGATGAGAGAAGAGGAGAGAAGAGTGGAAGAGAGGGAAGAAGATGAGAGAAGAGGAGAGAAGAGGAGAGAAGAGTGGAAGAGAGGGAAGAAGATGAGAGAAGAGGAGAGAAGAGTGGGAGAGTGGAAGAGAGGGAAGAAGAGGAGAGGAGATTGGAAGAGCGGGAAGAGGGTAGGAGAAATGGATTCGGGAAGGCGGATGGAGAAGAGAGGAGGAGAAAGTGGACGGAGAAGAAGAGAGGAGAAGCGAGGAGGAGATGGTGGAGGAGAAGAGTGGATGAGAAAGTGGGGAGGAGAAGTGGAGAGGGGAGGAGAGGAGAAAGTGGACATCAAAAAAAACCAAGGTGAAATGCCGACGAATTAAGACAAAGAAAGAATAATAATCTCACATTTCACTTCCCTTTCGAAATTTTCTTGATTATTACGACAAGAATGGTGACTATTGTGAGAATAATCACGACAATCAGGCAGATTGTGATGACCTTGTTTCTCTTTGCTCGCGTGAGCATTCCTCTCAAAAGCCGAGAAGCCGTTCCCAAATTCTCTCCAATTTCACGATTCTAGAAAGGGGTGACAAAATATTGCTCAATGAGAGAAATTGGTGGACACACCACTCCTCGAGCATGTGTGATAACATCTCCTTGACGTCTCATTTCAAGAAGGGTCGATGAGGCAACATCAATGGATTCGGACGTGAGACGAACCGAATCGTCGAGCATTGAAGTTCCTAAGAGAGTGAATGAGATGAAAGAAAGAAACCTTCTTCTAAGAGAGCAGTCTGGTTTGATGCATTTAAAAATTGTCTTCCGTTCGTCTAAAATGAAAGAATAAAAACAAAAAAGGAGATTACCGCTGACGTTCCACCCTGTGTTCCAAAGAGAGCTGCTCTCATTTCAGGCGTGTCATTAAACTGCTTTCCTGACTCTCTAAAAAGAAGGAAAACTTCAAAGAGTGAAAAAGACACATACGCAACTTTCTGTCGTAGGGAAGAGAGGTCGTTTTCAAATGATTGAATCTGTTCAGAGCCTCGTTTGCGTTTGTTAGCTGGAACTTCTGACAAAATCGAATGGAGTGTTCCAATCTGAATAAAATGCCAATATACAAAGCATAACATCGTTTCTGAGGAAAAAAATGTTCAAACAAGTTGATCTAATTCATTAAACTGTGTCGTAATTCTTGAGATGAGACTCAGTCGCTCTTGACCTGTGTTGGATGGAACATCCTCAACAAGAATCTTAAGACGCTTGAAGATTACTTCAATTTCTGAGCAGTAGAGGTCCCAGTCAGATTTGCTGGCGACATTCATCTGTGGAAATTGAATGAAAAAAATGATGGACCATCTTTGATTTGGGTGATTGAATCCGCAAATAAAGTGAACGACTGAAATGGAGATGAAGGAAAAAAGAATGTGTCTGTGTTTTCTATTTTTCCGGGAATCTGTTGGAGTCTCAACGTTTTGTGAATCCTTCGACAGATGCCAGAAATGAGTCCACAATGAAGAATTCATTGAAATGAAGGAGTGAAGAATAAATAAAGCTTAGTGTGGCGACTTTCGTGACTGAGACGAGGGCTGTCGTTCCCCTGGACGAGCTTGTCGATTTGTGGATTTCAGAGACCTCGTTCCACTCATTCCCTGGAGAGACCCTGTTGTCTGACCCATCGCCACATCACCTCCTCGTATATGATCCATAATAAACTCAGCAAGAGAATCAATCGCATCATCCGGCCTTAATTTGGCAATTTCCTGCAACCCCTTCGTCAGACATGTGACGATGTTCGACATGAAATATTGTCGAGTTGTCTTCTCTACTTCGATTTGCCTTATCTCCAACTGGCGTCGAACTTCTTCTTCTCGTTTCGCATTAGTGTCCATCCTTTCGTGCTCCCTTTTGCTTTTTTCTTCTTCCAGTGATCTCTTCTCCATCTCCATTCTCTGCACACGCTCCTCGAGCTCTTCTGTCTTCTTCCTCTCCGCAACTTCCAGTTCCTCCGGTGTTGGACCGTAGTTATGGACAGGACCGATGTATTTCAGAATGCCTGCCCATGTCACCGAGCTGGAGAAGGCTGACGGGATTTCTTGGCCATCTGCCAGTGACGAGTACAGGAACGGGCACGGGGCCTGTGGGAAGAAGAAGACAGGCGGGTCCTCCTCTTCTTCTGCGGTGAGCGGGGGATACGTGCCTGGAGTGAACTGCACGCCGTGCTGCTTCTCGAATCGGAGCCGTTCCTTGTCCATGTCCACGCTGTGCGCGAAGATATCGTTGTCGACGCCAAATTCGGTGATGGCTTTTGGGCCTGCATTCAGTTCTTGCCATTTCATGAGCACTTCGAGGAAGACCATCGGGCGAAGAGGGCGAGCAGGAACCTCTTTTGGGACTGGCTTCTTCTCGCCATCTCCTTCCTCTTCCCCTTCACGCGGCGATTCCTCCTCTTCGTCCCGTTCGTCTTTCTCTTCCTTTTCCACTTCACTCTTGTCACCCTCTTCGTCGCTGGATTCGTCTTCCTCCTCGCTCTGCCGCATGTCAAGCACGTTCTTGTCTTCAGCCTCCATCATCTGCGTCTCTTCCTCGTCCACTGGCTCTTCCTCCACCTCCTCTTCCTCTTCCACAACTTCCTCCACCACCTTCGGCTTCCTCGGCTTCTCTGGCGGGTTGATGTTGATTCCTCGTGCGGCTGCTCTGCTCAGGATCTCTTCTTGGCTGGCGGTGACTTGGATGATGAGCGCCGGGACGACCAATTTTGAGATTCGGATTGGTTTATGAACAACCTCCTCTTTTTCACCTTCTTCCTCAGTCGCCTCATTGGCCTCTTCCGCCTCTGCTTCAGCCTCGCCATCCTCTTCTCCTTCCTCGCCTGTCCGAGCCTCTCTCTTCTTGCGCAACTTCTCTTCCTCTTCCAACCGCTTCCGTTCGGCCTCTGCTTCCTGCTCTGCAATCTCTTCGTCAGTGAACTCGATCTCTTTGAAGTCTTCAAACACGTCTCCGTCTCCTTCCTCCCACTTCCCCTTCCTCTCTCCCCCTCCCTCTTCTTCCTCGTTCTCCTCTTCTTCCTCTCCTTCTCCTTCCTTTCGTTCTGAATCAAATTCCTGGAACAGAAGTTTACATTCTCCCTTTGTTCTCACAAGTCCATCAAACACATACCCCTGTTGCAGAGCCGATCGACATCGTAGCATCCTCTGCCCCATTTTGAACAGAAGTGACCGTGGAAGACTGATGGCCTCAATTTCCTCGGCCGTGAGGGTGATTTTGGGGAAGACGATCACATTGTCAGCTGGGGGGACGACGGATGGCGGAGGAGCGTTTTTGCTTGATTTCTTTTGGACTGGTGGAGGAGGTGGGGTTTCTTCAGGCATCTCAGTTTTCTTGGCTTCTGATATCAAAAATTCACTCAATTCTCGTTTGATCTCTTGCAGATCTGCAAGGTCTCCGACTTTGACTTTCTGGACCTGCTCTTCTTCCTCAGCCTCTTCTGCCTCTTCTTCTTCGACCTTCTTCTTTGGTTTCACGATCTGAGGGGCTGGGTCGGGCTACGAAAAAATGAGATAATTTACGCGAATATACCACGTCAAGAAAATGCCTGATGAGAGTAGACTTTGAAATGAGTTGGAGTTTGTATTCGTCTGCAATCTTTGTTGAGAGTTCAGTCTTCCCTGAGCATGGCGGACCATGAACTAGAATCTTGAGCGGCGTCAATCGACGTTCAAGCTTGAACTCCTCAATGATTTTATCGATGTTGTTGATGAAGTTTTGTGAATGCCATTCAAATGGGAAAGAGTGGACGATGTTACCTGCCATGGGAACATCCGCCATGAAATAGGCACTTTGTGGGATTTGGAGAGAAGCTTCTTCATCAATTTCATCAAGTGCACCAGTTCCCATCTTTTCGCTGATTGTTTTTACGATTTGTCGTTGTGTATATCGACCTTCATCGACACAAATGAGGAGAGGTTCTTCCGCAGGTTCTGTGAGGATATGCCCAGCAATCTGGCACACGTCACGAACATGAATACATGGAAGGACATTTTCACCGTTTCCATACAATGGAAGAGCAGGATCCAATCCTTCCCAAGATTGACGGAAATATGGATGAAACATGTCTTCTCCATCTCCGTAAAGATGTCCCATGCAAAGAATACACGTATGGAACCGACCACGTCGAATTCCATTTTTATGTGCAACCAATCGTTCGAATCGGATAGTTTCTCTGACGAGTTGATGTGGGCACCGTTTCTTTCTGTCTTCCTCGGTAAAAGGAGCATATATAACTGGTCCACCCTCTTCTTCTGCTTCCTCCTACATGTAAGAGAGAAAAATAAATGAGTGGTCGTGGTTTAAATCGCAAACAGGATCGTTTTTTTCCGTCTTCGCCCAGGTTAGAAATGAGGATAAAACGATAAAGCTCTTTTCTTTCTTGAATTTAGTTTCTGTAAGGATTTCAAGTGCCTTCGATGCGGCTTCAAGAGTGTACCTGAGGTCAAAGAGGTACGCATCACATTCAAGGATCGTTTTCTGGAAGTCTTCTTCATCATTCAACTACAAAAGAGGAGAAATTGGACAAGCATGCAAAATTCTGCATGAAAATATTGAAAAATACCGAGATCCACTTCTTAATAGAGTTGGGTTTGAACTGGGGATTGTCCTCATCACGAACCATACCAACGAGTTGATGTTTCTCTTCCCGCTTTGTTTTCGAGAAGAATCGGAAGAGAGCTCTTCCAAGATATGAGTCAACAGGTGAAATGAGGATTTTCATCGAGAAGTTGAACTCAACCCTTAACGACTCTGATTCACAAATCTGGAAGGAACACCAGGAATCTCTCGTCACACAAGATATTTTTTAGACAAATTGATGGAGGTCTGTTGAGATTCGAGAACACATGTGAGTTCTGATCTTGTCACCAAAAAATATTTGTTACATCTTGATCTGAGTCAAATGCACAATCCAGAGTCGGATTCCGCACATAAGTTAGTGGCGATAACTGTCATCACCCGCCATGGTATTTTTCATTTCATCTGACTGCATAAACGTCCTTCAATGGTCAATTCACTTATAGGTGACAGAAATCCTCTCAGCTCAGTCTCTGTATTTCATTCTCTCCTCATTGTGAAAATATTGATCTCTTCGTTTTCTTATCTGTAATCCTTGACAATCTGTTTTCCGTAGTTCGCACCCAATTGTCCATCCGATGGACTCTTGACGGAGGATGGACATCTCCGGATGCATAAAGTGGGTGAGCAGCTCCGAAGAAGATACATTGACACTTCTGTTATTCCAAATGAATATCATCGAAATATCTTTTCTTTTCGTTCCACCAATTATCCACGCACAATCGATTCACTGAAAGAAATGTGCAATGGTATGTTCTTCATGTAGCTAACCTGCACCATTCTTTGTCGTAGGGCTCTTTGACAAACCGGTGAAAGCTCACGAATCGCAGGATTTTGTCCAGTACGACATTGATGCCCCTGATTGTGCAGATGATTACCGTCTTCTTGGCCATATGAAGTTTGTCGTTTGTATTTCAATATCAAGTGGGATACCTCCTTTTAGAGGAAATGGATTCGAATTTTTACATGAGCAATGCAGAACAGATGAATTTCTTGATAAAACAAAGCACTATCAAACTCTCATTGATTGTGTAGAACGTGAAGTCCAAGAAAAGAAGGAAGGGTGGTATTTGGTGGGCTTAATTGACTCAATCCTTGTCCAGCACGAACTTGGGTCTGGCTTGTTAAACATTCATTATATCTCAGCTCTCCCCTTCCAAACGTCTTCACTGAAGATTTTCTGCAAAAATTAACAGTTTGTCGAAACGACTGTTTGCGTCTTTTCCTTTTTTAAGGAGATTCAGTGTGTGTCACAATGATTCCATTCAAAAAACCATCCTTCCTCGATGCAGCTGTATCACAACTTGCCAATGAAGTTTCCTTTCCTTCACATCCAATTTTTTCTTTAAATTTCCGAGATCTTCGTAACAGATCTTGAAAAATCGATCCAACATCAAAACTCACAATCTGAATTGTCCAAGTATCCAACCTTCACCCTGTATTCTGCTCATGATCTGAACATCATTGCTTTTGCTGGTATGATGGGTGTGGCCCCTTCACTCCTCTACCCTTATTATGGAGCCACTCTCATTATCGAAACGTATCTCGATAATACTGGAGATCCCCAGGTATGAAGCTCTTCGTTGATCACTTTTTCCCGCATCCTCATTTGGTTCTATCATTCTTCCAAGAACGGAACATTTCGAATGTTTGGGTGTTTCGACCCCGACATCAATTCCTCGCACAGCTATACAGAGCTCGTCCCATCCCAGCCAGGTCGTATAGAGCCAACTATTCGCGCCATTCGAGATCGGTTTGCTGCGTCGCTTACCGCGGAATGAAGTTGTTTTGAACTGATCTTCGAATCAGACGCGAGTTTCATGTTAACAAGAAATTTTGTGAAATGAAAGATAAATCAAGATCGCCGCGAACGCCGCCTGTCACGACGAGGCGACCAACTCGGAGTGAAAGAACGAGAATACGACCTGCTCGAGTAAGATCGAGATGACCCACTGCTTCCAGAGTAACTGGACGACGAGTATGAATACGAGCGTCGGAAAGATCTCCGCCGACGCGATGGTGTTCGAGAGTAGCTTCTTCTGCGTGGCCTTCTGCCGCGAGAGGGCGAGCGTGACGAAGAATACGAGTATGACCGTCTGCGACGATCCGATCTGCGTCGAGTGTGTATGGGCGACGGAGAACGAGACTTCCTCTTCCGCCTGGAAGAGTTGGTTTGGGGAGGGGGCTCGCGTCGTGGGGGTAGTCGTCCTCGGTGGACTTCGCCAGTCGCGAATGGTGGAGGAGATGCTTTTGGTGGAGGGTTGGGTCGAGGATCAGAATAGTGAGAGGAGGATGTGGCAGGGTTTACGTGGATAGTTAATCCGTCGATATTTCCCTGATTTTGTTGTGGAGATCAGAGAGATAATGGCGAAAAAAGATTGAGTGAGAAAAAATGGGAAATCAGACGCTATTCATTGTTTCAATTGCCTTTTCAGCATCATTCAATGATTGATATTCTATTGTGCAATATCCTGAGTGTCTGCCGTTCTTTGTGTTTCGAGGAAGATTCAGTTCAATTATTCGACCGAATTCGCCAAAGATGTATTCAAGATGTTCTTCATTCACATTGTGAGACAATCCTGTCACACGGACTGTGGGTGTTGTTAGTCTACGAAGGGAGTAAGTTGTTGAAAATGGTGAATGAGAGGAATGGAAGAAACTGTCGACGTTCTGGTCTTTGGTCTTTTGATGGTTGCACAATGGATGGATCAGAAAGAGTAGTATCTTTGATCCTTCTTCTGATTGATTCTGCAGACATTGAACGAGAACGTCGGGAATCTGAGGAGGTCGATTCTGTCAATGAATCATCGTCTCTCTTTCGTGATCCAGCTTTCAATGGTTTTTGGACAGAAGATGGAGATGGGTTCTGATCTCGTGCTGGAGAAGGTGTATTTCGTTTTGGTGTTCGCTCTTTTCGAGGTGGGGAGCGTGATGTTCGTCGAGAACGTCTCCTGCGTCCTGTCGGTGACGAAGAAGGTGTGAGTGAACCAGTACTTGGGGTAGAGGATAAAGAAGGTGTATATCTATTGTGATGGGAGAAAGTGCAAAGAACGATGCAGTGATAGGATGTGAGAAAAATTGTTGATTAATTCTTAAATGGAGCAAGTAAAAACGATACAACTATATAAAAACGACATAGAACTATGGTACAAACGACTTAGGCATCTCCAATAAGGGAATTCGACGGGAGGCGTCGAGTGATTCTGGAAATGAGTCAGTGGGTTGGATCGTTTTCGTTAAAGATGGCGCTTCCTATCCCTGCAAACAGGCAGTTTTTGTTCTTCACACAGCCAAGACTACAGGGAATTGTTGATGAACAAGACAATCCACTGCCATTTGAGGGAATTCGATGCATGCAGGGATTCCAGAATCTCCTTTTCTGTGGATGTGATGTATCTTGATCAAATTTTTCTCTCATACATACACCCTCATTGTTATTTTCCCAATTCGTAGGATGGAAGACTGATGATCATTAGAAAGAGAGTTTGAACGACCACTTTTCTTTCTTCTTTCTACAGTTCTCACAATTGATAGCCACAACTGTTCATGCTCATGAAAAGCCACTTTTATTCATTGCTATCGCACCATTACAAAATGTGCTCGGTATCGTTCTCATTAATCACTGAACTCCTTGATACAGTCTCCTTCTCTGAAGAGCCTCAAACCTCTTACATACAAGCACAAATGTGGAAAATTCCCACATTTGAGACTCCATCTCCTCGCCCTTACAATGTTATTCGCTTCGAACTCAACCCAGCAGTCTGATCATTCTCAATTCATCTCTCTAAGCCCCGTCTCACTGCTGTCGCCGTGAGTTCTGATGCCTCACAAGTTGCAGTCGGATTTGACAATGGAGACACCATTGTGACATGTGTAGAACGTATGGAAAAAGCCCCACAAAAGCAAAACAAACACATCTCACCTGAAGATGGTCTGTCGAAAAAGGAATGTCCTGTTGGATGGCAATGTCTGAAATACTCTTCTCTTTTATTTCTTTCAGCGGGTCCAATTACAGCTGAATCCGTACCTTGTCCAGCCGTGACTTCGCTCTATTTTGCTGAAGAAACTGGCACTTCCACAGGACCTGCACGTTATTATGCAATTTTCATAACTAACATCGACTCCATTCGAGCTCTCCAAACAACACCTTTTGATGCCCCGGACCTTCGAGTTGTATCTTCCTCCTTTCAATCCTCTGATCTTATCTCTCTCATCACAGGAGGTCCTTCAAAAGACAGGGGGAACAACACCAAACACTGGATGTGGTGATAAGGATGGTCATTTTACCTCCTCAACAAGCCTCGTATTTTTTGTGATTGTCATCAAGACTCTTTCTCAATTTTCTTTCCATGTAGGGTCTTGTTACGTTTCACTTTTCAGGAAGGGATCGCAACTTCTTCCCGGCAGGGTTTATTGGAATACAGGGAGTCATAAACCGTTTCACGACTCTTGGGGTCTACAATGTTCTCGTTGCTGAAGAAACAATCGGAGATCCTCAACAGGAGAAGAAGGACTCTGATAAGCCAGCACGTCTCTCACCACAAACTACTAATTCATCATCAAAACTTCTGATTTTCGAACCAAACTTAAAATATATCGCATTTCAATGTCCTGTGTTCCCACACCCTCACGCAGCTAGCCAAACATCAACAACTGTTCACAAACAGCAAAATCCTGAAACTAAAATCTTTGGTACTGTTGTTTCCATCACAGCAGCCTCGAGCTGTATCTTCCTCCTCACTCATTCTCCCAACAAAGAAAATCCAGAATCTCCAATCCCCCGTCTCTATATTCTCTGCGAAAAAGATTTCCAAACCAAACGAAAAGTTCTCGAAGAACGAAATCTCTTTGATTTTCTCATCTCCATTGCCGAACAACCACAACACACCTTCTTCCCAACAACACAAATGAAACTCAATTCTATCTCATCCTTCCTCTTCTATCCACAAACTGAATCAATCACCCGTCCTCTCATTGCCACTTTTAAGCGTCAAAATGGAGATTATCTGCTCAACCAGAAGTCTGATCCGCCCAGCGCTCTTGTACAGTACAAAGACACGATCGGATTCGTGGAACCAGGCTTTATCATCTCGCAGCTCATCCAAACTCACAACGTCGACATCCTCGCGGAGTATCTCCTCGCACTTCACTCATATTCAGGGCCTACGAACCAGCTTAATCGGCAGCAGTGGAATGCTCTGATCGCGAAGGGTGAGAAGAAGGAAACAAGCAAAGACGGGTACCCCATCTGCCCAAAAGGAACCCTTGCCACACCCGAACACACCACTCTTCTCCTCAACTGTTTCACACAGCTGGACAAACAGGACGAGCTCAGTTCCTTCCTCCAAAAGAGAAACGATTCGGGGACTTCCTTCACTTTTGATGTGGATACTGCCATTCGTGTCTGTTTTCAGGCTGGTTTTTCAGATCAGGCTCTTGAACTCGCAGACTCGGCAGGTCGAGTGGACTGGGCACTCAGAGTCATTCTTGAGGAAAAGAAGAATACACACGACATGGGATCATTCGACAAGAAGGACGGTGCCGCAAAATTGAACGAGCAAAACGACGACGACAAATCTCTTTCAAAGTATTCTTTTTTCTCTTCTCATCGCTCCAGAAAAAATCGATACCAAAAAGCACTCGACAGGATTCGGATGATGACATCGCTCGCCGACCGCGAGAATGCACTTCTCAAGTATGGCAAGCTCCTTCTGGACAAGGAGACATTCGAGACCACTCGGATGCTTGTGGAGCTCTGCACAGGAGTGACTGTTGAGCCAGACTTTACAATCAAGGAGTCTCAGCAGGACACCTCGTCTCTCCGACTATCGAAGGTGGACTCGCTCATTCATCTCTTCGTCGACCAACCAGCCATGCTCATCGAATTCCTAACCATCGCCCAGCACACAAATCCTGATCAGTCACTGTTTGTGTATCACGAGATGATCGAGCAGTACCTCAAGAACGATGTCTGTAACCTTCATTTTTTACTCTTTTGTCATCTTTCTATCGACACTCGCAGGATCTCAAGGAATCACAACTCATCCGTCATCCTCGCTACTCTCACCTTTCCCAATTCAACTCCAAACTGACGCCAGATGAACGAGAAGAAGCTCTCCGCCAGATTCAGGAAGAGCGGAAGCACAAAGTGAGCACCATCCTCAGTCAGTACCCGTCACGCTACGAAAACCGCTCTGCTCTCGAAATCTGCAAGCACTACAACTTCAAGGAGGGTGTTCTGTTTCTGTACGAGAAAGCGCACTCCTACAAAGAGATTCTCCAATTCTACATGGACGACGACATCACCGACGAGAAGAATGCGGATGTGCGGAAGAGGAAGGAGGAGGAGAAATACTCTGAGATCTTTAAAACGTGCAAGGAGTTTGGGAAGCCAAAGGATGTTTGTGTTTTCTGACCCCATTCTTCTCTTCAGGCCACAGTGTATGACCCCCATTTGTGGGAATATGCGCTGACATACCTCGCCTCCCTTCGTGCCACTCTCAACCAGTGCACTGAGTCGATCCGAGACAAGTACATCACCCTCCTTCTCGATGGTCTGCCTCATTCTTTCATTGACATTCTTGTCTTGAACGTCATCTCAGAAATCAGAACGGTGAAAGAATTGCCAATTCTTCCATCACTGCAGACACTTGCTCAGAATGAAGAGATCAAACTCGGGACAGTCAAGAATTATGTCAAAAACTGCATCCGCGACTTCGACGAAGACATCCAGAGGACCGAGCAACACTGTGATGAATTGCGTCGCTCCGTCGGAAACAGAAATCGTCACACTCGAATGCTCCGACACACGTGTGTCTTTCTCACCTATCATTTGATTCCCTCAGAACACAAATCTTCCAAAGCGGAGTCTGTGCACATTGCCACTCGCGACTTGATCTCCCTGTGGTTCACTTCATGTGCGGACACTCCTTCCACTCCACATGTCTCATGGACGAGAAGCAGTGCAACATCTGTGCAGCTCACATCAGAGATGTCCAGCAACGGATGGATACTATCCGCAGGCGGGCCCTCGGCGAGAACGACCCACAAGCGAAGCAGCTTGGTTTCTCAGGCACATCCAAAGCTGAAGACTTTGGAGCGTTCATGTCAGAAGCAGACGAAAGTGGATTTCCGGTCATCGTGGAGTATTTTGCAAAGGGCTTGTTGAACAAGGTCTTTTATTTCATTTATCATGGTCTCCAGCAATTGTATTTGGCGCAAGAAGAGGAAGCGATGCATCGGCAACACCATCCTCATTAATTCTTCACATTATCTGTTACATTCATCTCACACGCAATTATCTTTTGTTTCTTCATTCTTCTCCAATGTTCACTGTCGATTTCGTCTTCTCTATTCAATCTGTGAAATGCTGAATCACAACGGCGTTGCTTTCCGCAGCGACTTCGCTCGTCCCAGAGCAACGTCAAGAGCCAGTGGAGACGGCGAGAAGATGTCTTTGGGTTTGAGGTGAATCTCTTTCGAAAAATCCAGAGGAATGCCTGCGTCTTTCTCGAGCATCAGAAAACGAGGCTGTTTCCGCAGAATGTCAATCACTGAACCTGTTTCAGATCACGTTCGTTTGATGACGCCTGTTTCCTCCAGAAAGGCACGGAGGGCGAGATTTGAATAGAATCCACCGTGTTCAAGTGTCTCACCAGTGACTGGGGAGACCAGGTCATTCTTTCCCACCCATTCCAGAAAGGCACCTGAAGGAGGGGATTGTGAGAATGAAAAGACGAAGAGAATGGAAAGTCAGATTGTCACAGAATTGAATTAAGATGGATCTCGCTCACACACTTCGTTCGTATGAGAATCCATCAAGAGCGATGACTGGATCTGTGAAAGGGAGGCCTGTGAGTGGGCAGCAGATCCCGGAAGAAAGAAACTTCTTCGAGTTGACAACCTTTCTGTCGGGAGTCTCAAGGAGTAGGGACGATGTGATGAACTCTTCGAGACCATCTGTGTCAGTGCCAACGGTGTTGGGTGCTGAATGGAATGAAATAATTGCTGAACATACGTAATGCAGACGGTATGGGATCAGGAGACTCAGTTTTTGGATGTGTATCCTGTGGTATTTCTGGAAAAGACATAACACGGAGGATGAGGGTGTGCAGTCGAGAAAAAGTGATTGAAAGGATGGTTCTTTTCAATACCGATGATTCCAAAAGGAGTGACTGATTGTATCCCCACTCGATATTTCAGGTCTTTATCAACCTGTTGCTTTTTGGAGAATGTCAGTTTGAGGAACTTTCCGTGGGCCTTCGGTGAATTAATCAGGAAGCGTTGCGGAACTGAGGGAAGAGGAGAACGTGCAGAGAGAAAGCGAGAGACTGTTTGTGTGAGGGTACTTCGCTTCGAAGAATGTGAAGAGCTGATCCGGTGAAGAACCCATAGAAAGTCGGAGAATGTAGGGAGGGTAAATCGGAAGTCCGGCATCATCACCATCACAGAACGCTAGGGACACCCGATTCGAACACAATGAAGGACGAAAAGAAGGAAACCAGAGATTTGCAGTTCTTTCAAAGTGCAATGTTCATGTTTGAGTGAAATAATAATCCAGTCTTCTGAATCAATATCATCTGAAGGCGCACTCATCCAGTGATTGTCGTCCCTGCAGATGGTCAGAATAAGGAAAGACAGACTCCTGAAGAATCGATGCAACGTCGGTGTCTGTTCCAACAGATGAAACTCCGTGAATTTCATGAGCTAGACATTCAAGTTGTGTGATGGTACCAAATATTCCAAGATAACGGAGGGAGTAGTAGTAATTGGTGAACTTGTTCCGAATCACCTGAACATACGGTTCATGGAGGGTAACTTTAGCAAATAGAAATTGAGGAAGAGGATGATCATTGTGTTCTGAGAGTGGAGATGGCAATTCCCTTTGAAATTCTGGAAGATCAAATGAATAAACGCCTGCGATGAGAGATGCAGAAGTTAAAAACAGTAAAGACCTGGTTCTGGTCGAATCGTCTTCAGCCGGACAAAGGGACCGGCTTGCAAAGGAGAAAGGGAGATATCAATTCGTTTTGAGAGGAGTTTTCCAGGAGGAGCTGGACGACGAGAAAGAGTTTACATTGTCGAGGTGCAAACGATAAATGTCGATTCTTCGAGGTTGTGATCCAGTACGAAGTTTGAATAAGAATGAAACATTGGTTGATTTACTGTTATAGATTGGGGAATTCCAAATTGTGTTGTCTCTAATTTAGATCATTGGATGCAGGATATTGCTTGTCAAAGAATGAATACCGTGTTAATACTGTTGCTGCAGCATGATAACTATAAACTTCCTCAGATTCCAATAGAGTTTCAATCAGATTTATCATTCTGGAAAGATTAATTTTAATAAAGGGGGTATCGAATCCTGTTCTCGTTACTAAGGCCATGTCTAACAGCAGTTCTCCGGGTTTGCTCTTAACTTTGTATTTTTATTCATTTCTTTCAAATTAATGATTTGATTTTCACGCGAATTCTCTTCAAACGCAACGCAAATCCTCATTCTACAGAACGACCACAGGAAACGGATGTGATTGTTCCGGATGAGCTTTCAAAGTATGGATTGCCAAGAGGCAATCCAATCTCACAGAAGTTGTATCACGTCTTGGAAGATCAAAAAAAAGAACAATCTGAACATGATGATAGTTTTCACACTGTTGAACGTTATCGATACGATGAAAGCAGTCTAGCTTCATCTCTTTCGTCATCACTTCATGATGAAACAGATTTAGTTAACAGATCATTCGTCAGTGAGCCGACACAACAGCAACTATTGTCTGGTGACCATTCAATCGCAATATCGACCTTACAAGATGGAACACTAGCAACTGGAGAATCATCACTTCAATCGGGAAATGAAATTGAAGATCATTCAATCCAAGGATATCCTGACCAACGTCATTTCAACTACGATCCACATTCACCATTCAATACAGGAACTCCTACAGCTCTCAAGGTTGCACAACATGATCACTCATATGCACATCCTCCTTCTACCTCATATCCAATAGCAGTCAAGGAAACGCCTCTTCAGCAAGAGAAAATTCGTCGAGACAAAAAACCAGAGAAAAATCAAGATTTCAGAAAAAATGAAACTGACAGATCCTCAAACAGATCATCTGATCGATCAACTAATTCAACTGGAATTCCTAGATTGAATCAGCCGACCTTGACACCTCACCATCCACATCCTCAACAACCTGCTGCTCAAAATGACTCTGAATCGTTCACACCTGAACTTCGTGTAACGCCATCCTATTCCACTCGACTCACCCCTCAACAACAGCCGTCTTATCCCATTCCATCCCCAAAATATCATCAACAGACGCATTCCTCACCCACTTCTCCGTTGTCTGACAGTCTCAACGGAAAATTGGGGATCCTGCAACAATACCTCAAAGACAACGAACCTACCACTCAGCCCAAACCGATTCTCAGATCTGAACGGCCACACACACCTGAACGGTCTGTGGATCAGCTTCGGATCGAAGCAGAAATGAGAAGGATGGAGAGCGAAAGACGTCGTGCCGAGGAAGAGAGGAGAGAGATGGAAGAAGAGAGGCGGATGGTTGAGGCACAGTTAAGAGATGCCCAACAGAGGCGAGACCAACGCCAGAACGAAGAGAAGATCCTGCAGATTGAGAAGGAGAAAGAAGAACGAGAACGGGCCCTCTTCGACCTTTTGTCACTTCAAATGACGGAGAACAAACTGATCAAACAAATCGTGACGCAGATCGTTGAGAATGAGAAGAAAAAGCAACAACCCCAAACACAAACTGATGTGAATCGAAATGAGTCACCACTCCATCCACTTCCATCAGCAATCACTGTCCACCCCCAATCAGACACAGCACGAGCACATGATGAGACTGCCACAATCCACTCGACAGGGACCACGACAACGTCTTCCACTCAATCTTCTCACCAAAATGTGATTCCCATCAACCACTTCATTCCTCCTACGCATTCGTCGTATCCAAATGTTCATATCCAAAGACAGGCGCCTGTTGTTGTCGTCACTCGGCCACCCCAGTCACGAACAATTCCACGCGAGGAAAGGAAGCCTGAACGAGAGTGGGTGGAGAGAAGAGTTGTCGAGGAAGAATGGGTTGAAATGCGAGATGGTGTTCGAGAACATGACCGGAAAAGAAGCTCCACAACATCAACAATTGACACGCCTCGACATCAATCGTCGCCTGTTCATCATCCAGCAAGTGAAACAGTGTCGCCAGCACAGCAGAAGAACAGGAGAGTACAGTTCACTGATGACGACAGACAAACAACATCACTCTCTGGCGACAAATGTTCAAATTGCCAGAAGAAAAAAGGGCCCAACACCGAACCTCCTGAGGACAGAACGAAGCCAACATCTCAGACAACTTCCATTCTGTCAGAGTCAGTCAGCACTCCGCATTCAGCCAAGAGAAGTTCACAAACACATTCGCCGTCTCGATCCAACTCTAGACCTCGATCATCCCCTTCCAAGAGCAAAACAAGGAGAGCATCAAAATCACCTTCGAGAGCTAAGAAAGGAACAACGCGGAATCCAACGCCTCTTGGACGATGGACGGAAGAGAGGGGAAGAGCACGTGAAGAAGCTGAAAAAGCGAAGGAAGAAGAAGAAAAGAAGCAAGCCGAAGCACAACGTGTGAAGAATCTTCTGAAAAGGATGGAAGAAGAAACGAAACGAATGGAACAGGAAAGAAAGCGCCTGAACGAAGAACGGAAGAGACTTGAAAAGGAAAAAAGGGAAGTCATCAAACAGCGGGAAGCAGAAGCACAACAAAAGCCGAAACCGAAACCAAAGCCAAAAGACAAGAAAGAGAAGTATCTTCAATCGCTCGAGTTCCAGCCGAGGATGGTGGCAATGGACAACGAAAGGAAGAGACTGACACGCAGTCCGTCTCCGTCAAAGACACTCAAAAAGAAACGCTCGCCGTCGCAAGAAGCGAATCCGCAGTCTCGCTCGACTGATCAGAAGCGCGGTTCTCCGCCAGCCGAGAAGAGAGATGAGCAAACGGTGGAAGCAGCACCTCCACAACCCGAACAGTCTCGCTCTCAACCAACATTTGATTTTGAACAACGGTTGATTGACGAACTTCTCAGACGAGAAGACGAACTGGTGGAATTGAGAGAGGCCATGCAACGACAGACCCTCCGAAGGTCGCGGGATGAACAGCCGCCCTTGCCTCGATTGTCGATTCTTCCCCACCGTGGAATGGATTCTGATGAACTTACAGGTGGAAAAGAGAATGCCCAGACACAACACCAGGCTCCGGATCCAAAAGGGGAGAGCCATCTTCCGAAAGATCCTCATCTAAAACCAACCAGCCAGCAGCATCCTCCCGCACAGCCACAACCATCTCCCCTCCCAACACAACCTTCCTCGCTCTCTCCTCCATCGCAACGATCCACACTACCAACCTCGGGAACAACCCACCAAACGCAATCCTCAACACAATCTCCAACACAATCCTCAACACAATCCCCAACACAATCACTCACACAACCATCGCCTCCTCTTGACCGGCAGCACAATCATCAAAGAGAATCTCCTGAACAGCAACCAAAAGATGAGCGGCGTCCTCGTCCTGCGCAGCCTCTTGAAGACCAACCGAGCAAACCCACGTCACCCTCCACACCACAATCATCCCATCAGACTCTCACAAATCGCACATCATCCACGACTTCACATCGTTCCTCCATCCAATCAAACAGTCCACAACTCCACAAAACAAAGGAATCATCAACTATCACAGGCTCTCCAATTGATAAATCAACAAAACAAAGCTCTCCAAAAGTCTCAAGTGAACATGAACTTCCTCTTCTTCCACTCTTCTCAGAAACGCACGGGACATTCCAACTCTCCGCGTCTAAGATCGAATCGTACTCGTTCTGTGCACCTCTACCCCCATCTGACAAAGAGGCCATGAAGCAGTCACTTCAGTCCTTTGAATTAAACTATATTCCTTCAGATGTACTAAATTCCATGATCGATGCCATCAGCTGATATTCTTGATTTTTGTTCAATATTCTTTCTTATTATTCTGAGTCATTTCACTTCTTTATTGATATCAACTCCAATTCCCTCTTGTTCAATGGCATTTCATGTTTCTCTATCCATCCATAAGATATCATGGCCCTGATCCAATGGACATCCATCCAAAACGTGGTTCAGACGCATCAGACGAACCTACCAGACATGGTGAAAAAGGTATCGTTATTTGATTTTCCCTTTGTCAAATCTTATCATCCTTTCCGTCCAATCTTCATTTCATCTCCTTACGGGATAGTTATGAAACCAATGTGTCCTTTCCTAGACACAATCAATCGATCTCTGTTGGATTTTGATTTTGAACAAGTTTGCTGCATGACTCTCTCCCCGCTTAACGTGTACTGCTGTCTCGTCTGTGGACAGTACTTCCGGGGAAGAGGAGATGGTACCCCTGCATACACTCATTCGTTTGAAACTGAACATCATCTTTTTATGAACCTACAAACTTTGAAGGTACCCCTCTCTTCTGATTTTCATTTTTTCAGGCCTATTCTCTCCCTGATGGAAATGAAGTCGATGATCCATCGTTGAATGACATTCGGGTATTCTCATTCTCCTTTAAGGTTATTTTCGAATTATCTTCCGTCAGGATGTCATCCAACCAAAATTTCCACCATCTTATCTTCAAAGCCTTGATACCACAATTACTGAATGTCATGCGTTGGACGGAACAGTGTGTGTCTATTCTTATGTATATTTTGTCAGGTTTTACCCTGGATATGTTGGCCTCAACAACATCGGCGAAAACAGATACCTGAACGTAATTGTCCACGCTCTGTCTCAAGTCGCTCCTCTCCGTCAATATCTCATTAGCCTAACTCCGCCTCTCAAAGAAACTGCTCCACTACTCCGATCATTTTCAATGCTAGTTCAGAGAATGTGGAATAAAGCGGCATTCAAATCTCATGTGTCTCCCCATGACTTTACTCAGTGCGTTGATGTGGTTTCAAAGAAAGAATTTGCCTTAGGAGTTCCTCATGATGCAAAAAACTTCATTGTTTGGCTTCTCAACGCGTTGAAAGCCGAAAATAGAGTTTTCGACAAATCAAGTCTGTCCATCTTTTAATCACAATTCTCTCAAGAGATAATCGATGAATGCTTCCAGGGAAAGATTCTTATTTCCACAACTTCGTCAATATTGAACACCTCCACAGAGAAACTGACCTCGTTCCTCCTCCTCTCAATGGACATTCCAGCATCACCAATGGTCCAAGAAAATGACATGGGAACTTCAGAAATTCCACAGATGCCTCTTTATGATCTCTTACAGAAGTTTGATGGTGAGAAAAAGACTCCAACCGGAAACGAAGGTCAACTCAGTCAGTACAGCATCAAAAAATTCCCAAAATATCTGATTATGCACTACAATAGATTTGTCAAGAATCAATTCTTTATGGAGAAGAATCCAACGATTATCAATTTCCCAATGAAAGGATTGGACATGGCAGAATGTATTTGCTTCGATTCTCCTCATACCTAATTTTATCTTGCGTAGATGGTCTTTCGGAAGAACATGTGATCTATGACCTTGTCGCAAGTGTTGCACATGAGGGTTCATTCAAGAATGGAGAATACAGCGTGTTTGTCCTTCATAAGGTTTGAACTGAATCTTTGTATGACTTTTTCTATCTAGCCTACACAAAAATGGTTTGTTATACAAGACATGACGATTGAGGAGACGATCGCGCAGAGAGTCGTGACCTCAACAGCGTATATACAGATCTTTGAAAGGAAATCTTAATTGTCTGAACATTTCACTAGCATATATTCATGTTTTGGAGTCATTTACGAAGAGTGAGGTGATAGTTCTGGAGAAGAGTCACAAATCGACCCATTGGTTTTCTGATTTTCATCATCGTATCCATCTTCTTGTTTTCTGAAGTGAACTCGATCTTACCATGATTGAGGACGCTCAATTTCTATCTGACATTCCTGGAATGCAATTGTTTGCCGCTTTCTTTGTTCAACGTCTGTTCGCCATTTTCGTAGACCCAAGGAATATACATCCATTGTGTTCCCAGGAGACCTCGACCCTAGCGATTATAAAGAACTTTTTAGAACCAATCAATCCAATTCTCCTCCTAAAACTGTGAAAAAATCAGAACCATCTTCGCAATCCACAACACTTCCGTTAGCAACGAATCTCTCTACTATTCATCCAACAAATACAATAAATACGTTAGATTTTCGCATTTCCTTTCCTAAGGATGCTCATTCTTCTGTAAAGACACAAAACAATCCACCATCAGTCTCCGAGCCATCTGTTCCCTTAGAAGTGACTATCTCAACGCACCTATCTCCAAACAATCAACAAGCAGCATCTGATCCTCCCTTTCATCCACAGCAAAATGTGTCTCCACTCAACTCCACACCAAACCCTCAACATAGCTTTGAACTCAATTTAAATAGATTATTTTCCACTGGATCGTCAGATCCAGATCATAATTCTCAAGTTAACAGTCTATTGATGACACCCTCGTCGTCTACGGATCGACTGCCAACAATTCATCATACTCCGACCAAACTCCAGCAAGTGTCCATCCACCCGTCCAATCTACCTCAACTTCGCTCTCGACCGCGTCCTTCTCTCAACGGACAGACGCAAACCCCTCTACGACAACCTCAACCATCATCAACTGAAGAAACCCTCAGTCCAATGATTGTGGAATCTCTCACCCAACGATATCGTGACCTCGTTCGACAGATCATTGTTCAGCATCCTTCTGTGGAGAATACGCCATCTCATCCAGAAGAATCTCTCTCAGACACCTTCCCCATGACCATCAGATCGCTCAATCACTTCCAATCACATCCCAACGAAACGATTCTTCCTCCTCTCCAAGATGGCAACACGTTGGAATCTTCCATTTCTCGATCAGGGCATACAGGGTCAGCGACTGACCGAGGACGAAAAACAAGGAGACGGATGGATGAGAAAGAAGATGGGTTGATGAAGATCAAAGGGTACAAGCCAACAGACAAGCTCCCACATGAGCAGGAGAAGGGACGAGAAAGACAACAAAGGAAACGAAAACGATCGACTCATTCGGCGAAGCAAACAGACAAAAGGACTCATCGGCATTCCTCTCCGCCTCACTCCCCATCCAACCCTTCTGACCAAAACGACCTTCCGAGACAATTTGCACAAGCATTCTCGACGATGCCCACAAACCAGATGAAGGTTGCTCCTGGTTTTGTGGTGTCAAATCCAAGTTCTGTCCAGCAGCAAGTTGATCGTCAGAGGAAGAGCAGTCGGCGTCGCCGTACTGAGAAACGTGGCCGGACTGAACGAAGGGATGAGGAGCCTCATTCCGTGTCTGTTGACAGGAACCATTCGCCAAGAAGTCGAGATCGTGGGCAAGAACCACATTTCCCATCGACGAACACGATTTCGTCGGGAAGCTCGCCAGCACCTGAACGAAATACTAATTCAAACGAAGAGCATCGAGCATCAAGTAAACTACACCACATTCATTCTGAAGAAGAAACGACGGAGAACTCACTGGACGATTCGCTGACTGATTCGGATTCAAGAACGGAATCGTACACAGAATCATCCGATTCATTGGTCGAATCGTGTTCTGATGATGACCGTCCAATGCCCCTCCCAACTCCACAAAGCCGGAAGAGTCAAAGGAGTTCGCAGCATCCAACGAGAGAACATTCGAAGGATGAAACAACCCGCTCTCGCTCGTACGCTGTTTCGAATCAATCCGACGACTTAATCGACGAAGGATCAGAAGATTCTCATGATTCCTTCGACGCACTTTCGTCTCAGCATCGCTCTGATCTTCTTTCATCGTCCAGTCCTGTTCCTCAGTCACGCACACTGTCTATCCCTCTCGAAGTCTCATCATCTACTCAAAACACACTGCTTCAACAAAAATCCAATTCTCCTGAAGTGTCTCCATCACGCAATGATATTCCGGAAGTATCTGAACAATCAGCATCCCAAGTGACAACATCAAACGACAAGGTTGAAAAGGAGCTCGCAAAAGTCGAAAAGGAACTCGCAAAACTCCGCCGCAAACTCACCAAAGCAACAGCTCAAAACGAGAAGTTGTCTCAAACAATTGCTGATCTCAACGAACGATGTGTGGAACAGGAGACTCATCTTGATGCGACTCAACAACAGATCAGCGAGACGGCAATGGCTTTATCTCAACAGAAAGAGGCAAACATACTCCTGGAAAAGCAGCTAGCATCGAGTCGTCAAGAAGTGATCGGATGGACGAAGAAGGATGCAGAGAAAACGAAAACCATCAGCGACTTGAGCACGTCAATCAAGAGCCTAACAGCCAAAATCGAAGACAACTCCCAAAATCTCGCCGACAAAGATGACATGATCAGTCAAATGAAAGAAGCGTTTGTTTTTCCTTTTCATCATTCGTTCTCCCAGAGCTGACCAACTCAACCACCAGATCAACACTCTCACGGACGAACGAAACGAACTCAAAAAGCTTCTGGGAAGAGAGCATCTGATCGACGTAGAATGTCAGACAAATTGGTTCTGCGTCCCCGACAATGTTGTTCCAGTGACTGCTCTCCAACCGCGCACCTTCAGACTGCAGGATGTCGAGATTTCAGCCAACACAGTGGACTTCGATGAGAAGGAAGAAATCGAGAAACTCTTCTCCGAACAAGAGACGAAGACAATCCGAGTTCTGACTGAGGAAATCGACAAAGCTTCCGACGTGTACGACTCTCGACAACGCAGAAAAATTGAAGATCCTTACCAATCTGTCCAGACTCTCAGACGAATGGACTCGGTCAAGTCAAAAATGACGAGGACTCACTCCAAAATCACCTCAAAACGAAAGCATGAGTCATCTCTGTCGCTCCATCCACAAAGCCCAACATCTCGGCGATTGGCCACGGAATCTCAACTTCCATCTGTCGACTCTGACACAGACACAGTCAGGACAACTCGAGCAAAGAGCAGGGAGGAAGAACGGCGAATGATGGAAGAACAACGACGCTTCAATGCACAGCTCAGCACCCAACTTGCACAGATTGACACAATCCGATCGGTTCGCCACGATGGACACGATCAGACAGTCTTCGACTGGAGTTGGATGGACAAAGACATACTCCGCTCCCGCCTCAAGAACAAAGATTGCCCTGTCCCTGATGTGGTTTGTCTTCCGTCTTTCTTCTCATTTTCCATTTAGGAGCTGATTGTTCTTTCATTTCCGGCACTCGCCGCGTACAACCAACAAATGGATGAAGAAGCAGACCAGCTATGGACGACCTGCGAGACGATCAGAACATCTTTCACAGACACCGTTCGAACACTCTGCAGGGCTGGTCGTCAAGCCACTCTTCACATGACAAGCATGAAAGAACTTGTCGACGAACTGGACACAATCAACAGCACAATGACAGTCGATTTAAGTTGTGGTCACTGCCTCAAGCTGATGACTGATCCCGTCACTTTCATCCCGTGTGGGCACACTCTGTGCAGACTCTGTGCGTATAAGAACGGAAAACAAGGCAAGACACAGTGTCCACTCTGCAAAGACTCCGACAATCTCACGCGAGGCTTTGTGACGAACTACACCGTCGAATCTCTGTGCACACGAGAGGCGGTGAAAAGGCAGCGGATGGACGAGGTGTACACATCAGCTGGACGTTTGTTGGTTGCTCAGACACTCCTCGAGGAGAGAATGCGGAAGCTTCCCCAGGCTCGAATGATGATGGATGAGGTGGATGCTTCGATGGCCAACAGAACTGAGGTGGACCAATTGGACACCTCCATCACTTGATCAAAAATAGATGATTTGTTAGAATTTCGACTTTTTCTGTTCACAGATAACTCTTTCTGTTCTTAGCTGTCTTGCAGAGTCATGTTTTTCTTCTTTTCTGTTTCAAAGAATAGCAACACAAAAGAACCGTAGTGAATAATAACACGCAATCGGACTCACAAATGATTGGAGAGTTTGGGTGAAGTGATTCAATTGGATTTATCTCTTGGTGGCTGTGCTGGTGTCCTTGATCGACTCGATTCCTTTTTTGTCTTCTCTTTTTTGACTTCTGGGGCCGGTTTCTGGAATTTGGGCAGCATACAGACGTCATCCACAACTCCCTGGAACGTCTCCTTCTTCACGGCAAGACCCCAAGACGCGACGAAGCCGAGGACGACGCAGACCAGGTATGTGACCACAGTGAACTTGCATTCCGGGCACGGTGGCATGACTTTGCAGGGGAGAGTGGTTGAGATGGGTTGACTGTCATCTCCATCAAGCTGGGACAGAATGTCGTCATCGTCTGGTTCAGATGATTTGTCGCGCGGTTCATCATCTTCTTCAATCTCTTCCTTTTCATCTGCTTCATCTCCCTCCACAGTCTCTTCGTCGTCTTCTTCCCCGGAATGTTCGCGGGATAGTTCCATGAGCTCCTTTTCTTCAGCACTCTGGAACCATTCGTCCTTCTTTTCACGACTGAAATAGGCAAGGGTCACAGCGATGCCAATTAAGACGGCGAAAATAAAGATGACTGCCCATGAACGTTTCTTTTCTTTCTTCTCGTCATCTGTCTCAGCCTTTTTCGTGAGCATTTTCCCATCAAAATAATTCTGAGGAGCGGAGAAAGGGACGAAAAAACAATGAAAGAAATGTGGGGTAATAGCAAACCCTAAAGATCAGGAAGAATGAAACAGCAAGCATAACAGTAGCCACAGCGATATCAGGAATTGATAGGGAGTGAATGGACCATGCAAGGTAGGCTCCTGTTCCAACATTCACGAGAGCCATGAGTTTGTTAAACCAGTGCATAATTCCACTCATCTTTGTTTGGATGCACGTAAGGATTCCATCTCCGAATAGAGAAAAGATGATCGATGGAGTAATCATTCCAAGAGAGAAGATAAGGAGTGTTAATACTAATTTGGGTCCGGCTGCAATAGATACAAGCATTCCGAGATAAGGAATGGTGCATGGATTATATGACACCAAAACAGCGTAGACTCCTCCAATAAGGAAGGGATTTTTGAAGAGGGGATAAGTCACGCTCGAAACTTTTCCAAGGAAAGATTGGATTCCAAGTGTGGCAAATAGGAGTCCTAAGCCAAGACGGACACCAGACTGGTATTGGCTTTCCATTAGTTCACTAATGAAGAACCCTAGAAGGCAAAAAGTGCAGATAAATCCAGCCACGAGGAGAGGGACTCCCACAAGCTTGCGATTGCCCATTTCATTGAATCTGACCAAGAGCATGGGCATTAGAACGATGACGCATGGAGAAACAGCAGCAGAGAGTCCTGCAGAATAAGGGAAAACGATGTCCTTGAGGTTCATTTTTCTTGTGGGCCATTCAAGTCATTTCTTCACTGAATGGTTAATTATGGATTCTATTGAAAAGTTGAAACGACAACTGGAAATCATGGATTATCCACGATTATTTCAAATCAGAAAGTATGTTTTTTACTCTTAAATCGCATTCCAAAAAATCTTCACAGCCTTGAATCACTAAATCAAAATGTCTTGTTTGAACTATGTCAATTTGCTCTTCACTATACATCTGCTCTTGAATCGCATTTTATCGGTCAAGGGCACGACTTAAACTCTGAAACTCCTCTTGATCTGATTCACCTGACTTTTCGCATCCTTCGAAAAGAATTTGGGTATATTCCAATGATATCGGCATATATATTCTATTCCTCAACAAATTACATTGAAAAGAAAGTTGATATCCTGCTTGAGTTGCTACATTGTTGTCATGATCTTTCACATTCTTTGAGAACCGCTAGGAGTGAGCGATCCCCACAAATCCGCCGCATTGCTTTTTCAGCGGAACAGTCTCCAAATATCATGGATCGAAAAGAGGATGAATCACATATTGACACACCGAACAGCCAGCAGGAAATGGCAATTCTCTCAATTCTCACCCCACCTCTTCCAGAATCCGTCGCTGATCAACCGAATGCCAAAGATCCTGGCACGATTCTTCCTGACGACATTTCTCAACAATTAGATCACGATTTCCAGGACAGACTCCAGAAATTACACAACCAAAAGCACAAACCGAAAGGACCAAGTGTTATTGATCGCCTCTACCAGCCTCCCCCGCCTCGACAAACACACCCTGCTGTCCCTCCCTTACGTCTCGAAGATCCCCAAAGCAAGCAGAGATTAAGTGTGGTCCCGAAAAGCACAACTTCTCTCATTCATGATCCGTCAAATGAAAAACGCGTCGAATGGAGGAAGGAAACGCCTGAATCTCTTGCTGCTGTGGAAACCGTGAAGAACGCAGTTCACCAAGAAAGCACGATTCTTGAAGAGGAAGAACAGAAGATTGTCACTCGAAAGAAGTCTCGCGAATCCTTCGACCGAAGAATGATGCTGGGCCTGGATGCAAAGGCAATGCGACTAATGAAATCGTCTCCAGACACGTCTCCTTCAGACCCGTCTCCTCCAGACACACATCCTCCGGACAATCAACAGATGCAGCCGTCTCAGTCACACACAGAGCACAGTGAGGAGCAACCACCCAAACAGTTGAAACGTCCTGCCACATCCAAAAGGAGGCCAGTCACGCCCACGAAATCAATTCCGAAACCTATTTCTCATCTCCAACCAACAATCACCAACAAGCCATCATCTCCAAAACCGACACCACCATCTCTCTTCCAGCAGAAACGACCGCCACTTCACTTCGCTCCCCGTCAGCGTCTGATTGATCCATCATCTCCACTCTCATCTTTCTTTCCCCATCTTCAACAATCAACCCCAACGCATGTCGTTTACCGAACAATCCAACAATGGTTTCACAATTCACTCTTCACACCACAACCAAAAGTCAGGCACACTTCACCACTCACTGACCCCATCTCAAACGGGACGTTTCTCTGCCGCCTCGTGTCCCTCTGTGTCTACGCCGAGGAGCGGATGATCCAGAGAAAACTGAAAGAAGAAACGAAAGAAAGACTCACTGTCAAACGAGAGCCACCAACACAGTTTTTTGTTTCTGCTCACTCATTCAACGTCCTCGCCAAAACACCAACACCCGGCATGGTTCCTTTGACTCTCTCAAACCCCGATCCCATCCCATCATACCCTTTCCCATTCTTCCAGAACAGATTTCCTCTCTTTGAAGAGCCTGCTTCTCTCGTTGAATGTCGTCGGAACTTTATTTCACCTCTCGAATGGCTGGCACAGAGACGATTGATTGATGAGTCAATTCTTGAATGCTTGACCGAGAGAATCGTCTCGGGGAAAGAAGACGCATTTTGGGAACTTGTCCGAATTGTGAAACAAGTCTTTGGTGACGAAATGGAAGATATTGCACGAAAGAATTGGGGACTCCCGCAGAAGGAGCCGAAAGAGGAAAAAATAAAATATGATTTCAATCGAGTCGTAAAGTTCGACACGACTCTGAAACGAATAAGTGACGAGATTCCCCGTTCATGTCTCCAAACACCCACAACAAACAATAAGCATCCCTCAATCCCGCAGCCAACGATTCCTCACGTCACCCAAGTCAAACCTCTCACAACTCCATCACTCAGACCTCGCACACCGTCAACAAGGCCTGCCACCCCTTCCACTCCAAGTCTCGTCGAAAGTCCAAACAACCAAGATGCCATCTCACAAACTCTCATTTCCTATTCTGAGGCGGACAAGCATCGTCTTGAGCTCTCTTTGCTCTGTTGGTTGTCTGAACTCGACATAATATCTCCGAAACGAATCCGTTCGTACGCGCAATTTGTTGTGACATTCAGCAGTGGTGTTATCCTCTGTGATCTCACAGCTAAAATCCTGAATGTGACCATCAATGGAGTCAATCGAAAACCGAAGACAACGCAAACAAAACGATTAAATGTTGAAAAGGCACTCCAACAGTTCCGGCGACAAGACGAGATGGAACCAACGTTCCTTGGTCTCGGAGCGAGAATTGTTGAAGGGAATCGTGATGCGGTCACGTCTCTCCTTGAGTCGATCCGGCGATTCCACGACACATTCATCAACCCAAATTCTCATGTTCAACCGGTCCGTCCTCCTCTCCACCTCACTCTCGCCCTGGATGGGGAGAAGGAGAACAAAAACACATCAGCCCCTAATCAAACAATTCCCTCCAACCCGACCGATTTCTCAAAACCGTACCTCGGACGAAAGTTTGATGAGAAGAAAGCGGAGCAGATGTGGATGAAAGAAGACAAGGCGGCGTTCTCGCAAACCATACGATGACACTTAATTTCATTTCTTGTTTTGATGCCTCTTCATTCAGAATACTGTGAACAAAACGAAATGGGTTGTAAAGTCAAGTTGGTTCGTCTGTTATGTCCTGTCCCTGATTTCGTTCTTCAGTGGGTGGGACAGGATCTTCCTCTTCGTTTCGCCTTTTTGCCTCTTCCATGCTCACTTTCTCCATTGCTAACTCGACCTGAAGCTTCTTCTGATAAAGCGCACGTTCTGTCCGAAACTTGGCGTCTCTTTTTTGAACTGCTTTGCAAGTCTCCTGAATTCGTTTCATTCTTTTCTCATTCTTTTCAGCAATCTCGGCTGAGGCAGGGTCAGACTTTGGCCTGGGAATGACAAGACGCGGGTCACAGTTTGTGAAGATGTCAGCCTCTGCAGCCACTTCCCATGTCTGAACATTCGCAAACCGTCGATCGGTGGAGAAGGACACGGTGACGTCATGCATAAACTCTTCCGTGAGTGGATTGGGACCGTAGGTGTTCACAAATGATTCCGAGTGTTTGATTTCTGGGTCTGCAATGATCCAGTCACCCGCTGGGATTCGGAGGGCCGCTTGTTCTTCATGATGATCACAATTGCACGCGTGGGTGCAGGGTGCTTTGGTTGGTTGGAGATGGTCTTTGTCGGAAAGAGAATCTGAATGAATCTTTGCAAATTTCTCTTTTATCTCCATTCTGTCGATATGTTCGTCCAGTTCGTCCAGAAACGTGTCAATAAAGATGGACTCGCCAAGGAGGCCTAGTCCAGCATGGAGTGGATCTGCATGGTCGCATGTTTGATCCTTTTTAACCCCCCCATGGAAGACGTCGTAACATTGGCTCAGAAATCCGATCATATATGAACTTGAGATGAAGGACTCTACAATGAATGAACTCTTGAGAGAAATGCATACCGATACCAAAAATTTTCAAGATTGAGCCAATCCACCAAGTGTAACAAACGTCTTCGAGTTTGTTTGGTCGTCCGTTGAACCCTCCGTTCTCGTATTGTTGGCGGTTGACGAGAAATCGAATGAGGCCATCTTTATCTGGAATAGAATCGATTTTCCCCAGAATTTCGAGAGACATGACTGCGCAAAAAGTATTTCCAGCATGACTTTCTGATGCATTCGCGCCTGAGAACCCTCCGTCGTAGTTTTGAAGACCAACAAGATATTGTTCCAATTGGTTGATATCTATCTGACCAAAATCATTCCCACAAAAGCGTGCACACGCACAAGCACAGAAGTTGAGTCGAACATCAGAATCGCTGGGAGAGATACATGCTCTGAACGATCCATTCGGGTTCTGAAAGTACTTCAAGGATTGTGCAATTGCAGCTGTGTCGACAAATTGGTTCAGTTCTTTCTCTGGATGGAGAATGGAGAGTACAGCGAGACTTGAATATGTTGATGCAAGAGTGATGTCAAGACTTCCAACTTCAGCCGAGAAGCCACACACTGGGATGTTTTCTTCTGGTGACCCTTGATAAGTTGACTCTGAAGATTTGACATAGTGGAGCATGATCCAATTGGTGATTCCTTCCTTTTGTTCATCTGTAAGGACGGAAATGGAATTGATTGAACCTAATCCAGATAACAACAGATGAGCCAGTGTTGTTCTGGTTGTGTCCAAACTTTCATGTCGCGATGGTAGGCGACCAAAGAGTGATCCCTGAAAAAACCTTCGGTGCCTATTGAACATTTTGTTGTGATCCGCCCATCCACAGCATCCTCACCATTTCGACCAAGACTGTGCTGAATTTTCTCGTGAACTTACATGTTTTATACAATTTCTGAGTTACCTGAATTGTGTGAAGCCCTCCTTGAGTCTAAAGACGACAGAACTCTCAAAACTGCTCTCTCCTCAGCTGACCAGCTTGCAAAGGGAGGTATCAACTTCTCAATCTCATAAATATCGGTACATTACTTTATTCTAGGATATTTCAATGCAATTGTCCCTGATGATCTGATATGTGGACTTGTCAGAGTTCTAACTTTAAAAGGCCCAACAGTCACTCCAATGGTTCATGACTGCTTAAATATCCTTGTAGAATGCATCAAAAATCATGATGGACTCAAATCTTTTCTTGAAAACAATGGATGTGCTCCACTGCTCGCAATTCTGAAAAGTTCATCAACAATCTCGATTCATTCAGAAAAGCATGAAGCATTTCCCTACTCTGGTTGCCAAATCATTGTTTCTATATTTTGTGATAGTTTGTGTTGTCTTTCGCATGACATTTCCTCGTTCAGATCCATCAAACGAAATTAGACAGATGTTCCTCCCACATCTCCTGACTCTCTTCCAAACATCATATCTAACGCGCCCACGTGTTGCATCCGCGATTGCTTTTATCTTTTTAAATATCGTCCGTGTCGTTAATGGGGCTGTGGATTTCTCGGATCATGATGGCATCAAAACAATTCTCCTTCCGCTCCATGTCTATGAAACCGATCCTCGAGATCGCCCAAATCTTCTGACAACCATTGAACTGAGTGCTATGATCATTGGAAAGCTCGGAGGATTGAGTTTGTTCATCTCATTTATTCACTATCCTCCTTAGACCACACTATCACTTCGCTCCTTTCATCCAACGCAATCAGTTTGCTCATCTCACTTCCACGAATGGCATCACTTCATTCGCCAGAAGAAAAGGCGCGGATGGGACGAGCTGCTGTTTTAGGGCTGTTCCCAATCCTCGGAAATGAGCATGCTTCTCCGAAAGTGGTAGCACAGTTGGATGGAGAACTCCTTCAGAATCTTTTTGATTATGGTCTATCTCTTCGTCCAACCATCACAGGGGTTCCAGAAGCTGTTTCTTCAATCACGCGCAGGATCGGTGAATTGTACACTGGAGGTTTTCTTTTTTCCCATTTTCAACGAATTTTCACCTCCCAAAAGATCCGTCCTCGTCGTTGTGTGGTCAGGCTCTTGCCAAATCGTGCGTTGACGCGCTTCTGAAGTATTCGATGAATGACGACGAAGTGGAGTACCTGCTGTCGTCTCTGCTTGTCTTTCTAACCCTCTTTGAAGACGCTCTCCCTGCCCTCATCCATCCCAACACTGCCCCGTTCATCTCTCGCACAATAAACTACTACCTGGAGAAGGAGCCCACAGAACTCGTCCAATCGAACATCAGAAATCTTGCTCTGTGTCTTAACAACTGCATTATCTGTGAGGAGAACGTGTGCATGATGTTCTCGTCTGACGTCATCGATCATATTCGCAATCTCCTTGGATTCTATGCTCGCCTCAACAGCAGCATTTTCGTCCCAATCTCACAACTTTTACTCCGCGTTGCAGAGACACCTGTGGGTGTGGAACAACTTAGGAAAACGAAAATGACCGGGCCACTCAATGATTTGTACAGCTATTTCACCAAACACAACAAAACCGACCCAAATTCGCAAACAATTGCCGCTTCCGTCTATACTACTCTCGGAAGACTGGCGTGATTTTGTTTCATGGCACAAATTCTGTTTTTTGATATTATTTCTTGTGTAGACTGACTTCTTTACTCATTTCCTGTTTCATGATGTTCCCATAACAAATGCCGTCATCTTTTGGTATAAAAGCAAAAATCGAGCATGGTTCAGAAGTCGCAGCTTACCCTATCATCGTTTGAGAATTAGCGTTGGTATAAATGAAAGCGACGAGACTATGGCTCGAGACACTTTGTGTGCAGTCTTCAATGCTCGCACGCTGTCGAAATCAAGCCGAAAAACAATCTCCCTATTTTGTCTCTCTATGTCAATCACAAAATGTGTCGAAAATGAAGGTTTCCGATGAATTTCGATTCATCAAGGCAAGTTCATAAGAAAATAAGTGAAATGTGAAAACAAGATCTACTCATCGTGTGAACGAACGGCACTGCTCCTCTGCTTCTTGTGAGAACTAGAGGGATGCGTCGGTTGTGGCGTTGAGTTCGATGGTGGCCTATCCTTCAGTCTGGTGGCAGAATCTGGACGTTGGCGGTGAGCACTCGTAGCCCTCGTCGGTCCCATTCCCATCGATTTTGTTTGCATTCCAGAAGATGCACTATCTCGTCTTGGAATTTGTTGTGGAGGTTGAGATAAAAATGGACTGATATCGTCCATTCTCGTTGGATAGGCCTCATCATAATCAAACTCATCTTCATCGTCGTCATAATACATTCCTGGGACTCGATAATCCCGCTGTGCCTGTGGATGGTGATGAGCCCCTGTCCTTCGCATTTCCATTCTTATACTGTCTGTAAGTTCCTGGCTGTCGTCCGCTTCGGCTCGAAGTGCATTCCCGGCGTGTTCGGCAAACGAGATGTCCCATTTTCTCGTCTCTTCATCCCAGCTCGCGTGGTCGCGAATCATTCCCTGAATATGTTCCGGAATGCAGAATTGGATGAGGAGCATCAAATATTTGAGCTGTTCGTGAAGTTCGCTGATTGTCTCCATCATTGTTGTTCGTTCCATTTCGAAATCATTTTGAAGCTCTTCAATGTCGTTTCGTGTATCTTCATGAATTTTCTTCGCTTTCTTGTATTCGTTCAGAAGAGATTCAAGTTGCTTACTTTTGGTTTTAAGTTCGTCTTGAGCTGATGAAAACTGCTTCTTCAGATCAATCTCAGCAACCACTTTTGCATCCAATTGCCGCTTAGCTTCTTCTCGCTCTTTCCTCAATTTTTCTTTTTGTTTTTCAGCCTCCTCTGTCTGAAGTCGTTGTTGTGCAAGTTGTTCCTCGTATTCCTGCTTGTCCTTTCTTCTCAGTTCCTGTAATTCTTGAAACTTTGAACCTCCCTTGATCACTTTGGCCTGCATTTTTTCGAGTTTTGATTTGATGCGAGCTCGTTCTTCTTTCTCCTTATCCACCTCAGCCTGCCTCTTTTTCAAATCTTCCTCAATCTTCTTTCGTTCTTCCTCCAGTCTCTTCTTGTCGCTTTCAAGTGCTGATTTTTCTTCCTTCGCATTTTCGTCTAATTCTCGTTTTAGTCGTTCAATCATTTCAGTGTCCTGTTGATACACCACATCACCCTGTTTCTGCATTTCAAGCATTCGTTTCAATTCTGCGATTTCTTCTTGCATCTTTAAAACAAGTGGATCGTTTGCTGAGTTAATCATTGGTTTATTCTTGATTTGTTTTGCCCTAGTTGCATATTTGAGTGTGGAAAATGTTTCATCATAATTGTATTCTGCAGGACCAAGGTTGGCAATCATCACAGTTTTCGCATTTCCTCCAAGCGAGTCCTGAAGAAGACGAGTCAGTTTCGAATCACGATACGGAATATGACCCGGATTCTTCTTTGTTAGCATGTTGATCACCGTCCCAAGCGTCAACAGCGATTTGTTAATCTCAATTGCTTCCATCAGTCGATCTCCAGTCGCTTCCGTTTTCGACTGACGCTCAGATCCCGCCAAGTCAACCATATTCAAACGACCAACTCGCACAATCGGATTCCCATCTTTGTCCAGTTGCGATAGGTCTGCACATTCAACCGAAATCTGAAATATCGAATGCGAACGCGATGACGTCTTGTTCATCTTCGTCTCCGCCACCACACGATTGTCTGACCCCTTTTGCATCACCGCCTCCATCATCTTCGGATCCTTGCAAACCACAATCGTCAAATCTTTCACATAAACTCCAGACTTCGGATGCTCCTTTATCGGAAGATCCACTGCATTCTCCTTCTTCGACAGAAGATCTTGAATCTTTTCTCGGTAGATTTCCAGATATGACACCGAAACAAGAAATTGCTTCGTTTTGTCTGCTTGTTCAATGTGAGAGAAAATATGTTGGAATGAACGCGGAATCACTCCAGGATCACCAGGATATCCAGTCATCGTGTGCGTCTTCCCCGTTCCCGTCTGTCCATATGCAAAAATCGTTCCATTAAACCCATCCATCACAGAATTGATGATTCGACGACAAGTCTCGTCGTAAATGCTTGTCTGGGTTGCACTACAACAAGAAAAAAAACATTTTCATCAACCACAAAGAGGTCATACTCGGGTGGATAGATGTGATCAAATGTATATGTATGTTCAGGATTTCCAGAAGATTGTGAGTCTTTTGGTCTCACAATCCTGATCGAACCAGTTGCCCGGTTCATGTGAACACACCTGAAGCAATAAAATGGAGAGAATAATGGAGAATCGTTTTTATTATCACAAAATTATTCATACATTTTGTACTTCGCATCAACTTCTTTCTGACTCAGCGGCCGACATCGCACAACGACCTAAAACGAAAAATATTGCATAAATTGGTTCTGAAACGCGATACCTGGACGTTGTCTTCTTTTCCCTCTGACATTGATGAGTGTTGTTGATGAAGACGGCCCTTTCTTGATTCTTTTCAACCGCTGACTTTTCAGCGATGATAGAACTCGTCTATTATCGCTCGCTGGGATTCTATGCTGAAAATTGTGAAGATTTCGTAGAATCTTTGGCAAAAGCAATTTTCAAAACAGACACTCTGAGATCTCCCCACATCTTTGCAAGACTCTTGACGTCGCTTATTTAGGCTCTTCGGAAATGTCAGTATTCTCATCAAACTTTTTATTTCTCTCAACCCAATGCGTGAAGTCATCTCAATTCATATCGGACAGGGTGGTCTCCAGGTCGGTAACGCCTGCTGGGAGTTGTTCTGCCTCGAGCACGGCATCCAGCCAGATGGTCAAATGCCCTCAGACAAGACTATCGGAGGTGGCGATGACGGCTTCAACACCTTTTTTTCAGAAACTGGAGCTGGCAAACATGTTCCGAGAGCGGTTATGATCGATTTGGAACCAACTGTTGCTGATGAAATCCGGCAAGGCACATATCGCGAGCTTTTCCATCCGGAACTCATCATCTCTGGAAAGGAGGATGCTGCTAACAACTATGCTCGTGGTCACTACACCATCGGAAAGGAGATCGTTGACCTTTGCCTCGACCGAATCCGCAAACTTGCCGACCAGTGTACAGGTCTCCAAGGCTTTCTCGTATTCAATGCAGTGGGTGGTGGTACGGGATCTGGTCTTGGTTCTCTTCTTCTTGAGCGTCTCTCTGTGGACTACGGCAAAAAGTCGAAGCTGACAATGTGCATCTATCCATCACCCCAGATCTCCAATGCTGTTGTGGAACCATACAACAGTGTCCTGTCCACGCATTCTCTACTTGAGCACTCTGAAGTCGCCTTCATGCTTGACAACGAAGCCATCTACGATATCTGCCGTCGTAACCTCGACATTGAACGCCCAACGTTCACCAACTTGAACCGTTTGATTGCCCAATGCATATCCTCTCTAACTGCCTCCCTCCGCTTCGACGGTGCCCTCAACGTCGACCTTACCGAGTTCCAAACCAACTTGGTGCCATACCCGCGTATCCACTTTATGCTCACCGCATATGCCCCGCTTGTCACTGCCGAAAAGGCATATCATGAACGGCTCACTGTGTCCGAAATCACGAACTCCGTCTTCGAGCCAGCTAACCAGATGGTCAAGTGCGATCCACGTCACGGAAAGTACATGGCCTGCTGCATGATGTACCGTGGAGATGTCGTCCCCAAGGATGTCAACGCCGCCGTCGCTACCATCAAGACCAAGCGAACCATCCAGTTCGTCGACTGGTGCCCAACAGGATTCAAGTGTGGTATCAACTACCAACCACCAACTGTCGTTCCGGGCGGTGATCTCGCCAAGGTCCAGCGTGCTGTGTGTATGCTCTCCAACTCCACAGCCATCGCTGAGGTCTTCTCCCGCATTGACCACAAGTTCGACCTCATGTATGCCAAGCGGGCCTTCGTCCACTGGTACGTGGGAGAAGGAATGGAAGAAGGGGAATTCTCGGAGGCCAGGGAAGATCTTGCTGCTCTTGAAAAGGACTATGAGGAAGTTGGGGCAGATTCAGGTGATGAAGAAGAAGACGAAGCTGCTGTCGACGAATATTAACTGTTAATATCTCGCCTTCACACCTTCATGTCTCTTTTTCATCATTTCTCTTTATCAAGGAACCATTCGTTTTTGTTTGTTCAAGTCATCTGAAAGACATTGAGAAATAGAGAGAACAGAGCTCGACTTCAGACGGTGTAATAAGCAATCATTGCAATTTTTCATTCGCTCAAATTGTTCATCGTGGGTCGATCAATCCATCCAAACCAATGACAGAGGTTGATTTCTATAAACCGTTTGATACTGTCAACCGTCCATGTCCCGACGTTCCAGAACCTTCGAAGGACATTTTAGAGCGTGATGTCCTTTTCGGGAAAGATGGAACAATAAACCTCCCTGCCCTTCAGGACCATCTTGTTCGAGAAGGACGCCTTGCAATTCCTGATATTACAGAAATATGCAATCGTGCTGCAGCTATTTTCAGAACAGAACCTAACGTAGTTGAAATTGGAGACGAAGTCAGAGTTGCTGGCGACCTTCATGGTATCCTCACATACATTATTTTTCACTGCCATTTTTCATTCTTATGGATCGTTCAATATGTGCTCTTCACTATTTATGTATCATCCATCCAGCATCATACTATGATTTTGTCAAACTCCTCGAAGTTGGAGGTGATCCCGCTACTTCACAATATCTCTTCCTTGGGGATTATGTTGATCGGGGCTTCTTTGGGTGCGAATTGCTTATCCACATGTTGGCTCTCAAAGTCTCGTACCCAAAAACTTGGTGGATGCTGCGAGGAAACCACGAAAGTCGGCAACTCGTCGAACATTTTAATTTCAAACGAGAATGTATGGGCAAACTTTATCATGTTTTCTTGCTTCTTGAAACCTTCTTCTTTCCTCGTTGTGACAATGTCTCCTTCGTTCTGAACGACCTCATTTCCATTTATATGTCTTCATTTAGGTCTTTACAAATATTCAATTGATGTCCTCAATGCATTTCTCAGTGTCTTTGACACAATGCCAATTGGAGCACTGATTGGTGAACGGCGCTTCTTCTGTGTCCATGCAGGAATCTCCCCTCAACTTAAAAAGGTATACTTAGCCCTTTAACTACAGACTTGTTTTTTATTAATTGTCATATTCCTTATTGATATCTCCTTAATTCTTTCCTCTGACTCTTCTCCCAAGTTGGATGCAGTCGCGACTGTGAATCGATTCCGTGACGTGCCTGAATCAGGACTCATGGCGGATCTTCTGTGGAGTGATCCTCTCCCTGCTGATGCCGAAGGGAAGGACACAATAGCTTTCACTGATAACACCGCTCGCAACTGCTCGTACTTCTATGGGTCTGCTCCAGCATCTACTCTCTTCATTCCATCAATCTGTCACTCTTTTTTCTTTCCTACTTCCCTTGTACAGCGCCACTGCTGTCAGAACATTCTTGCGAACAAATTCACTTGTTGCTCTCGTCCGTGGACATGAATGTAAAGATCAAGGTTTCGAAATGCAATTCCCACGCTCTGGTCAGAACCCCTTTCCGACTGTTATTACACTCTTCTCCTGTCCAAACTATGTGGACTCATTCAAGAATCAAGCGGCCCTCCTCATCGTGAAAAAAGAAAAAATCCACTTTCGTCAATTCACAGCTTCGCCACACCCGTACTTTCTCCCGAATTTTATTGACGTATTCCAATTTTCTCTCCCGTACGTCGCAGAGAACTTGACCAGCATGCTCCTTGAAATGCTCAAATACTGCAGTTCAGACGATAATACTGCCAGTACAGGATCCCTTGCTGAACGTCGTGGTGATATTTTGGCCAAAATTCAAAGTGTTGGTCGCCTATCGAGGATGTTCCAAACACTCAGAGAAGAAAACGAAGCTGTCGTTGCTCTAAAGGGATTTTGTGATGGACAACTTCAAAAAGGACTTCTTCTTGGTGGCCGTGATGCAATTCAAACAGCATTATCAAGCTTCCAGAAAGCAATGGATCTTGATAAGGAAAACCTGAAACGACCAAATGCAGAAGGCAAAAAACCGGATATCTCTGATGAGCATACTGTCGGGAGTCTTCGCCGAAGAAAGAAGTAGTCCTTCCGACCTTCACATTCATCTCATGTCATCTTTTACTCTTCATTCTCATCCAGAACCGGAGGAGCCGAGTGCATTGATTCGTATAGTCACTTCTCACATTTCCATCCAATCTTTATTACCAGAATCCAGTTTTCTTCAATTGGCATCATCACAGAACCCAAAAATTCCGAGAAAACAGTTTCTGTCTGCAGTTCACGCCAAGACTCAGTGGAAGTGCATCAAATAAGCAAGAGATGAAATATGTCACTTACTTCTTTTCCTCTTTCTTCTCGAAGACCTTGCGAGGGTGGAGAGGCTTGGGGTGACGTGGTGGTTTGTTTGTTGCACGTGTACGTTTTGATGTGCCTGTAATCTTCACAACAGGAACAGTAAGTTGAATAGCTTCTTCTTGTTTTGGGTTGATAATGATGCGAGCCCGGTATTGTTTCAGACGGTTGATGTTTTCAAGGCGTTCAGTGCGACGACGGTGGTCGATGGAAATAGCGAGGCGCTTGGCTTCAACTTCATTGATTTTAGCTTTCTAGAAGAAGTTGTTAAGATGGAAAGGTGGTGGATTTACAGGAGAAGGACGGACGAAGAGAGTTCATGATGACAGATAAGTTTGACAAAAAGAGATACCTTGAGCTCGGCTAAAGAAAATCCACGACCCTCACGAACTTTCATGTTGTAACGTTGAGTTGGGCAGTGGACAACTGAGCGGAAAGATCCATCGACTGGGCGAGGGAAGAGCTGTCGCGCTTTTGTGAGGCGAGCATTTCTTTACGGAGGAGATATGAGAGTAAAAATTGAAGAGTCGATTTATGATGTTGAATTTAGTTTGAGAGAAGACGTAAAAGGAGAAGATATGTTTTAGACAATGAGATAAAGACGAGAGAACAAACCTGCGGCGGAGCTTGCGAGCTGGTTGGTTGAACCACGTTCGAACGTGACCAGGGTGGGCTGCAGATGCGCACCAGTGCTTCCGGAGATGGACTGATTGGATAACGTTGTTTTTACTTGGCATGGCGGATCAGATCAAGGGCAAAATGGGATTTTTTGATCGAACGACCATGGTGGTGACTCAGCGACAAATGGAACGCACTTTGCAAATCCAGAAACGTTTCGGCATAATCCGACCTAGGCATGGCTGACCGGCCAAAAGTCGCGGTCAGTGTCACTTCAGATTAATTTAAAGGGTCAGATCTTACCTCCTCAATACAATGTCTTAAATGAACAAGAAATAGGTGAGTTTGTGGATTTCCATGTCAAATTTTGCTTCCTCTCACTGTTCGGTTCCCAACATTCCCTTATTTGAGCTTTCCACCTCGCCAAGTCAAGAACTGCTTTTCTCTTGTCCATTGTCGCTTTCAGCCTCTTCACCGTTTGTGAAAACCCAACTGTCACTTCACATCATCTTTCTTTTGACATCAGGCTTCCTCTCCTCCATCAACTGAACAATGACAACATCATCCCCACCAGTTCAAAATCTACCTCATCTGGATTGTCTTGTTCGTTGTACAGCGTGAGAAAGAGCTCTTCTGTAGAGAGAAAGATCGGAGAGAAATGGGGGAACAAGAGGAGAACGATTCGAGTGATGGAGTGGAGTTATGCCTGATCTGAGTGGTCATTACGTTCTTCCATGATTTAAGCACATTATCCATCTTGACTTGTGGTTCATTCTCATGAAAAAAAGTCGCTCTTATTGATGCTCAACTTGTATGTTCTCGTCTTATTCTCATTCTTCTTCGCTTGATTTCCCAAGAGTCCATTATCTCATATACGTTCGTCTTCGACAAGACTGACCAAATTTTCAAGCTTAGCATCGCCCTCGAGCCAGTTTTGTGTCGAAACGGCTTCTAAATTGTGAAAATCACTTCATGTCCTTTCGAATCGATCCACCACGACAAAGATTCTTTCAACTCCTTGTTTAGATGCTCTCAGTGGTATTTTCTCTCTTTCTGACATTTCTAATCAGTCTTACAAAGACCGTCCTACAGTTCCTCATCTTTTGTCTGATCTTCGCTTCTCGACTGCCGGAGCCTTATCAGAATCAAAGCTAAAGATCCAACTTGTGACAATCGAACAACTGTATTTCATTCAAACTGATATCCCCTCAGATACGATTGATAGAAAAATGGAGTATCGATTCACGCAATTCGAGAAACTGGAGGACACTGTCAGGAGGAGAGAAGCCGGTCCTCATATCATCGTCAGTTGTAATGTTCTCAAAAATGCTTGTGATTCTTTCTTCGCCTTGTCTCAAGAGGATCTCCACCATCCAATGATGATCATTGTCAAGAACTCTCCATCACTGTCATCTTTTCCGGATCTTATGACATTTCTCGTTCATGAACTGGCAACTAATTTCAAGTTCTGCATTTTCAAGACAGACAATCCATCAGGGTCTTTCACCATCCCATATGATCATCCAAAGCAAAAACTGGAATTTAACACGTAAATATCGAACAGACTGTTCTTCAACTGCTTGTCAACTCTTACCAAAGTTGATTGGTCCATCCATCTCCCCTGTCGGTCAGACGATCCGAGAGAATGGGGATGGATTCGAAATGACACTGTCTTTTAAGGGAGTGTTCCTAGTGACAAGCAGGAAATATGATGTGACACTCGAAGTTGCGGATGGAACAGGATTCGCGGCAGAGAAAGTCTCTTTCAGTAAAACAGATGGCACAACAACGTTCGCACTCAGATATCCAAACACTTCTTGTCTCTCGTCTTCAACCACATTTTCGATCGTTGATGTTAAGAAAATTGCTTCTGAAGCAACTTGCATTGAGTTGGAATTTGAAAGAGAAGCTAACCCAGACCAGCAGTTCGATCATGTCCCCACATCATTTTTTGTCATTATTTCGTTCGGAAATCTCTGAATATAAGAGTTAATCGGATTGATTGAAATGATAACAAATTTCTTTTCACATTTCCACAGAGATAACGTGGATATTCTCGTCATTGACTAGTTATTCAGTGTGTTTTGGATTCCTCTTCGGAGAAATGGTAACTCTGGAATATGGGTTTGGTTATTTCTCCGGTCAGTGACCGTCAGTACTTTTCGGCGAAAACTGACCGGTCAGTGCCGGTCAGCCATGCCTAATCCGACCCCGTGCCCCCCTCCAATATTTTAACAGTTGCTTGATTTAACTCCATTTCACGATATTTTTGCAATTATTTCTCGATTTGAGACCGGGTTTTGGAGATATAAATTCGAGATGAACAAAATTTTGGACACCTTTGATCGCTTTCACAAAAAGTTGGACACCATCTCACATTCAAAATTTTGGACACCTTTTTTGTCGAAATACCATCTTTTGGACACCACCCAAATTTGGACACCTTTTGGTGTCCAAATTTTTGTTTTTCCCTTGATCCAACCATATTACGGAGACGATCCCCTTTGATGACATATTTCCGATTGAATGACACTAACCCGACTGTCGGTCAAACTTTTCAAACATTGGAAGAAATGAAACAGTTTATCTGGTTGTACGCAGGATCGAAGCAATTCTCTCCGTTGTTTAAATCTCGAATCAATGCACATTCGACATCAACAAAGAAGAAAAAAACTCCTTCACTATCCGTCTCGTGTAAAACTAAGGATTGTCCTTTTCGGATCCTAGCAAAACAACAGGAAAATACAACTTGGATGATCACACAAATGGATGACCAGCATCGAATGAATCCTTGTGGTCAATCTCCTCAGATTCCATCTCCCGTCATCGCTAAAACCCTGAGTGAGAATCCTCCAAGTGAACTGTTTGGGACGAGAAAGTCAACACAACAAATGATTCGAACCCAATTTGCCACTCCAATCTCTCTCGAATGCTCTCGCCTGGTCAAACACGAAGTAAAAAAGAACCGAACCCTTTCGTTTGAAGAAGAATGGAGCCGTCTCCCTTCGGTACTGAACGAAATTTGTGGGAACAATCCTGAATCTGCATTTGAAGTAAATACTATTGACAACAAGTTCAATGCATGTTTTGTCACCATGCCATTTGCCGACACAATACTCCAAAACAGTCTCCCGCTTCTTTGTGTTGACGCAACTTTCTTTCGCTGGGAATTCAAACAAGTACTATTTCTTCTCACCAGTGTTGATGCTCTGGCCCATGTGCACATATTATGTCTGGGAATCTCCAATGGTGAGACTTCACAGAATTGGAACGCATTCTTCAATTTCGCGAAAAGGACAATCCCCACTCTCTCCACTCCGATGGTCATCATTAGTGACAGAGGCTCCGCGCTCGTCCCCTCGATCAACAATTCGTTCCCTCATCATGATCATCACTTTTGTCTCTATCACGTCGCAAATAACCTTCGAACGCATCTCAAAGACCAGAATAAAGAAGAAATCGAAATCGCAGTTGGAAAACTCTGGGCAGCAGCACGTGCAGAAGATCCAATCAGTCACTCCAGAATTATGGTGGAACTGTTCGAGTGCAACCAAACCGCCTATTCATTTTTAGATGGATTGGACAAAGCAAAGTGGACGATCTCTCATTTTCGACTTCCATGCTTCTCCAGACTCACTTCCCAAACAGTGGAAATAACCAATGCTCGACTTCTTCCCTACCGTGATCTTCATCCTGTCTCGTTTTTCATTCATTTATACGTCCAACTCCTCGAAAGTCACATCAAATATCAGTCGGAGATTGCATTCATTCAAGCTGATGTTCCTGAACCTGTTTCTCTTCTCGTCCAAAAGGAAATGAACAAATCGATTACTTTAAATGTCATGCATCTTGAAGGAGGGGCATATCAGGTCTATTCAATGGACAGAAACGATGGCTGTCCAGTGAACATCGTGGGAGGTGTTCTGACATGCCAGTGTCAGTGGTTCACATCACAGCATCTTCCCTGTCAGCATACTCTTGCTGTTTGCTCAAAATATGGACATCTCTCTACCACAAACTACCCTTCCTATTTTAGGACAATTGCTCTCCAAAATATTGCCAGGTCAATTCCAAAAGCAATCAATATGAAGCTGGACAGCTTTGAAATCACCTCGCTCCTCCCACCAGCCATTCAAATCCCTCAAACACAAAAAAAGAGGATTCTCAGCAATGGAGAGCCAGTGAAGACCGTAGAGAAGAAAAAAAGAACACAATCTTCACGTGAAGAATCGAAAGAAGTACAAAAGAAAAATAGAAAAGACAAGAATTTGAGAACACAAGAGAAAAAGGACAAATCCAAAAATGAAGAAAAAATGAATGTATCATCACAAATTCCACAAGAAAAGCAAGAATAATTACAACCATTCGTTTCTCACTCCACATTACTGAAATTATTGAAAACTAGATTCGAGAGCGTTACAATCAGAAAAGAATGGATTCCTACAGGACCTTCCAGTAAGGCATCCTCCGACCAGTAAATGATTGGCGGGATGGCGGAAACGGTGTCGTCATTCGTGTTAACCGGAGCGAATGGCCGCCTTGGGCTTCAAACCCCGCACCTAGACACGTTATTCCTACGCCCCAGGACAAGATGGGCTTTTAACCCTGGTCATTGGTCTTACGCCGAGGGGTCTCTAAGAGGAAGAGCCAGTCTGATCTGGTCTTATGGTAAGTGTCCATATTCAGGTACCTTTATACCCAAAATCAACAAATGTGATTAAGGGAAGATCATTCATCTTTTTAAAGATCAACTGAAATGAATTGCGATTAAGTGAGGAGGTATGAAGAAAAGAGAGGAAGTGGGACAGGCAGAATGAAGTGAAATGAGGCAGAAGGGTTCGAATAAATCGGCAAAAACCAAAGTTTGTGGGATAAAAAATGGAAAAGAATGCTAGTGAACAGGAATGCATCAACAAGAGGTGACATTATTGATACATAGGTTTGTCTTTCTCACTGTATTGATTCTCTGTCTCAAATTTTAGTTGGAACGTGCGGATTGGTGAGGATCTACTGGTCTGACGTTTGTGAGTTAATAATAAGGTCAAAGTTATAACTCTTCGTTGCAGAATGAATGGTTGGACATTATTTCCATCTTCCAGTCTGAATCAGATGAAAACAAAGTTCGATTATCGAAAGAAATGGTGGTTACCTGCCTGGATGGTTTGAGTTTTCACCTAGCCTCCCATCACTTCTCATCGTTCTCATTCGTTTCGTCTATTCTTTATTTCTCTCCATTCTTCACCGAATCCTTCTTGTTTCCCTTTGCACTTCAAGATTGCGAACACAAGAAAGGGACTGTGCAAAAGATGATGAAGGCCCGAATCCTCCCCGTTTTGGTGCACGATCTCAGAAAGGAATGATCCGTGGAACTCCGTGTATGTCCTACTTTAGTAGCGGGATGAGTCGATGAATGAAAGTCTTGCTCTTTTTCCGATTATGTTCATCGTCTATTCACTATTTCCATTGTTTGCCTGAAACTTTGATTCTCAAATATTCCTGTCTCTCCTCTCCTCTCTTTTCCTCTTCAAACTGCATTATAATGGATTATTCTGCTCTTTCTGTTTCGACGTTGATTAGATTGCGTTCCAAGTGCTCTTCGACACAATCCTTCTCGTTGTCTCAGAAAATGGAGTGATGCCACTGTCGAAACACTTCCCAACTCTTCTTGTCCTTTCGCAGGTCTTCTTTTCTTTTTTTAATCCTTTTCGACGATAATTGACTTTTCTCCTTTTTCTGGCTGCTCTTCGATTGTGTGTTTGTGTTGTGGGGACAGGACAAGGATTTTTGGATTGCTGAGCCAGTGATTGAGACCACCGGGTGTGTTTCGATGTCACTGATCACTCTCTCCTCCTTTTCTCGCCTTCTGACGATCTCTCTCCGTGGGAATGTCGAGACTGAACAGTTATTGGCTCCAAACTGGAAGACCTTAAATTGATTTCGCTCCTTTAGACGTTAACTCGCTTCTCCCAAATCTCATCTCCGACTCCAGTTTCATTATCTCTACGTCCTCACTCATCCCTTGCACCACACTCAAAAGCAGTCATTATCGTGATATTCTCTCGTTCACAGTCAGTTTTCCACCATAAATCCCCCATATCTCTTTGACCACGCAATACTCTCCCACTTCCACGAATAAGTTGAACACCAACTTCGTACCATCCTGAATCACGTGCAATTGATGCTTGGAAAAACAGGGGAGAAGCTTTGTATGAAGATGGAGGTTTGTTGAAGGAAAAGAGTTCGTTCTGGATTTTGACTCCTTCATTGACTCTATTTAGTTCCTATTCCTGTTCTCAATGTTTCTTCATCTCACATTCCCCACCAGATGCTCTCCCTCCATCACATCGAGGCCACCTTTCCCTCAATCTCCCTGTTCACTTGAACGGTCTCGGAAACCCTCACATCCTCTATACGCCTGGACCTCATCCTCAACCATTTTATCGTCGATGATTTGTCCCAAATGACTCTGTATGACGGATGTGTGAGAGGACCATTAATTTATGTTGTTGAGGACTTTTCATCGCAGTCACCAAGATCTCTTCCAAAACCACTGTTTCCTTCATCACTCAGCTTCGGATGGACGAAATATCCACAAAACACAAATTTTGGACAATGCGATGAGTACTCCACTTCCTGACGCGCTTGGAACCCCTCTAACTTGGATCCAAACAAATGTGTTCACGGCAGCCCCACAGAAACTTGTCAATTCGTTTCAAACTCCAACTCACAAGGAGAATAACTCGGACCTGTCAGCTCTGGTTTTTTTTCGGCCTTCGTTGACAATCAAGGTCGGAGATATTGGCGGCATCCTTCCTGTGCAGATGGGAGCGATGTTAATCTTCACAAATCAGATGAACGATGACTTCATTTCGATCTCGCTAGCCTTATTCCAACGTGTGTGGAAGATCGATGCAGGAAAGGCGAAGAAGGCGATGACATGTGCTTCTGAAGTGGATTTTGTCTGCCGACCCTTCTTTTGTCCTTCCTCATCCACCACTCTGCTTTCTTGATGTTTTTCTCGGTTCTTCTTTCTTGATCTCACAGGTGCGATATTTGACAGTTTTTGCCCAATCGCGACCAACACCCAAATTTGGACACCTTTTGGTGTCCAAATTCATGTGGTGTCCAAAAAATTGTATATCATCAAAAAAGGGTGTCCAAAATCCGGTTATGTCCAAAGTGTCCAACTTTTTGTGAAAGCGATCAAAGGTGTCCAAAATTTTGTCCATCTCTATAAATTCATCTACACTTCACCCGATCCTTTTTCCAGACACTTTTTCATAATGTCGGATAGTCTTCACAGCCCCCCGCTCAAGAGCAGGGGGGGCTGTGAAGACTATTGGTGAATTCTCAAAAGTACCATAGAAAAAAGGATCTTTGTGAAGTGTTGAAACAAATAATGGGCTGGATCGGGCCAAAATGGGCAGCTTCTTTTCGCCCTCAAAATCACAAAATTTCATCAAAAGTGTGATTATTAATCGAAAATAGGCATATTTGAAATTTTCGGTGAGGGGGCACGGGGTATGATTTTGCCAACGTTTCCCCTCAAGACGTTTGAAGATCCAAAGAGTTCGACTGATGTTGTTTCAAAAGGGCTGATCTCCCCATCATCACAGTTTTCTCCAATGAGATGTCAAATTTGATATGATTTGGGATCCAATATCATTAATTTGCTTTATCAAATGTGAGAAGCAAAAAAAACTTGCTTTGAAGCGAGGATAACGCCTTCAATCTTGAAATTTCCATTCTTCCTTTTATCTTTCACTTCATGTTCCTTGTATCGTGAATTCTGAGGTTTTAAAATATGGATCTGTGAATGTTTTAAATGAAAAGATTTGGTTTTCACACTGAAATAACTTGAAAATCAATCAAGTTTTGATCATCCAGCAGTCACGGACAAAAGTTTCCGGACAGTCGTGTTCCGACTCCCTACAGATACAATTGGGATCAGAGCTCAATGGAAGATACCTGAGAGTGTGAGAGAGACCATTTCATTTGATATTGAAGACTTTGTGTTTTTTTTTCGAAAAAAGTCGTCGGAACAAGTTTTGTTGTGGGATCGAGCTCTTGTCCACTTCTTCGTATTCTGTTTAAAAAATCAAATATTCGTTTTTCTATCTGTTTTACTAAATTTAAACAATTACATATGAATTTGGCAACTCGAGGTGCGGCCATAGCTCTGAAACGGACTGGCCTTTCTCAGCGCGAGATTGGGCGGCAGCTCGAAGTTCCGAAGTCAACGATCAATGATTTCTTCCGTACACACCCCAATACTCCACTTTCCGATACCGAACTCAAAGATCGTCCACGATCTGGACGACCGCGATGCACTTCTGAAAGACAGGACAGATTCATTGTGCGTTCGATCATCAATGATCCGAACACGGACACCGCATCCATTGCCGCAGAAAACCCAGTTGATGAAGGGAGAACAATTTCCGAGCGAACCATCCGTCGACGAGCAGCTGAAGCTCATGTGGAGTGGAGTGTGGATGAGTGGAGGAAGGTGATGTTCTCCGATGAGTCGTCTGTGGAATGTGGGGAGAACCACGGTCAACATTGGGTCTGGAGACGAAAAGGAGAGGAGTGGAGAGACGACTAGAGAAAGTTGACAAACAAGTTTTCAGCCCATGTTTCGTTTTGGTGCAGCATGTCCGCTGCTGGACCCGGATCGATGATCATGTTAGATGGATCGTTGGACAGTGCCCGCTATTTGAACATCGTACGACGTCATGTTCAGAGAGATGGATTGAGGCTTTGCGGTGAGCACTTTGTCTTTCAGCAAGACAATCACAGTGCTCACAACGCAGAAGAAGTTTTAGATTACATTGAAAGAAAAGGTATACAGTCTGAATAGTTCAAAGTCGAAGTGAAATAATTCAAAGTCGAAGTAAATAATTCAAAGTCGAAGTAAATAATTCAAAGTCGAAGTTAATCATTCAAAGTCGAAATGAAATAATTCAAAGTCGAAGTGAAATAATTCAAAGTCGAAGTGAAATAATTCAAAGTCGAATGACCAAATTTTTGGACCACTTTGTTCTTGTGAACCGCACACACCACTCTTTCATGCTCACAAAAACTGACTCATCGATCACGGTACTGGCTAGTCAAGTATCATCCGACATCATTCAACACTTTATCGGCTATAGTTCACATTTTTGTGCTCATTTCACAGTAATTCTTCGTCAAAGCCCAGAAAAACCAACAAATCAGATCCAGCACAAGTTGATCAAGGCCAAAAGTTTCCATAACTAGTCACACCGATGACTTCTTCCCGCCTCTCAAACGTCAGTTCAATCATGCGGTCTTTTGTGTGTCACATGCTGTTTTTTCTCTGACCAATGTTAAGTTTGTTTTCATCGAAAAAGCTCAAAATCACTTCAGAAAGCCCGAACGCATATTTTTCAATCCTGAAAAACGTGTTCACCCGATAAAGTACTGGGGACAAAAAGGTCACAGGAGAAATAGAATGAATTGTGTGGTGATTTCGGAAGCTAAAAAACATCTGTTTTTCGACTATGCAATATTTCACTTCGACTTTGAATTATCTATTTCGACTTTGAACTCTTCAGACTGTACAATTATTGAATTGGCCTGCAAACTGTCCCGATTTGTCTCCCATCGAAAATATGTTTGCTTGTTTGAAGCGAAATGTTGCTGAACGAAACCCAACCGACGCAAATCGACTTCGAGAAATTGTCCAGGAGGAGTGGAATTCGTTCACTCCTGCCTACACAGATGCACTCATTTCTTCAATTCAACACAGATTACAGGAAGTGATTCGAAATCGTAAGGGTCCGACTTCATACTAACCCATTCTTTTTCAACTTTTTACTAATTCTTCTCTAACTCCACTACAACATGCTCTTTTGCTTAATCTTTTCAGAATCTACAATCAACGAAAGTGGTGAAGTGAATGGAAATATTGTTTTGAAAGAAGATGATTCGGTGATGAGATCTGAGGTGCCCGGAAACTTTTGTCCGTGGCTGCAGCTTTCAGACTAAATTGATCTATGAACGTCATTTTTGTTCTTTGAGTTCAAGTCACTCCACCAACCCGGTTTTAACATACAAACCCGTTTTTATTCAAAAAATCCAGATTTCCAACTATCGTGTTAAAATTAAGCTTCAAAAATCACTCAAAATCATGAGAATGTTCACGAAGAATACGGAACAATGCACTCTTTTCGACACTTCATATTTGGCCAAAAATGGCTAGATAATGTTGTGTGTGTCCTTAAAGTCAAGTTTCAAAAGGTAGTAAAGATATGAAAAATAAAGCAGTATCTTTTGCAAAATGAGTTTTTGGAGGGTCTATTATTTCTCACGAAAATATGGGTTTTTTGAATCTGTTCATAGTGGTGTCACCAAACCGTCCGGCGTCACCAATCCGGCCTTTTTTCTGTGAGGGACTATTTTGGTCAAACTAAGAACAAAATAAAATTTTAGCATAAAACTCCTACCCGATCCCGAGAAAACCTCAAAATACGTTTTACGTTACGAATGCACACATTTTTTTCAACTTTTTGCGGTCATTTCTCCACAACCAGCCATCCGTTTTAAATCAAATAAAAGGCATAATAGTCGGATAGATCTCGACAAAAGATGAACAAAAAATAAAAAGGATTTTTTTCCTAAGAATATTTTGTCGAGAAAAATATGGGTTTTTTCCGATCTTCCCAAATACGCAGAATTTTTTCTCCAAATTTTTGCAAAAATGTTCGTTTCACCAAAAAAACGTTTGTGTGAAAAATTTCATCGAAATCGATTCACTGGTTGTTGAGATATTGTCAAAACGATGTTTTTCATCGGGCAAAAGGGGGTATTTTGAGGATTTCTCGGGATCGCGTGGGAGTATAATTCTTCAATTTCAGATTTTTCTTAGTTTGACCGATATTGATTTTTCCAGAAAAAAGGCCGGATTGGTGACATGGGACATATTGGTGACACAACTATCAGATACACCTCTTTTTCGGACTTTTTTTACAACACGTCAAACAAATTCTGGGTATTTCGGAAAATAGATAAAACATATTGTTCGCAGCAACAAATTGGTTTTGAACATAATTCGATAATTATTTGAGTGTCTATTTCGAGATCTACACGAATTCCGTTTCCAGATCAGAAAGAAACATTAGAATCATGATGAGATGATTGTTCGCAGAGAGATCGGTTGATGAATCGATGATGTCCGAACAAAAAAAGACCGAAAGTTGAGACGAGTCAGCATTGGAATGTGAGTGATCGATTTAAGAACGGGCAAATTATGTTGGAAGGTGCGTCGATTGTTTTGATAGAAGATCGAACACGTAGAACAAAATAATATCCCATCCCACAGTACAATTTGAAGAGACCATTTTCAGTTGGACGAGTACATTCAAATTCCTTGATTATCATAGCCTGACTGCTTTCTCCGAGTGATGAATGATGGCATGGTTCATCCGCACTCATCGAGAAGGTGCACCTCGATTCACTCTACATCCCTCGATCAGTTGGCCTTATCAATTTCTGGCCAGACACACATCAATTAAACCAATCAATCCGGTTCATCTCGATTTGCTACGATACATAGCATCCACAGTTCAGAACATGTCTTCCTTCATCTCGAAACTTCTCAAATTCTACCTGAAGCACAGCTATCGACACGATCTGATTATACAAATGGATGAAACATCCCTTCAATCGAAAAACTTTAAACCTGGGAAATGGATCGGACTCTCCGATCGACAGAAGTTATATATTGTCCAGTCACAACCAATGAGCAAAATGACGGCTCTTTTCGTCTGTGCTGCCTCTGGAAAGCGATACAAAACATACTTATTCTTCCATTCCGATTACCCTCTCCCAGAACTGAACGACTCTAAAGCTGATCACGTCACACTTCAGCATTCACAAAAAGGCTGGATGACCAAAACCATTTTTGAATCCCTGATGAGAACGGAAATTGTCCCTGAGATCAACAAAACAAGAGAGCTTCCTATTGAACTGAATTTGATGAAATGACTTTCATCCATCAAACAGATCAAAATCACGACAGAATGTGCGAATGCGTTGCCTGAAATAGAAGTAATCCTATTTCACTTCAGAGTCCATTCGGATCGCCATCTCCTTTCACCCACAGCTGGAATTGGCATTCTCCCAGTCCTCGTGATAGATCAACGAGCTAGATGACTTTCCATGTATCTCCACAGCCAGGAGAGAGAAATCTCACCGTACAGACGGAAGAGATTAGAAAAGTGAAAAGGACATCTTCAACTTATAGTGCCCGGATAAACCTGGAATGTAGAACTGAAACCCTAATAAATTCGATTTTGTTTCGGGGAGTTGACCGATCTTCACCGAAATAAATCCCAGCACAGTTTGTGAGGTAATTCACATTTTGACGGACTTTTTAAGTTTTCCGTCCATTGCTTAGTGAGTTCCTGCAGTTTCTCACGAGTTTTTTTTCAATACCTTAGAAACCACGGGTTTTTTTCTCAATTTTTTTCTGAGTGTTCATTTAAATTCTGATATGATTCCTGCAAAATTTGGTGAAGATCGGTCCACTGGTTCAGAAGATACAGACTTTCTACTAATGTTTTCACATTTTTGGTTATTTTTGTTCGATGTTTTCTCAGCGAATATTGGGAGAAAAATTAAAAAAATATTGTTTTGTTCTAAGTTGGACCACGTGTGTTCTTTGTTGAAAAAAGCTCGCTTTTCTTCGGGTTTTATGGATAAAACCGGGTTTATCCGGGCACGATAATATCTGAAGAAAAATGACGATAACAGGAAAAGGAGATGGTGAGACACTTTTGTCATTTGAAAGTTTCACCACACATTTTCCATTTTCATCCGATCACAATTATCATAAAGGATCAAATACCCATCATCAAACCCAGTTTCATCACACAGTCGAGACAATTCTTGTCCATCCTCAATGAATAAACTAAATTTCGAAGATATTTTTACACCATCAGCCGAGAAAACAGCAAAGTCGATGATTTTTACTCATCAATACGCCGGAAAGACAATTAATTCTTGAAAGAATGATGCTAATATGAAAATTAAGCAGCAGGCGTTGATGGTTCTATCTCCTTTTATATTTGTAAAACACCTCTTCTTTTCACCTTTTCTTAAATTCACGGAAAAAAGGAGATAAACAAATTCCTTAAAAAAACTAGACCCAATGACCGGAAGCCGGAATAACCTTACAGTGGCCGCAAGAATTATCTGCGGTGCGAGAAGAATGGATAATGAAGATTAAAGAGTTAAGACATGTAGAAGAGAGAGAGATTAGATCATACTTTTGGGACAGCACGATAGTTGGCAGGATTGAGAGCAGGAGATACTTTTTGGATGAAGAGGGTCGATCGCGTGATCTTGATGGATGTGTGTTTGAAATTTAAACCAACATAAAATATCATCAATTTAGAGAAAAAGAAGACGAATGATCATAAAGAGAGAAGTGAACAATAATACTGGAGACGAAAAATGCGAACTCAAACATTCGTAAGTGAAATCCGAGTCAGGGAATTTTTTATATCGAATATCACTCCACATGGTACCTAAACTGCAGCAATCTACATGGTTTCGTCATAAAAAGAAAGTGGAATGCACACCTCAGACACGACAACGCATCATTTCACTTCTGCGGACGCAAACGCCTGCTCAAGTCGCAAAGAAAACTCGAAAACCAGAATCAACTATTCGCCACATCAAGAGACGATGGGATCTGAGCATCTACAAAACAAACATGAAAGGTCGGGGAAGAAAAAGAAAAACAACACCTCAGCAGGATCTGAAGCTGATCTCGTTCATCAATGCAAACAGGTTTCTCCACGTCCCTGCCATTCGAAATGAGATGAGTATCCAGGGTATTGAGATGAGCGAAGGCACAATTCGCTCACGCGCGGCTGAGGCGGGACTGAGACAGAGAGTGAGAAGAAAAACAGTGATGCTAACAGAGAAACATAAGAAACAGAGGCTTGAGTTCGCATACCGTGTTCGGGAGTGGTCTTTGGAGAGATGGAAGGAAGTGATTTGGACAGATGAGAGCAAAGTGTGTTCGTTTGTTTCCGATGGTCGAGATTTCGTGTGGTTGAAGAAAGATGAGGAGAATGGACCTGAATATGGAAAAGAAAAGAAAGCATACCCTCCCAAAATCATGATCTGGGCTTCGATCGGATGGAATGGAGTTGGATCCATCCATCCGATCAAAGACACGACTCTTACATCTGCTGGACTGATTCAAATTTTTAAGGAGCACCTGGAAAATGACCTGGAGAAGGTAGGAATGAAGGAAAGAATACTCGTATTGGACAATGATCCAAAACACACCAGCAAAATCATCAGTGAATGGCTCGATGAGAATGGCTGGGAAACAGTCGGGTGGCCTCCATATTCGCCAGATCTCAATCCAATTGAGAACGTCTTTCATTCCCTAAAAGACAGAATCAAAAGAAAAGAGATAAAAACAGCAGAGCAACTTCGAGACCAACTGTCAGCTGTGTGGCACTCCATTCCAGTTTCCCTGATCCAAAATTTGATTTCCTCGATGCCTAGAAGGATAGAAGCGGTCATCAAGGCAAAAGGGGGACAAACGAAATACTAGGACAGGATTCGAGAGAGAACAGAGGATTTTTTTAATTATTCTGGTTTTGATCAATCACAGTCGAATCTGTTGAAGTTGCTCCTTTGTTAAAGAATTCATAAAACACCAACAAGTGAAATGGAAAAGGGTTGAAAGTTCGTCTCCATCTCCTTTCATCCGCAGATAATTTTTGCGGCCACTGTATCTTCATTTTTGTCCTCAATTTTCGTCTCAAATTTCACATACAAACTCCATATGGGCCGGATGAAAGGAGACCAAACCCATTTTTCGTTTCATCATTTCACAATAACGATCTCAGAGTTACAGAGATTGTGTTGATTGTTGCCAGGACCCATCAAAGTGAGGATGATTCTGTTGATGTGAAATTGAATGCAAATCAGAGACAATCGACTCCCAAATGCCTTCAGCTAGCAAAAATTGAGAAGAATATCCGTCAGAATGCCAGTAGGTTCACAATAGCATGCGTTTTTAGAAAAAAACGAGATCGGACCCTTTGAACAATTGTTTCATTTTAATCACAACAACTTTCTTCAGGTCAGACAAGCCATCGAAATCGTTAATCTTTTGAAACAATCAACTATTCTTGTGATAGTTGGATAAAAGCGTCAGTTCACCAATCTCAACCGAAAACCATGGTTCGATCTACTGTTTCAAAGAACACATGTCGAAACTTCCAAATCCACTGGCTGAAATCGATGAATTTGAACAGAAACATGTTGCTAGTAGACCCAAACCATCAAAAGTCAACATTGTATCTTTTTTCTTCCTGATCAGCAAACTTTCGTCACCTGTCTCCACCTTCTCTATAGGTTGCGACTCAGCCTCTGGATCCCATTGAACATATGAAACAGATTCAAAAGCAAGTTGGTACTTCTGAGGAACACCGACAAGAAAGTAACACCTTCTTGACTTCACTGAAAACGAAATGGGATGACCATGATGCTCGACGATACGAAGAGAGTGAAAGACGACGATTAGTTCTAGATTCTGAACTCACTCAACAACAAACTGCTCATTCTTCGCTCATGTCATCCTTCTATGACTCACATGCACTCGAAAGCTCAAAAGTCGAATTCAATCTCACAACTCGACTGGCCCAAGTTCGTAATGAAAAAAATCGTATTAAACTCAATCGACAGGCACGAGACGAACTTGTTAATCAACAAAAGGGAAGAGAAAAGGAGAATGAATTCAGACGACTTCTAGAACAGAACATGACCGTCATTGCAGATGAGGAAAATATGAAAATTGAAACAGAGAAACGCATAGTTCTTCAGAGAGAGCAGGATGAAATCAAGGACTATGCTCTTTCTGCTCGATTTTGTGGAAAGATTGTCTCTGACATCGTCGATATGTCAATGTTTCTCATCGACAGCCGAAGCGAATCCAAGCAAACAGTCATTCCAGATCAACATCTTTCAACACTCAAATATCTCTTTACAATCGGAAAATCCATCCCACACAGCTTCGCATCACTACGGAAGATGATGAAGGGATATACCCCTCGAGCGATCCCTGAATATGATCCAAATAGTGGAACTTCAGATATCCCTCCATTTTTCAGTCTCCACGGGACTCAACAAGCGGTATCAGCACTCGGTGTTCTTCAGAAGCAAACCGAGCCGGAAGACTCAGAAAAAGTGGTTTATGATACAAAAGGATCCAAGCTTATACACGAAATTGCGGAATCTTCTCTCCTCAAGTTTAAAACAGCGACACAAGACTGGCAATCCAGCGACTTCATTTCTCATTATCAACCACCTCCAATCGAAGAGGAATTACCACAGCAAATACCAACCATCACGACTCCAGTGGCACCTAACACACCTCTGAAGTCACCACAAGGATCAACACAACCAAAAACGCCAAAATCACCCAAGCGACCCCCATCTTCGAAAACAGAGCTTTTCCCGATCCCTTCTCCAAGCGCCCAATCAACAGCAATGCTCCCTCAATCACATCCAATCATTCGCCCTCCTCTCGCAATTTACCCACCCGAAGTGGCCCGTGCTCTTGCACATTTGACATTTGATTCAGATCTCAGGGTTGAACTTCAAAAGAAAGAAAGAAAGAAAAATACCCTTGCCGCACGTTCCCAGATGACAATAACCTCTTCTCCCCTCTCCATGCCTCTCTTAGCAGCGGTTATCGGACCCAATAAATCAGGACGATCAACCCTGGCACGACACCTCTCTTCAGCACTCTCACTCTCCATCGTGACACTTGATGAAGCAATCGCTCGTGCTCTGACAACACATTCCCAACAAGAGGATCTTTCACTCCCCACATCTCCAACAAGTGATCGTCGAGACGGATCTCTTAAATCATCGCCGAAATCAACTGCGTTCAATGCCAACGAAGATCTTCTCCTTTTGGGGAAGCTTGGGCAGATCGCGCGTGATATGCTCGACCGTGGAGACGTCCTCAGTGATGATGTTGTGTGTGCCATTGTCGGAGAAATCGTCTTCATCGAAAGTCGCAAAGTTATTCAGAACCAGCGCAGTCTCATGCTCACTCTCAACGCCCCCGCCACTTTCAACAACACAGCAAAACTTGAGACTTCCTCACAGGCACATGACACAGAAAGAGATGCATCAGGCGACCACAACGAACCACCACAACCACTCGAAAATTCAACAATCGTCAATACGGCTCCGCAATCGTCGTCAGTCTCTCCATCCATCACCCAGCGAACTGTTACCACACCCCGCCCGCCAACAGAGGGAAACAATGATGAGACAGAAAACAACGAAGAGAAAGATGACCAGAAATCAGAAAAAGAATCTCTTGAATCGGAACATTCCGAGAAACCAACACTCGAGCAACTTCTCGAACAGGTCACAGAGTTAACACGACCTCCTGATCCACCAGCATCCATCCGCTCAAGAATTCGGAATGAACACGACGACCCAGACAAGGTGAAGGAGTTCTTTGATTTGTACCTGTCCAACCTCAAAGTGAAGGGCGGAACAGACAACGACCCAGTTCTCCTTGACATTGAAGATGCGGAAAATCTCAATCCAAACTCTGATATTGTTGTTGACATCGACACGTCAATCATCGTTGACCCCAACGATCCGTTTAGTACTCCACTCGACGATTCGGAGAGCCGAGCACTGAAAAGCGTTGTTGCGGAATCGGTCAAGTCCAAACCACTCTCAAGCACCCCACAAACGCCTTTCCAGACACTTCACACGTCACAGACGCCTTTCGACTACGTTCCACCTCCAAAATACGTCGGAGGTGTTGTTCTCGACGGATTCCCACGGACCATGCTGGAGTGTGCCAAGCTCGAGAAGATCCTTCTGCATTCAGACGATGTCAATCCAATCATCAAGATTATTGAAGCCGAAGAGGAGAAAGCAATGCGAAAGAGACAGTCCATTTTCAATACCCAGGAGGATGAGAATGATGTTTCCACGACGGCATCGGATTCATCACTGAATTCCAATATTGCCAGTGCGATCGTCCAAGAAACTCTGCACTCGAAGGTTGCCCAGACTGTCGTGGAAGAAACGAAACAGTTATCAGGCGAGCGATCAGGAGCGAACAGCACAGGGGGAACACCAAGCCTCGTCACAGAAAAGAAAAAGACAGCAACAGATGCCCTACTCGATAAGCTTCTCAACAAAACGAACCACCATTTGAACCACACCTCTCCCCTGTCACTGAACGAACAGCTTCTACCAATGGCTGGATGGGAAGAGGACCAAGCGGAGTTTCCTCTTTTCTCTGCCTTCCACTGTGTGTTTTGTTTGGAGGACGAAGAAGAGCATTGTGTCCAAAGATGCGTGGATGTGGAGTTCACTCCGATCCGAAAAGAAAAAATGATAACGAAGCGAACCAGAAAGAAGAATAAGGATGAACTGCGACGGGAGAGAAACCATATGAATCCCGATCTCCCCGCCGTCCCTCGACGCCGCCGCTCAATCTCGCAAGCTCCTGGAAAGAAACCCGAACCCAACCATGCCCACGCCCTCCTCCGCGAAATCCACAAAGTCTATCGAATCCAGCCAATCTCCGAGTTTACTCAGTTCCACACACTCACACCAACTTCAATGGCGTTGTACCACACACAATTCACAACGTTTCAAAAGGAGAAGGAGAAGATGAAGAATTGGTTCACTCTCACTCGCGTCTTCAACAAATTGAGCAACACGGACTTTTCTTCATCGAATGAGCTCTGTCGATCAGCTGTCCACATCTCTCTTACTTCCATCAAGTTGCGTGCCAAGCAACTTGAACCAATCCCTCCACTTTCATTCCAGCTGGAGGAACTACCGTATCCGACAGAAGCCGATCTTCAGCCAATAGATATCGCCGATTTGGACAAACAACTGAATGAAGAATTTCCGACACTTCTGAGATTGGAGGAGGAGGAAGAAATGGAAGCGGCTGCAAGTGGAAAGGGGAAAGGAAAGGCAAGAGATGTCGCAACTCCAAAAGGAAAGAAAAAGGGTGCCAAAGAGGAAGCGCCGACTGAAGACGAAGAAGAAAAGCAACGACTTCGTGAGGAAGCTATCGCTCAACGTGATGCGGAAATCGAGGAACGAACAAGGTTGAAGGCCGAGAAAAGAGCAGAAGCAATCGCAACTATGTGTGCGGAATTGCAGGAAAGCCGAGAGAGACATCGTTACGAGGAAATCATCCACAATCTCTCAATGTCCAAAGAGAAATACCAGACCGCCAAGACTGTTGTGAAAGGTCGAAAACGAGGAGGAGTCCCTCTTCTCAGAACCCTTCCCCAAATTCAGAATAAGATTGCTTTGTCGCTCGTCAACGAATTCCACTCCATGGAACTTCACTACGATCAGCTCCTGTCATCTCTCTTCGGACTCATGCCTATTGCAAGCCAACTCTGCCGCAATCTCGTCGTCCATCCACTCCACAAAGCGATGGATGTCCTCAACAAACGTGACTTCCGAACTGATGACTTGATCTCAACTCTTCAATCATCTCTCTGCTCAACAACGGCCTTCCCTCTTGTCCTTCGTGATCACGACGAGACGAAAGGAGAAATGCATCTACGCTTGACAGAAACTGTCATTGCTCTGACCCGCACAGTGAGCAAAACAAAGGCCATTGGAACTCATCTACGCAACAATACCGCCCAAGTCTTTTCAAACGTGATTCTCGAGCCAATTCGTTCGATCTTCACTGAGATAACAGTTCGTGTCCTCAATGCTGAAATCAATCGCCTCATTGCAATCCTTCGTCTCCTGTACGACTACAACGCCCTCATCCACGGACTCCCTCCTGACACTCGCCTCACTCCCGTGGTTGTTCTTGATCAGGCCGTCCCAGATCCCAAAGCAAAGGAACAACCAGCACAGGTTCCGCCAGGATACGGAGACAAGTTCATTCTCGGTGAAGGAATTGCCAAGTTTGACCCGACATTCAACGAAGAGTGTGAAGCAAAGAGCTTCAGAAACGCAGCGGATCCAGACATGCCACCGTCCAAGGATGGTGAAGCCGATGCAGACCCAAAGAAAGGAGCAAAGAAAGCCCCAGCTCCTGCACCAAAAGGGAAGGATAAGAAGGCAGCACCAGTCCCCGAAGAGACCGACATGAAAGAGAAAGAAATGCTTTTCGGAAAAGTTCCATTCATGGGAGTCCCGTTCATCCAGTGGATTCCCAAACAGACAATCAAAGAAAAGGGCGACAAAGAGAAAGAGAATGAAGCCGCTCAGTTCCTAAACGATGTACTGGCACAATTCCACCGGATTGCGGAAACAGCCACCCAACAATTGACGAGCAAAGATCCGAAAGTAAAAGGAAAGGAAGGAACAGCCGCTCCTCCGGTTGAGACAGAGGGACAAGAGAAGAACCGAATCTCGACTCTGCTTCAAGCGGACTATCTTGCTGTGGGAGCATCAGCAATGACCGTGATTGATTCACTCGAACGAGCCATTAAGTATCAAATGGTCCGACGGAGCGAATGGGAAAGTGAGTTCGACAGGAAACAACTTGAAGAAGAGGAAGAAAAGAAAAGAGCAGCCGAGGCCAAAGAGAATGAAGCAAAAGAAGAAGCCTCCCAAGACAAGACTAAAGCTCCAGCCAAAACCGACAAGAAAACACCAGCAACTAAAACCAAGGGAAAGAAAGACGTTGTTGAGGAACCAGAGGAGATCCTCCCACCCCCGCCACCTCCTTTCGTGTACCCACCTCTTCCGCCCGCTCTCCAATCGCTCTGCTCCTCCAACAAAATTTGGGACCGGATTTCAAACAACGCCCCAAGTTTCCAGTCATCACATGTGAAGACTCTTCAACTTCCCGATCAAATTCACCCAGTGATCCTCCGAGACAATTTCTTCAAGGCTGAACACCGAGATATTGCCTGTCTCGAATTGATCCAACAAACAAAACAACGTGTGAATGGATTAGTCACTTCTCTTCTGAACCAGTTTTCAGGGTTCATCGACCCATTTTTCGAGATCCCTCGTCGCCTGGACACTCTTTTCAAGGAACGACTCTTTGCTGATCTTCAGGCCGTCTCGACAGTTCGTGTCATGTTCGGTCTCGCGATCGAGCAAGGTGAGATGATCCGCGAACGTGTCCGAATTAGAGGAGGCCGTGTTCTCGTCGATCAAAATGACCTTGTGACCCCGTCCAAGGAAGGAATCGAAGATATTGAGGAGGGAATGAGTGAGAATGCTGGCGTTCCTGGTCTCAGTCAGAAATTGAGCAAACAGCAGCATGCAACCCAGTTTGGAATTGTGAATGAAGAAGAAGAGCAAACATGGACATATCGAACATTCAAGAAACTCCGCAATGGAGATCACAGTGGACTCAGTTGGAGGGAGTTCAGAAAACTCCCACTGGGACAAACGATGGTTGAATTGGACATCAATCCACTCGGAGAGCGAGTATTCTTCAAAACACCAAAACAGCCGAAGGAAGTTGCCGATACAGATGAAGCTGCACCAACAGGTCCACACATCATCGGCGACCATGACGAAGACCAGGCAAAGGACCCAACTCTCGAATGTCACACAATCACTTTCCTTCAGGCCATGAAGAATGCACCAGACATGAAATCTCGACAAGAAGCCGAATATGTCCGGAAGAGATGGAACGATTTGAACCTGAAATGCAGTGCAATGGTCTGTGACCAGAATCAATGCCGTCCCAAAGGCGATGAAGAGCATAAGGACGATACCAATTTCTCTCGATTTGACAAACGTCAGGCGATCATTGCAGAATCATTCGTCAAGGGTACGTTCACTGCCAATCTCCTCGGGGCAAAAGAAAACCCACCGCCAAATTGGAATTCTGGGCCAGGATTTGCGAGGCCATTTTGGACATTGGAATGGGACCTTCTGAAAAACGAAACTAAACCGATGTCGGCCACAGAGAAAAGAAGACGAAGGCAAGAAGCCCTCATCGAAACAAGAACTGCTCTTCCAATGTATTCCCACAAAAAGGACAAAATGAGCATGGCCGGCGGGCATTTTTCGTCATCGTTAACACACATCGAACGTCCTCACTCTGCCAAATCGGACGGACGAACCATCATCACCGGATCTCAACAGAAAGATAAACTTGGAATGGCCGTCCCGCTTGAAAGAAAGGAATTATTTGCCTTCTCACATTGGACAGACCCTCTGCATCACCAAACGTTTGATCCACCGTCTACAACAATCAAGTTGATGGCATATGAATGGTTTGGTTCCATCCCAGCAGATTGCATCCCATTCTTTGAGAAGATTGTTGAATTACATCATCAACACTTGGAAACAACAGGATGCTCACTCGAAAACGACAACTGCAAGATAAACACATCTCGCCCACCACCCATCGAACAAAAGGTGGTTCCATTCCTCTTCCCCAAACTCAGCCCACACCATCCTCTCCGCAGACCGTACAGGTCCAGCATCCTGTCTCCATTCCACGCAAACTACCTCCGAATCGCACTCTCGTGTGTCTCTCGGTCTGGCTTCTGTTCCCCATCTCTCTTTGCTCGAGTGTGCACCGAAGTCACTGGAGGAACTCTTCAGGGATCTCAGTATGGAACACAAAAAACAGCAACTGTCACGTCACCACTCTCCGTCCAACTCTCTCCGGCTGGCCTTCCCACAGTCTTCCCTCCAATCTATCGCAGAGTACCATTCTCGTTCTGGAAGTCATTTGCTGACAACAGCGCCTGTTGCTTTGATGTTCCAGTCTCAACTGACGGAGAGAATGGTTGCTGCAATTGGAAACCACACGACTCTTCTCAATTCCATCTCCAACACAGTCTTCACGTGGATTGGCGTAGCTTGCTCGTCCAGCTCCTCCTTCCACGCCCAGCATCTCTCCACGAGTTGAAGTGTCTCGCTCGACTGTACGCGAGGAACACAGATTGTCATGGACGCATCTCACGTCGCCGCTTCTTGGCACTTCCCCTCTTCTTTGAGGAAGAACTCATCCCAACACTCACAAAGGGTCGAATCACAAAAGACGGAAGAAACGAGATGAATGTCGACGTCAATGACAACGACGAATGGGAGTACGAACGAGGGAACGAAGGAGAATACATGGACGAGGTCCAACGACTCGTCGAAGAAAGAGAGCTCGATGCAAACACAAAGAAGTCACCAACCAAGAGAAATGAAGAGAAGAAACCCAAACCACGTATCTCTGCTCTTGACACTATCCAGGACGGACCGCAAAAGGCTGATAGCGACAAAGAAGCAGAAGTTGTCGTCGAGCCAGTGAACGAGAAAGCTTATGTCACAGATTTTGTCCTTGTCTCTCTGAAAGAACAACGCACTCGAAACTTCGACTATCTTCCTCTCACCCTCCCCGAAGAGAAAAAGACAAAGGGGCAGCCTCAACCATCCAAGTCACCATCCCAACCCAACCAAGAAGCAGCCACTCCAGAGCCAAAATCTCACCGTCCAACAATTCAACAAGTTCTCCCGGCTCGAAAGGGATCTCGGATGATGTCACCCACCCAAACAAGAGCCGGTGTGAGTGACTCACCCAGCTCCTCGTCTCCCCAACCACGCCCAACTCCCAAACCGTCTCAACGCATTCTCCCACGCACCTATCCAAACACAGCTATTACCCATCTGAAAATGATCCTATTTGATCTGCTTGCCAAAACTGTTGTCCAAACGTCGGTCATCCCAACTGACAACACACAAAAGAAGAAAAGACACAGACACCAACATACTCACGCTCACCTCAAAGCAACCATCAAACTTGCGGGAACAATGATCAGACAGAAGAGCATGAACCGCGGACAGCGCAAGGAACTCTTCACCCCCGAGGAGCCCAAGAACAACCAACCACTTAGTGGGCCACACTCAAGACAGCCAAGTGTCGTTTCTATCACCTCAAAAATCGGACGAAGTGTCGGGTTCGGTAAAGACCGGATCGTTCCAGGAACACCTGTTGGGAATGATGCACCAACACTCAATCCTGTCCATCTCCTCAAGGCTCTCTCGTCGGATTACGATACAATTGAAGGCTTCCACAAGGCATTCGAGTCCATTGGGCTCTTCCAAAAGCTCAACAAGGCACGAATTGGCCGTCTCCTCCATCCTAGCTCAGGTGAAGGAGGACCAGGAGGTCCAAGCCAATCCATTGACGAAATCAACGAGCAATTCCGTCTGAATCAACTTCAACCACCACCAACAGATCCCTCATCCAACTCTCCTCACCCACAAAATCCAGACCTCCCAACACTTGTACCAGGAAGTCTCGCTCTCCGACGAATGAGCTCATTCACTCGCACGTCGACATTTTCCACAGGCCAGAATCCGGATGGTTCGAGAAGACCATCTCTTCTTCCTCCAACGAATCCTGTCCGATTGACAATGACAGATATTGTCCCAATCATCTGTGAGCTCTCAACCCTCCCGACCAACTCACTTGATGAAAACAAAAGGAAAGTTGTCTACTCAACTGGAAGGAACGTTTGCTCTCTTTTTTCTAATTTCATTTTCTCTCAGACTATTCTGGCCTTACTTTCATCGATCATTGAGCAAACAGGTGAGAAAGATCTCATCTCTTGGGATGAGTTTGTAATGACAGAAGAAGGAACAAACATCGCCTCATCCACCAAGCATTATCAATTCATCAACTTTGGTGATTTGATGATAAAAGCACAGACTTCACAATAATCACAGTTTCAATTGAAGTTGTACTCCTTATTTCTTCACTTTCCACTTCTTATTTGACAGTACGGCTGCAATTTGTCCCAGAATTGCAAAAAACGAGAAAAATCAGAGAAAACGGCAACAGTGAGATGAATGTGGAAAAGTTTAGTTTTTCTTGACTTTTCGTGGCTCCACAATATTTTCGGGAAGTGCTTGTGACAGAGGGCCAGATTTGAACCATCCAGCGAACTTCGACAGAATCACATATCCAATGTAAAACAGAAGCAAGAGGCCAATCAGAATGAGAGGTTTGTGTGCAAGAAATACAGTTGGGAGATCGTATTCAATGACAATTGTTTCAAACATGGGAGCGTTGATGGCGTTATGGCGCCTGAAAAGAAAAGTACGACGACCCAGGTAATCCATTGCAGAAAATGTCTTCCTTCCCTTGTACGAGCCTTCTGTGTCCAGTGGCATCCCATTCAGAGAACGAGTTCCTCTATCCTTCTCTTTATAGAACGTGAGGTCGCCAGCAAGTTCTTCCCAGTACGACGGCTCGCTACCGATTCTTACCGCTTCAACTTTCTTGTCCCATTCCTCATTGTTCTCTTCCTCATCATATACTAGTTCAATTGGAACAGCGTTGTATGATCCAAAGCCATTTGCCCAGCATCGAACATTCTTGGCTCCTTCTGGAAGAGCAAGACGAAGAATACCGACATTGGCTGGTGTGTATGTCATCGATGCTGCGAGTGGGACAACGAGAGTGTGTTCACGGGCAGGAAGTGCAGCAGTCTTGAAGGATTTATCATTCTGGAACGAGTCAACTTCAGATTGCTCATCAGAATAGAAGAAAGACGGTTTGGTTTGGATGCTTGTAGTCACCAGTTCGCGTGCTCTTTTGAACTCAGACAAACCAACATTCCATCCGGTGTAGAATGTGCTCTTCCATCCCCCCCAGAGGTGGAATCTTGGCTCGAGTTCCATCTCAAGGTATCCTGTCTGATTACTTTCCCAATTGAAAGCATGAACAGTAGATGTGGAGATATTTCCGATTTCATCACGATAATACAGATTTGTGGATGATTTTGGGATGTTGAGATTGTACTTGCGAACAATATTGCTATCAGATGGAGGAGTAACCTAGCTCAGGATAAACAGTGAAAAAAGACGGACCATTGTTTTGAACTTATTGAACTCTCCAATCAGTTTTGAACCCGCGTTTTTCACGCCGTATGTTTCTTCGACATGACAATCTGTTCCGTGAGAGATTGTCACATCACGAGTATAACGGGAAATTGTAAGTAAAGGTGAGGGATTTGCATAGCGAATGCTGAACGGAATTTTTGTGTTTGGTTCAACGTCCCCATTCGATGACTTACACCGACCCTTGTCTTGGTTGATTTGGAGTTCCTCGGAGTGAGAGAGAATGGTATCAGTATGAATATGAACGATTATGGAATCTGCTGTTGTTGGATATGGTGATGGGAACACAAGGCTTCCAAGGAGCTCAACGAAGGCAGTTTCGTCTTGTGTGTGTTGTCTTGGACGAGGTTCCAGGACATGGACATAAATAACGTTGGCATGGAGAGTAACCGTCTCATCTCCATCAATTGATTTTGGAAGTTGGATTCGGTACATGTTTTCACTGAGAAAAAAGATACACAGTGTGATGAAGGTGTGACGACAAAAAGTGAAATATCAAACTCTTCAACAAAAGTCGCTTGGAGTGGTAGTCCATTTAGAGTAAAAGAAACCATAGACAATTTTACAACAGGATATTCAAGGAAAAAGTCGTAAAATGCACCGTCTGGTTTTTGGTCCTCGAGATGGAAGTCGATTGTGTAGCGAATGAAAAGTGCATCTCCTTTCACATCAAATTCACGTTTGATATCATCATTAACGATCGACGCCAAGATTGATTGGCAAACAAGAGAGATGAGAACGAACATTTCGATCAGACCCAAACAAAGATAAACTCATCTGATCAAATCTTCATCTACGGAGTGCACGAATGGTATACCAAGAATCAGCCTATTTTGCACATTCTTCTACCTTATCATTATCTTGCTTCTGATTTAGGATGATGAATTAACCCGACAAGAGATTGACACCCTCAGGGAAGCCTTCGTCCTATTTGACACAAACAAAAGTGGCTCTGTTGATAGGGAAGAACTCCTTGCCATTATCAAGTCTTTGAATGATTCTAACTATGATGAAAAAGACAATGAACAAACTTTTCAAAAGTTTGATGTTGATGGAAACGGAACAATTGATTTTCCTGAATTCCTCACCCTAATGTTACCTCGAATTCGGAAAAAGAATCAACCATTTATCTTCACAAATATCTATGCAATGCTTGATCAGAATTGGAAGTTGTTTTCAGAAGACCAATCTGGGAAACTCAATCCCTGAGTTTCCGTCCTTCCTCTTTGGGACACACACGTCACATCCTTCCATCTCAGCCAATAGGTCTTTTTTGTGGATCGCTCTAACTTGGCGGATCAATTGGAATGCGGGACTCGTCATTGATTTAACAGTGCCAACAACTCTGAATTGCATAAACACACTCCTCCCTGATTATCTCTCATTTCAGTTGATATTAATACATTCATAAAAGTGTTAAAAACCAAATGCTTCGAATTGTTCGAGAGACTTCAGAATCATCCATCCACTGCTCCAAAAACAGGTGCGGAGTTAATCTCATGCTTTTTATACACGATCATATGTGTATTATCAGTAGAGTCGTGTCTCCACGACAATTGTTTATTCGTATTGGATTTTAAATCCTAAATCCCACGATTGATGCTGTTTCACCAGATTGGTTGTCGTCATCATCTTCAGGAACGGGTGCGTCATGCGGAGAAGAGGTAGCGTCTGGTTGATCGCTGGATTCGGGTTTTTCATTGAGGTTGTAGAAAACACAGGTTGAGCTTTCTTTCTGGACAGATACAAAGGAAAAAAGAAACCAATGCACTCTCTTGTATCAACAATGTTTCATCGAGAGCCTTTCCACGTTTGACGAGGAGACATGATGATGGTGTCTTGACTCCGAACTTCTTAGCGGCCGCGTTCTTAAGAGTTGAGATTCTATCTTCGAGAGAAAGCGTGACCTTGATACCATTCCTGGTATGACAATTTGTTATATCGATCAGGACGTCCTGAGATTCCATTTCAGATTAAAAGTTGGTTGGATCAAACAGATCTGTGTGACGGATTAAGATATATCGATAGATGAAATGAAAAATAACGGAATAACTTCACTCTACTCTTCCTTCACGACATAATTCTTATTTCTTAGTGCCTGCAAGACGGCAACACGATGATCTGGCCCGGTTGTGTCGATCACAAGCTCGACCACCTGCTCCCGCAGTTTGAGGTCAACCTTCTGCCTGGTTTGACTAATCATGAAAATACTTGCTCCCTCTTCCGAGATTGTTGAGACAAGATCCTTCATTGCCCCGACTGCATCAGACAGCCAGACAGACAGGTGGACGCGACGCTGCTGCAGCATCAGGCCGTGGTCGATGACGTTGCTGACAAACCCAATGTCAATGTTTCCACCCGACAAAAGAAGACAGACTTTCTTGTATTGCGACGGGATCTTGCCCGACATGACAGCGGCGACAGGGACAGCCCCGGCACCCTCACAGATGATGTGCTGCTTCTCCATCAAGAACAGAATGGCAGCGGAGATGGTCTCCTCACTCACAGTCACAACGTCAACCTGAAACTCCTGCATATATTTGAAAGTTAGGTCTCCGGGTGTGCGAACTTGGATTCCATCGGCGATGGTCTTCGCGACTTCAAGCGACGTCACTTTTCCCTGTTCCAGTGAAGTCCGCATGGAGGCCGCAGTTTCTGATTGCACACCAATCACTTTCACTGACGGATTGATGGCTCTTGCCGCGACTGCAATCCCCGCACAGAGTCCTCCTCCGCCAATCGGGGCAACGATGCAATCACAGTTCTTGACTTGCTCCAGAATCTCTAACGCAACTGTGCCTTGCCCAGCAATAATAGTTGGATCATTGAAAGGATGAATGTATGTGTATCCATTTTCTTTTTGGAGTTTATCGCAGTAGGCTGCTGCATCATCGTAAATTGCTCCTTTCAGCACGACGTTAGCTCCATAGCTACGCGTGTTCTGAATTTTAGCGAGAGGCGTCGATTCTGGCATGACAATTGTTGCCGGAATTCCAAAATGTTGAGCTGAGAAGGCGACTCCTTGTGCGTGGTTTCCTGCACTGCTTGCACAGACACCTGTCTTCTTTTCTTCATCTGTGAGTGTTGCAATCTTGTTGAATGCTCCACGCAACTTAAATGCACCAGTTCTTTGGAGAATTTCGAGCTTTAAGTAGATATCTTGTTGGGGAGTGCTCAAGGCAGAAGAATGGACAACAGGAGTCTTTTCGAGGATGGAGGAGAGGCGGTCACGGGCTTGGGTCACATCATCAATGGTTATACAGCCAGGAAACGGGGCAGTCATCTGTGTTTGACAATTTGATCATGCCCATCATAGAATTAATGAAATGTCAACCTTGAAATAAAGCGACAAGATGCGAAAGAAGATATAAATTTGAAAAAGAATCAGGATATAAGTGAAATGTTTCCATCAAGCATCAAGTATCACCTTTTCTGCTCGTCAATGTGGCGAATGACTGTTTCGATAATTTCTGCCTTCATTTTAGTCATTTCGGCCAAAATTTCCTCTTTCAGACATTTTTTCATCATTGCAAGTTCATGTCTGAGAACGCGGAGGCCTGAAAATTTTCAGAAGTGAGGAAATGAGGAAAAGAAATACCATCAGGGAGTTCTTCCTCTTCAGATGGCTTAGGAGGACCATGTCCAGATGGTGTGGGACTGACTGCAGCTGTTGCGATCTATACGGAGAAAGAAACGACAATCAGTTTATTGTTGAGACAGAAAAGAGGATGAAGAAAAAACTTGTTGGACGTTTGATTTTGACTGTTGTCGGGAGAGCTCCATTGCTTCAGCGTATGTATTGGGGAGAGTAGCTGTAATTTCTTTATAAATTCGCATGAGCTCTTCTGGATGTGATGGTTCTGCAAAGTTGAATCCGTACGTGGCATTCTTCGTGTGGAATGATAAAAAGCAGGTTCCCAAAGGTTGTAAACAATCTTTCGCAACGATATTTTCGTTTAAGTAGGACTGATAAGAGAAAATATCTTGTTCATATGCATAAAGTGATGAAGACCTTGTGAGCTCCGTCCATGACACAGAAACGAGCTTGCCCTGTCTCATTGTTTCGAACAAGGATTAAATTCAAAAGGTCTTGTGTTTCATTGACCCAAGCACCGTCTTGCACCTTATTTAGGCTGATTTCTAGTGTGCTTATGATGGATTCCATTGTCCATGGTCTGATCTCATTCTTGTGATGAAAAAGAGGTATGTGGCAATGAAAATGATATCCAAAAAATAAAATAGATCTTAATTGAATGATGAAATAGCATTTTCCGTCTGTTGGAGTGATTCGAGTTTACTAGACGAGATGAAGGATGGAATCTCATCTGAGGCTGCCGAATGTGTTGTTTCCCAAAATTCAGTTGGCGTTTCTGTGACTTTGGTCAATTCTGCGTTGATTGTCGGGTGACTCTGCATTGGTTCAGCTCTCGCCTTTCCTCTGATGGTGCCGAAAGAACTTGGAATGGCTCGAAGGCTCCAGCCATTCTTGACCGGAACAGCGTACATCCTCTCGCTCTCCTCACCCACTCCAAAGACTCTTCTTCCAGGCAATGTTGCAGCCATCCGATTTTGCACCTGAGCCTCCCTTCTCTCGACAGGCGGGGGGAGTGTTGTCGTGAAGGGCTTCTGATTTGTGGATGACAGTGAGAGGTCGAGAGTCTGAGTTGGCGGGGATGTGAAGGATGAAATCGTGGCTGCCAGTTTGGGTGTTGGCTGAGCAAGGTGACTCTTCTCATCGATCAGTTGTTGAAGGGATTCAAGCCCCTCAGCAAGTCGGTCCCTTTCCGCCCTGTCTTCCTCCCATCGCTGAACCATCATCTTCTCTCGTGCTTCCATTTCCTGAACACGGTTGAGGAGTTGCTTTCGCTGCTCTTCCTCCTCCAAAATGAGTGCACGCCACTCCTCTTCTCGCTGCAACAACACTTCGACTCGCCGCCCGTACACTCTTTTCACTTTGTCTGTCCGTCGTTTCATCTCAACCTCACTCACCATCCCCTCCAGAGGCTGAGGAAGACCGCTCTCCATCCCCTCTTTCACATTGTCCTGTCCCAATTCCACTTCCATCTGAACTTGACTCAGTTCTCTCTCCACCGAAACAAGTTGCGCAAGCAGTCCTGCTCGTTCTGACTGAAGAACCGCATTTTCTTGTCTCAGTTTGTCCAACTCGGCCGAGTCAACTGAAGGGATCACAGCTGACGGCGAGTCTCCACGATGAGAGAGCGACATCAACTGTGGCCGAAGCGAGTCTGTGAGGACGATTCCGTGTTTGTCGATTGGGAGAGTGGACGGCCGTGAGGTCTGATTTGTCTTGATTTCTGTCAGTGTCTTCGCCAACTCGTTGACGATCTCACGGGACGAGGATTGGTCGCTCTGTCTCATCGCACTTCCTGAAGAACCCACAAGTCGCATGAGGTGAGAACGTGCGTCTTCAGATGACATCGCATTTTCGGCCGACTCTCTTCGCAGGTCTTCGTTTTCGATCTGAGCCACATCGAGCGAGTTGTTGAGTGAAGCGATGAGTTCGGTCAGTTCCTCATTCTCCAACCGCAGATGGGCCAGTTCAGATCGGAGAGACGAGATGGAAGAAATCGAGCTGCTGAGAGACGACGACTCAGACGAGTTTGATGTTGGCGAGAGCGGTGTCGTGGTGTTTGGAACCATCCCAAATTGAGGGCTGAGTGATTGTTCATCAGGTGAGATCCTCCCCGACTCCGATGAGTCGAGAGGAGTGATGGTTCGCGGACTCGCATTGGCAGACAAGACCGGTGAGATGCTTGTTTCGATGGCAGTGTGGAGTTTGTCGATGGTTGACTCGGCCAAATCGGACGAGGCAGACTCAGCTTGCTCCTCGTCTGTGCCGATGTTGAGTTCATCTGCGCCGATCTCTTCACCATCACTCATCCTTTGGATCACTCCCTTCAGACGAGCTATTTCATTCCGAGCATTCTTCAGAAGGCGACGCAGTTCAGCAGGCGACTTCTCCTCATTCACCCGAACTGCATTCTTCACCTTCTTCGCACGCTGCCCGAACTGCATCGTGGAGAGAGTTTCGATCGCATTTGTGGACGACCCCGACGAGCACAGGAGGAGGACTGTGCGGCAGTTCCCTCCGAACGTCTCCTGAAGGATCCGAGTCAGCTTCGAGTCGCGGTAAGGTATGTGCTTGCTCTTTCCGTCTGTCAGAGAGTTAATGACATTCCCCAAAGCCGACAGCGAGAGATTGATTTTCTTGGCTTCCTCCAGTTGCTGTCCCGTACAGCCTGTTTGCGAGATTTTTTCAGAACCGGCCAAGTCCACCAAATAAAGACGGCCGACCTTTGTGGAGGGTGGATTGATAATGTTTTGGGTGAGAGATAACAGAAGGACAGTGTGAGAGCGAGAAGATCTTTCATTCATTCCAGTTGAGCTCACTTTTCGGTTCATATCACCAACCTTCAAGACGGTAAAGATATCAGAGCCCTGCGTACAACACTGTTCTGTGGCCCCTTCGATGTATATTCCTTTCGTTTTGTCTTCGCGGATGGCCAAGTTGACTTTTCGAGCTGAGGGGGTGACGAGTGAGAGAAGCAAGAAATATACCGTCAAGGAGATCTCTGATCTTTTCCTGGTAGATCTCAACATAACTGACGCGAACCATGAATTCACAATTCTCGGATTTTTCGGTAATCGTCTGGAAGAGGTGATTAATCATCCGAGGGATAATTCCGGCTGTATCTTCAGTGATATCGTCTGGTCCCTAGAAGGGTAGTCTATAAATCGAAAAATACCATCATTGAGAATGTTTTTCCGGAAGAAGTTTGACCATAAGCGAGAATAGTGCCATTCACACCCTCGAGGACATCTGATGACAAGGATGGCAAAAACAGCGAAAAAAGACACCTTCAACGACCTTTTTTGCAGTTACATTATAAATTTCTTCTTGGGTTACCTGGTAGGGAAAGACGAAGTCAAACGCAAAATGTTTCTCTCCATCTGGACACTACATCAGAGAAAGAATGAAGTGCGAGAATAGTCGTTTGAAACAAAGACATACATGCAAAACGAGAGATTTTTGATCATCGGAGACATCCACACAGAGATGACCGTTTTTGGACAATTCTAATTTGTTGAGCGGTCGAAAGCGGGCTAAAACAGCAATATTTCCAACGGACATTTCTGTTTTTCAAAAAACGTGAAAGATATTACGAATCTTTCATCAGGAACGAACATCAGTATCCAAGTGTCTTCCATGGGTTGATCAGATCGGAAAGCTGGAAAAACAAGAAATGTGAAATGCTATAGATACACACAAACACATCACAGAAAAATGAAGATTTGAAGAATATCAATCTGCGATTGTGAGTCTGCGCTTCAATAAAAAATGACGAACGATCTCATCGGACGAGACAAATCTTCTAAAGAAACATGGCTAAATCAAAATAATCTGGAGCAGCGGGATGCGGGGAGCTGGCAAATTTGATAAAATGCCGAAGGCACGTTCTCCCAGAAAGTATGAGAAAGGCACCTTTGTTGATGTCACCACAATACCCAGGAGCTGAAAATAAAGTGGCCTACAGTATAAAAAGATATATAAAGAGAGTATTTGAACAAGGACGACAATATGCAGATAAATGAAGAGATACAAGTTGATTGCCATGAGTCAATGAATATCCATCGTCCTGCATCTCATGGGAGCGTACAATGAATTCCAGTCCATTTGCAGCCAGAAAAGCCTGAAGTTTAGGAAGAGAATAATGACGTTGGGAGGGGATGATGGGGTTGAGCAAAATGATGAGACGGTGTCGAAAAGAATGTAAACGTGTGTGTAGTCAGGCCCAAAGCTGGCACCATATGGACGTAAACTCGGATGCAATCCGTTTAGCTCAATTGGATCACTCCACTAGGAGAAATGAAAAAAGTGTACGTTGGATGAAGAACCAAACGAGCATTTGTGCCATCAATGCTTCTCCACCTTCATCACCTGGCTGACAAAATCTGTTAATGGTATTGATTTCATCGATAAGAATCCCTTTCCGCTTCCACAGCCCACCATGCTAAATGAGAGATTCAGAACAATCAGACAGAAAAAGTCAATAATTTTGGAGAAATATGGCGAATACCACCACAAAAACTTTTCTATTGATGACAGCTGCGAGTGGGAGCGCGTTGAATGTGTGCATGAAGTTGGCATAGACTGTTGCGTTATATTTGTGATGAACCTCATTCTTAAAGCCATAGTTCAAGGTACAAATCTCACATTCATGATTTCCCCTCAAAAGATGGACAGAAGCAGGGCAGGCAAGCTTGTAAGCAAGTAATGTGAAAACGATCTAAAAGCATTACGAAAAAAGCCATCAAACTTCACTCCCAAATGAGCCTCGATCAACAAAATCACCATTCACAAGATATGGATTGTCTGCAGAAGGAGGTCCGTTCACTTCAAAGACATGGAGGAGGTCGAAGAATTGTCCATGTGTGTCTCCCTATATTGACAAATCATGAAGAAAGTGATGGAAAGCACATATAATCAGTCGGTTGTGAGAATATGGATGGTTGTTTATAAACGATAGTGTGATTATTGAAGAAAATTTCATACCAGTACTGTCAATCTTTGTCCGTCATTTACTTTCAATTCAAGGACATTTGGAAGTGTTTCCAGGAGAGCTCGACCTTGTTCCAACAATTGACTTGCTTGTTGCATTGAGAGAGTTTTCTGAGCTTTAAAAAAGTGGATCAGTTTCGCTGGAATGATAGAACAAGAATGTGAAACAAAATATGGTGCAAACGGACAAAGTCAACAGTGATTTGAGAAGGGAGAATGATGGAATCGGCCGATGCGACCATGCCTGTCTGAAGTTCAAGAGAAGAACGAAGACACACGATAGCTCTGACTTCGGATTAACCTCCGAGCTTTCTGCATGAAATGTGGCAAAAATGATTGTACCGAGAACTAACCAGTTTAGCTTTTGGAGGCATGTGTTCTTTGAGATTTGAGTGGTTTTGACGATGGGTCGATCGTTCGAACCTGATCAAAACAGAAGGACAGGTTTGAACCTCTATGATAGGTATCTTCATTCAGCAGATGGGCCTTTTTTCAGGACAATGAAGGGATTTTTCTGTTTGTTAGACATGTTTTAACAAAAAGAAGAATCGTCATGGAGAAAAATGAGCACTTTCAGGTTGATATCCAATAAAAGAGTTAATAAATGAATTGTCCTCCTGCAGTCGTTTACTGCTTGATGGAGCTTTGCCAATACTCAAAATTATTTCATTCAGTCGAATGTGCACCCTTCACTGTCGCAGCGTCGATTTCACCTGACCAAGAAGACTTGACAATGGAATATCACTCAAGGATTTCGGAGAAGGTTCAGGTGGGTCGTTTTCAAATGGGTCATACTCTTCGTTGTCATCAGGGACCTTGCGGTGAGTGACTGACGCAGGAGGTGTGATTCGAACACGCTTTTCCGATTCGATTTTCATCTGAAGCGACGCCGTTGGTTTGAGAGATGAAAGTACGGGAGGCAATTTCCCGCTTTCAGCCAGCTGTGCACGTCCTTCATAGTCCTCTTTCTTCTTCTGGATTTCTTCCTTGAATTCGTCGAGGATTGCCAGCATATCAGAATCATTAGTGATCATATCACTGGTGATCTGCGTGTACTGAGAAAAGTCTTCCGGTGTGAGGTCAGATTCGGATTTTAAGAAAAGTGGCATTATCTCACTCAGTTCATTTGATTTCAGGTCCTTGACAACAGCCAGGTAATTCGCTAGCATTTGAATGAACTATATTCAGTTAACGAAGTGTAAAACAGACTTCTTTTGTGATTTTTGTGTATTCATCATCATCATCCTCTTCATCTAATGAAATTGGCTTTGACTCAGTTGATCCTCCAATATAAACATGTGGAGTTTGAGGCATCGTTGGCCCCAGTATTGTTCGAGTATCAGCTGTATATGGTGTTTGTTCATATGAATAATGTTGAGTTTGATGCTGACTTGGTTGGATATCCTGATGAAAGGTCAGAAAAGTACAAAGCAAACAGATGTAGAATTGATGAGATTCATCAGGGTTTGAACTTCAAGCGGACTGTAAGTTTCTCGATCTCGCCAAATCCTTAGAACTCGAATGATCGAATCTTTGACTGAAGAATCGAATGAGCCATCCATATTTTGAAAAGATCGGACAAAAGCATCGTAAAATGGTTTCGAGAAAACAAGTGTTTTTCTTTTAGCTTTCTGTACCACATCGTTGGCAACGAAAAACAAGATCTTCTTCTTTGCTGGTTCAGCTGCGCGAAATGCGTTTTCCCAATCATAAACGATATCCATGACATATCGTTTTTGAAAAATAATGTATTGAGAGAGACCTTCAATGCTATCCTGTTGAGCATTTACAGTGTCGAGTTTCTGCTTGAAAGAGACATGGTCAAAGCCTGACATCAAATCCTATCAGGGAAACAGAATATAAAAGACATCAAAAACGTGAGTGACAAGCTAAATCGAAACATACAGCAGGATCGATGAGAGAAGGATGAAAGATGGAATTATTGAGGGACGATCAATTCAACTGTGTTTTCAAGGTGATTCCAATCCTTCCGAAAAAGAGCTGCTCACCGAAAAAACACGGTTTAATCTCATTAGTGGAATCTGAGCTAAAATTTGACTATTTCAAGCCGAAAGAGACAATCTCTCAGAAGAAGCTAGCTGAATGAATTGCAAAGAGAGGATCTGACTTGGCCCAGACAGTCGGAGATTGAATGAAAATTGTGGAAACAAAAGAATGGGGTTATTCTCCTTTCTTCTGAACTTGCCTGAGAAGGGCCTGGAAGTCCTGGACAGTTTGAGCACTTTCAGACGGCTCCTCTTTGTCCTTTGCAGCAGGCGGTTCGATCGTCATCTCCTGATACTGTCGATATAAGAATGGAGTCACTTCGAAATGCTGGTCCGCCTCTCCGCTCTCGTCAATGATTTCAATTCCAGCAAACTGAGAACTTGGTGCGCTTTCCTTCTTTTCTGGGGCAGGTGCGGCAGCCTTTGCCTCAGATACCATTTTTTCCTTGGTTGCTGCCCATTCTGCCTGCCTTTGAACGCATAATTTGTTTGAACAGGTCAAGTTTGGCTGGATAGGGATTGCAGGGAAGAAATCTTTCAAGGCATTATATCCAATGTAAGAAATGACTTCACCGAATCCCAACAGATACTTTAAAGCATTTTGAGACAAGATTCCAGCCACAATTCCCATTGTTGTTGGGAGTGACGCTGAGCAGACATCGGTACGTTTGATTGACTTCTCGTCAATTCCTTCAGCAACAAGAAGGGGTGGAGCACATTCAAAACATGCAGTTGCACCTGGTTGCATGAATTGAACATGACCTGAGATGGCAGTCTCACTAACACCACTCTCGAACCAGCACAGACAAAGTTCCAAGCAAACTTGATTGACAGCATGCCGTGCTGCATGATTGTCAACACAACTAATGACTAAATCAACCTTTCTTGGTCTAGAAATGATGGAGGAAAGAAGTGAACTATACGTTTGGTTAACATCTTGTTGTGTTGTTCCTTGAGTCTGAAGAATGTTCGACATCCGTTCATAGTTTTCCAATGTTGTAATATCAAAATTGTTGGGAATAATCTCCACATCAGGATTGATTTCATTTAGTGATTGTTTAGCTGCATCCGTCTTTGACAAATTCTCCTAAACATCACAACATAGAATTCAATGAGATCACTGAATGAATTTAGAACATACACGAGCATGCTTAGGTGTGTAGAAACTGCGATTCATATTTGCGAGTTCGACTTTGTCATAATCGAAAATAATCAGTTTACCGATTCCACATCGAGTAAGATGATCAACAACGACACTTCCAATGCCTCCAATTCCAACAACAGCAACTGATTTCTGCCGAATTTCATCATAATTCTTCACAATCCCCATCTTTTTAATCGCCATCAGCCGGCTATAGGGGTTCTGAAAGTGATGAATAGTTCACGAAAAGAGAGAAATCTACGTGAGTGAATGAATTTGGATACCTCGCTATTCACTTTATCATCCATCATCGATTTTGACATCCAGATTATTTTTCGATGGGACGTGTCGAATCGAGGCGTCGAACTTAAGAGACTTGTGTGGATGTTTACGAAATTGTTTCAGCAAATATTCGCTATGTGGCAACGTCATGTGGCGAATTAGATAGAAACGGTGTTACTGAGGGGTTCGATCAAGATTTGTGATGGAGTCATACTTCGTTGTGTCACTTCCTGGGAATCCTGATCCCCAAACAACCTTTTCCCAGCTTCAGTCAGCTATTGGTGGAATAGAACCTCTTCATAAACTGAATATTCCAGAACTCAAAGTTGGGACACTTGACACTCTATTAACTGTTGGAGATTCAATTGAAAAGTTTGATCAGAATGCTCAACAAATCTGCTTCCGTCTTGAGAAGCAGATTTATGAATTCCAACAAAATGAGGATTTAATCGAGGTCAACAAAAGTTTGTTCGCTTTTTCTTCTTAAAAGAATATTACTCAAATTTTTATACCTTTCTTAACGTCATATGACATATATGCATTTCCTTTTTCCTTTTTAGATCCAATTTCATCTCTGCTGACCAATTTCAAATGGGATGACTCCAAGTATCATGCAGCCACTCGAACACTTCCCTCCATTTGTGAAGAGTTGACAGAAGTTTGCCCATCTTCCTTTTCCAGCATTCTTCCCAACACTTTTATAATTCATTGTTTGTTTATTCTTTCGTCAGGAAATTGCACGTATCGATCAACAAATGAAAGACCGTGCACAAGACTTCAACGCTACAAAGACACAGATTACTTCCATAGCTCGTCGCCAGAGGTTTTCAATTTATATTCTTTTTATCTCATTCTCTCTGGGAATCAGTGGAACAATCGCGGCAAGAAATCTCGCCGAATTCGTGACAAAGGAAGACATTGTTGAAACAGAAAAACTTACAACCCTCTTTTTTGTGATTCCAAAGTCTGTTTCATCACGTCGCATCAATCTCATCAATCCCAATCATACAATTCTCTTTTTTCCTCCAGGTCCTCTGTAAAGGAATGGACAAAGACTTATGATACCCTCACAGATTTTGTTGTTCCGTTCTCGTCCAGGTCTGTGTCTTTTTTCCATTCATCCATCAAGGCGGCTTGCTGAGGATGATCAATCTGTTCTGTTCACTGTGGTTCTCTTCAAAAATGTCGCCGACGAGTATAAATCCAAGGCTAGAGAGTTAAAGTTTGTTCCCATGATCGATTGGATGACTTCTCTTCTTAGATATCTTCCAAGAGATTTTACTTACACTGGAGAAACGGCCGAATCTCTCAAACAAGAAGAAGAGGATTTACAAAAGAAGTACTCACAACAACTGGCTTGTTCTTCTTTTCGTTTCTTGACTGTCTCTCCTTTTTAGGCCGAATACATGGCGTGGTGCAAAAATGCTTACGAAGAGGCACTTCTATGTTGGATCCACCTGAAAGTCATCCGTGTCTTTGTTGAATCTGTTTTACGATATGGCCTTCCAGTCAATTTCCAAGCTGTGGTTATTTTGGTTTGCCTATCTTCACCTATCAATATTTCCCCCTACCAACATCATAACAGCCCAAAAAGAAGACCACAAAGAAAATCATTGAAGTACTCAGTGAAAAGTATAAGGATGGTTCATATAGTTCCCTTATTACAGATGACGGAAAACAGAAGAAGAAGAAAGAAAAGGTTGATTTCAAAGAAGGTGATGAGTCTCAACTCTATCCGTTTGTTTTCATTAACTGCCCTTTGCTTGCAAGAATGGTATCGTCGCGGTAAGATTCCGTTCCGATGTCATTCAGTTCTCACTCCACTCACACCACGTTCTTTATGTATCATTCACGAAAACAATGCTTTTTTTGAAGATAACATCAATTTATAGACTCCTTGTGACTAAACAAACGGATTTGTCTGATCGTCCCGTAACTTCAAAAACAATCAAATCTCATCGCATTTTTGCCCTTCTTGATTTTCTTCATTCTTCCGGATGATAAAAGACGGAAAGGATGAAATGGAACGGAACATTGCTGCCTTAGGAACCTGGGTTATCGCTGATGCCTTTCGTGTCAGAACAGAAAAGAAAATTGGAGCAGGCTCGTTCGGACATGTCTACAAAGCGGTTGTCCAAGGAACAGGAGAAGAAGTAGCTGTCAAAGTCGAACCTTCAAATTGTAAATCACCCTGTCTCTACTACGAAACGCGGCTGTACAGACTTCTCCAAGGCCAAGTCGGAATTCCGAATGTAAGATGGTACGGGGTGGAAGCCGGCTACAATATTATGGTTATGGACCTTCTTGGGGCTTCTCTTGATGATCTTTTTGTCCGATGCAATCGCCGATTCAGCCTGCAAACAGTTCTCATGATTGCTGAGCAGGTTATTTCTCGCGTTGAATATCTTCATTCAAAGGACTTCATCCACCGCGATTTAAAACCAGGTAACCTCACAATTGGTCGTGGAAAAAAAGGAAATGTCATCTATCTCATCGATCTCGGACTGTCAAAGCGATATCGCGACAATAAAACACACCAGCACATCGCATATCGTGAAACCAAAGGTATCACGGGTACAGTGCGATATTCCAGCATGAACGCCCACATTGGCATCGAAGGCTCAAGACGAGACGATCTTGAATCACTTGCATACATTTTCATCGAGTTTCTCACAGGCACCCTCCCATGGTCCAGAGTGAAAGAAGGAAGCAAAAGAAAGAAATTCATGCGTATTGGTGATCTGAAAATGAGTATTCCAATCGAAGAGCTGTGTAAAGGACTCCCACAGGAATTTGCCACTTACCTGACCTATTGTCGAAGTTTGTCAGAGTTCAATCAATCCTCTCAAATCTCTTTCGCCCATTTCTCTTTTTCTCATCATCATATGCACTTTTCCATCTCTCCGTTTCAGGCCTTCGTTTCGATGAAAAACCAGACTACTCCTATCTTCGACGCTTATTCCGTGGTCTTTTCAACAAAGAAGGTTTTTCGAAAGATGTTAAGTTCGATTGGGTGAAGGAAGAGAAGGAGCCAGAGAAAGCGGGCAAGAACCAACAAGAACAACAAATCAAACTGTTTGATGATGATGGAGCTGTGAACGAAAGAGCTCAACTTGATTGGAAGAATGACCATAGGATTATTGGGAGTGAGGATGGGTCAGAACGCGAGTTTATTCGGCGAGAGAACGAGAAACTTCAGTCTCAAAGAAAGGTCAGAGACGATCGTGAAAACAGCCGAATGCGAAGTAATCGTGGAAAAGATGCACAATCTAGCTGGCGTAATCCAACTCACGTATCTCAAACAAATCCTGTTCCTTCTGGAGTTGTCCGAACTAACATTAACAGATCAACAGCGGACAACCGCGGAAAAGGGACTCTTGGACTCAATTCACAACAACAACACGAACGAAACCGACGTGCAAAGAATGCCCGAACACAACTTGCTGTTTATAAGAAGGGAATGATCGACCCGCGCGAAAAGGAAAAAGAGTGGGCGCGAGAGAGGGAAATGGAGAAGGAAAGGGAAAAAGTTCGGAGAGAAGAACAAGAAAATGGGAGAGAGCGGCGACGGGAGAAGCAGAAAACGAAGGAGATGATGATGGAACAGGAACGACAACTACGAAAAAACCAGCGAGCACAGAAGCAGAAAGAAGAAAAGGAAAAAGAGGAAAAGAGAAAGGAAAGGGAGGAGAAGAGAAAAGCAGAAATGGAGCAGGAACGGTTGAACGAAGAAGCGGAATTCAAACGTCAGCTCGAACAGACAAATCAGCCTGGCTCTCCCGTTGAAACCCCCAACGACGCTTCCCCAAGCAAGCCTCAACTCCCAACTCCACAAGTCCACCTTCTCACAACATCAACTGAGACCCAAAGGAGGAAGGAGCGACTGAAGATGGAGCGGCTGAAGAAGATGAGCATGGGCATCTATCTCAACAAGGCCACTGCTGACCTCACCTCCGACCCGCACGAGCCAACGGGCCGACCAGACCAGATCATCCCTCTCGGACTGTCCCAAACTCATCGACCGGTGCAGGAAACCCCCACACCCATTTCTGCCCCAGTCAAGCCGAGGGAAACCCCCACACCCATTTCTGCCCCAGTCAAGCCGAGGGAAACCACAAAGACGAAGACACGAGATGTTATCAATGAATGGGACGACTTCTCCAAAGCTCCTCGGACCAACGTCCTCCTCTCCTTCTCCCACCCCTCCCAACCCAAAACAGACACCACTTCATCACCTCCCAACGACACTTCTACACCAAAAGACTCTCCCCCGAGAGACTTACCCTCAGTTTTTGTTGAAACCTCAAAACCACTCTTTCCCTCCTCACAATCACATCTCCCACAGCCACCACTTCAAGCACAACAACCATCCACTCCACCATTCCCATCTCCAACCACTTCAACCCCAACCAGCGTCTCACCATCACCTCTCTCACAATCACCAGTCACTCGCCCTCAAACACATTTCGGCATTCCACAAATCAATCCTGAGTTGAAGAACGAGGCAGACATCACAAAAGCAGTGATGCTGACGAAGGAGGACATCATCCCAGACGACAAAGACCGAATTGTGATGGTCGACATGACAACCAGCATGAAGAAGATCCTTCGGCCTTCCATTCCTCTCGCTGCTGTCCCACTTCCACAACTTTCCAGCACGCTCTCCGCTTCACTTCCTCCCGAAGCATCCATCGGTTCAAAAGAACCCTCTGGGCACCAGGAGGATGGAGACAGGAAAGATGACGAGCAAGATTCTGTTGGACGAGGACAGGGACAGACACCGGTCCCTCTCTCCCCGTCTGCTCAGCTTCGCTCTGGCCTCACCATGGCCAAAGCAGCCGACCAGGAAATCATTGATGGGCCAATCGCCAACACTCGCTACTTCCCCTTCTTCGCTCCAGCTGACGAGACGTCTTCACGGTATTCGAGGCCATCACTCTTCTCGCGGCATCATCCACCATTGTTCAATCAAAACGGGCTGATTGTAAAGAAGAACACCAAACGACTCTTTTTCGGAAGTCTGTCTTTTCATTCTTTTCATCTTTTCTTCAGACCTCCACAATCAGTACGAGAACATGCTCGGACAGCGCGAGCGAGGTCGTCGTGAGACCGTCAGCGGCATTAATCCTCTCCTCGAACGAGATTCAATTCGTCGCGGAAGTTTTGTGCGCGAGATCCCAGGCTTTCGTCAGAAACAGGGTTCTGCTCAGGACAAATCAGTTGAAGCAGGCGGACAGCCATCACCTCAACTTGCAATGGAGAAGAAAGAACCGAGCATCACCTCCTCCATCCACGCACACAGCCACTCTCCTCCAAAAGAACCGTCGGTTGAGAAGCCATCCCCCGTACAGTCTCTGCGACGGTCGATGCATCTCACAATCTCCGCCGAGCAAATCAGCCTCAGCGACGGGACGGGGAACAAGGAGGAGTTTGATGAGGAGGCGTCCAAGTGCATCGCGAACGACATGAACGAAATCCTGAACGAACTCAAGCAGAGTCAAGTCAACACCCCGAAGTCCTTCATTTTCACACCACCTGCATCACCAACCACGAGGTTTGTTCAAACAATTCTCCATCCTTTCATTCTCTCCGTTGCAGCGTCCATTCTAATCATTCCACGAAACTCTCACTCCATCGACATCCCCAATCTCCCCTCGTCCAGAACGAAGTTCTGAACAGGTTTGACTCTTTCTTTCCTTCATCCTCCCCTCACTTCCATCCTCCTCTCACTTCCATCTCCATCAGTCCCACCAGTCTGGTCGGCAACGACCAAGTGAATGGGACTCACTCCCGAAACCGCTCCCTCCTCTCATCATCCTATCCTCCGCCACTTCGCACTCGAGACAAGGATCCCACACAGAAATCCCCAGTTAGCCAGCAGGCCAACATCCAATCTCCACATTCCGATGCTCACCCACGCCAGACCTTCCCATCCAAACAACATACCAAAGATCCCAGCCCAGCAAACAGGTCAGAATCCGATGAGAGTGGTCTGCTTCCATCCCTCACATTTTCATTCTCGTCCTTCTTCCTCTTCTCCAGACTCTTCGGATGACCTTATCTCCTTCATTCACAAACGTGCTCGCCAATCCTCCCACGACTCTCCCACTGCGTCTCCCCCATCTCGTCCCTCACCTCATCCGTTTTATACATCAGGTGGCTCGATTAAAAGGGCTCCGCAGAGTCTCACTCAACCTGAGTGGCTCCAACAGACAAACAATCCACTACAATCTATCGATTTCTTTATCCCTCTATCAAACGACCATTGATATCTCTTGATTTGTTTTAATTTTTCAAGTCGTTTTGTCATTCTTTTTTTACTTTCCGGCTTCTGCCAGCGATTCCTTTTCCATGAATTCAATTCACTGTTGATCGGTCCAATTCCATTTCTGAACTCATCAAAAATGGTAATCGAGACAGATGGTAACCGTAAAAGATAAGAGCCGACGCCAAGATGATGTCTCGAGAAGTGGAAAAATGAACACCGTTTTGCTAGACAAGCATTCATCATAACGCTTACTCGCTCTCATCACCCTCATCATTCTGCTGGATCTTGTAGTAGCTGAGTTTGTAGGTGTTGTGTCCTTGTGAGACGACACGAATCCAGTCACGAAGAACTTGCTTCTTCAAGTAGCGACGAGTCAGATATTTGAGATATCTCTTGGAGAATGGTGGACGAGCAAGAACAATAACGCGGTTCTTGTTCAACTTTGTCTTAACCTTTGAGGAGAGGTTGTGAGTTTTGTTGTTCACTTTGATGTGTGTTTTGAGGTAGTGCTCCTGTTATGGAGAGGTTATATGGAGACAGAGGGAAAATAACAGTTGAATGATTGCAGTTTGACATTATGAAGGAGAATTGAGCGATTTTAGGGGGAGTAGAGAAGATTATAATGAAGAAGAAAGTTCACACGAGTTTCGCGGGCTCAATGATACCAGCCTTAGCCTGAGCATCACAGTCAATGACAAAGCGCATGTAACGTTGCTTACGGACAATGCGGAGATGATGAGCATGAGCTTGTTGCTTAGTGACCTTCTTTGGTTCACGGCTAACGTCTCTGGCGAGTTTACGGACAGCTTTCTGGTTAACAGCAGCCTTTGTGGTTGGTTTCTTGGCTGGAGCAGCCTGCTTGGTTTCCACTTTCTTTTCGGTGTTGCTCATGGCGACCGTCAGATCAAAGGCAAAAGTGTATTAAAAATGTGGAATTTTCTGGGTAAGGTTTGATCGAGTCGGTATTCCTTGATCAGAAACCTCTGGCTCACTGACACTCAACCTTACATTTTGCTCACAAATTTGTGAGAATTCTTGATATGAATCGTCGCTGATGATATTGTCTCGATCAAACCATGGTTAACATTTTTCGGACTGCCAAAACAATAGACCCAAACTGAATGAAGTATGGTATTTTAAAACAAGTGGGTATATTTGAATAGAACTATGGGAAATTTGAAATAACTAAGTTATTTTGAAATACGCCACTTATAGTGGCGTCACCAATCAGTGTCCTGTCACCAATCGGTGCTTTTTTCTGGACTTTTCACTTTTGGTCAAACTAAGAAAAAAATAAAATTTTTGAATTCTACTCCCACGCAATCCCGAGAAAACCTCAAAATACACCATTTTGCCCGTTGAAAAAAATCGTTTTGGCAATATCTCAACAACCAATGTACCGATTTTGATGAAATTTTTCACAGAAACGTTTTTTTGGGGAAACGAACATTTTGAAAAAAATTTGGAGAAAAAATTCTGGGTATATGGGAAGATAGAAAAAAACCCATATTTTTCACGACAAAAACTTCTTAGGAAAAAAATCGGTTTATTTTTTGAGCACCATTTTTCGAGATTTATACGATCACAATGCCTTTTATTTGATTCAAAACGGATGGCTAGTTGTGGAGAAATGAGGGAAAAAAGTTTAGAAAAATGTGTACATTCGTAACGTTATAGGTATTTTGAGGTTTTCTCGGGATCGAGCCGGAGAATAATTCAACAATTTTATTTTTTCCTTAGTTTGACCAAAAGTGATAAGTCCAGAAAAAAGCACCGATTGATGACAGGACACCGATTGGTGACGCCACTATTATTTCAGAAAGGCCAAACTTATTTTAAATTAGGCACCATATCATTTTTTGAACTCCCTTTCGTCATTATCTAATTCAAAGATATCTCAAAAGCGTACCAGAAGTGACAAAATGTGATGAGAACGATGGAAAATGTTGAAATGTTCGAAATTAATCACTTTGGTGGCATCACTTCAGATCCGCCCCACTTCACTTTTCATTCCTTCTGAGTCTTTTTCTAACAGGAATGGACACTGTTCTCTGTCATGTTTTGATCAGCTACAGATTGCACATATGCAGGACACATGAAAAAAGAAAAACTATACAGCGAAATAAGAAATCGTGAAAAATAGAACTGTTCTCCAACCACGACGCTCCTTCGGAATGAATGAGGTCAATCTGGTGATCAGAATGGTCAACTTTCAGAGTTTGATGTCCACATGGACTGTCAGCAGATGACCAGCCTATTCACAATGAGCACTGAGCAGGTTTGGTGTGAGATGTGATGGCTTTGCATGGGCAGCAGAGTGTTTGATTTGACGACGTATTTGTTCTCCATCGGAGCCTTCACGCCCAACTATTCTTTGAGGCCATCGTCCTCCGATGGTTGGAACAGTTGAGGAATTGTTCTAAAAGCGGTGTCCTGCAAACCAACCAACACTTTGTCGTCGTCGTCATCTCCTCCACTCAGCCCTTCCTCGCTCGACACAAGATCGTTCGAATTGTGTCTTTTCTTCTTCTCCGATTTTTCCTGTTCGAGCAGTTCCTTCTGTTCTCGCTCGAATTCTTCATCCTCCAGCGACCTCGTTTTGTGCCACCATTTGTGAAGTCTTCTCTCCAACTGCTTCCGCTGCCTCTTCGCCTTGATCGCCTGCACAAGCTCCCTCTGTCTGTGTCTGTTTCTTGTCTTCGACATCTCTTTCCGACTCCGTCTTCTGATTGGCTGAGTCAGTCAATTCGATTGACCTGAGCAATGTTTCCAGACGAGGATCGTGACAATGGACGTGTTTGTGTTGTGCGAGTGGTTTGTTGTCAGTGGGAGGCAATGACATTGTTATGGCGTGAAGAGAGATTCGATCAGTGATATATTCGGTGGACATGGAAGTGGCAGAGGGTGACCATCGCTCTCTGACAAACTGGACAGCTTCAGCTCCTTCCCTGACTCGATCTGCCATTGTGAAGAGAAGCAAAGTGTCGGATCCAACAGCCTCCGAATCGGAAGAAGGGCTTTGTCGACTGAGCTCTTCATACAATCGAATTCTGGGACGTGGTGATCGAATGGTGTGGCTCCCTCGCTCGGCGGCGGTGAAGAGGAATCTATCAGAGCAATTGAGAGACCAGACACCGCCCGTGCTCCCATCAACCCGCTCTCCGCCGACCTGGTTCTGGTGATGAGATGCTACGTGTAGAATGTCCCAAGTGATTCCGATGAAGATCCTCGACGTTGCAATGTCCAGCAGATGAGTGAACTGTGGAAGTGGGGCGATGGGATGTGTGAGGTTGGGAGAGATCCACACATCTTCTGGCTCTGAACCAGTTTTGTAAGGCACCTCTGCTCGGAAGAATTCAGCGTTGTCTGTCTTATTTTTGTGATTGAGATTGGACGATGCATAAATGATTGCCTGTTCCGATGTCTGGGGGCTAAATTCAGGATTGAACACTGTGTTTCTTCTTGCTACGAGAGATCAAACATTTCTGAAAGGATTGATTGAAAGAGGAGACCAACTCACGATATTATGGTAAGATTACGGAGTCAATGTCATCGTTTCTTAACATATTGGTTGAGTCTCTCGGAGATCAGCTGTCGGTAATGAAAAGGAAAAAATGAATGGGATGGTCAACTGATCGTCCTTGAAACAAAAAACACGCTTTTCCCGTACACACACTGTCTGAGAATGTTTATAAATGGATCTCAGGCGAATTATAAGTGAAAACTGGGAAAAATGTTTTGTTGTGGGTCTTAATTTGAAAGAACTTGGTTATTTTGAAAGAACTGTGTTATTTTGAAAGAGCTCTTTCGATTCAATTAGGATCGTACCCTATTCAAATAGAAGTCACTTCATTCAGATTTATCGACCGTATATTTAAAATAACCCCCGTAAATTTACATCAACCTTAACATTTCAAAAAACCATACTTCATTCGGTTTGGGTCTAATGACAGCGGAATGTTTGTCACAAAGCTTTAATTTGAATCATGCCTTCTCTTTTTACTGTTTTCTGTTACTTTTTTCGTCATCAACCTTTTTTTATCTCATTTTCTCGGTTATTTTCATCCCGCACTCACAAATCTCTCAGCACAACCCTGGGATGGAAATTGGTTAATGATGATTAGCCCCCATTTCTGGGCTGGTTTTGGCGTTGTTCTTTCCATCGGTATCAGTGTCATTGGAGCTGGTTGGGGTATTTTCATGACAGGAGCTTCACTTCTCGGTGCTTCCGTTGCTCACCCGAAAATCACATCAAAGAACTTGATCAGGTACTGCCATGACACCCTTTCATCCATCTTCTTCTATTTTTTCGCCATTTATTTCTCATTAATTGAAAGCACTCCCACAAATTTCACTCGATTCTGAACTATCTTCTCTGCCATCCAGTGTCTTGTTCTGTGAAGCTCTTGCCATTTACGGTATCATTCTGGCCATCATCATTCAGAACAAATACGCCCCTGCTCACTATCCGTACCAAGCTCAAGACTATCGTGCTGCATTTGCCCTCCACTTCGCCGGGGCAATCACCGGTTTCTCCAATCTTGGTGCTGGATACTGTGTTGGGAAGCTTGGTGCCGCTATTGCAAACGCTGACGCAGCTGACAGCACACTTTTTGTGAAGTGTTTTATCATGGAAATTTTTGGAGAAGCTATCGGTTTGATGGGTGTTATTGTTGCTGTTATCGTGGCGAGTAGCGCATCCTTCAGGCCATAAGACTTTGATTTGCTCTCTACATGTACTTTTCACAACACAACCACCTCAAGAAAAAAACTCCTTCTTTTGTGTTCTATTGAAAGAATGATGTCATTATATTCAAAATGTGTCTGTGAAATGCATTTTATGGTCCATTATACAAGGTAAAAAAGCATAACGCAACCTACATTCGCTCCAGTGGTGTGATTCCCATCAATCGCAAACCATTCCCAAGTACTGTTCGGAAGATCGTGCACAGCCAGATTCGCGCGTGAGTCTTTGGAATATCTCCGGGAATGATGATTCGGTTCTGCTTGTAGTAAGACGAGAAGTCTCTCACGAAGTTGATTAAGAATTCTGGGAGGAAGTGGACGGGGAAGTTGGGGAGTGCTGGTCGGACGGGGATTTTGGGGCAGGCAATCTGTTCGATGATGCCAGGCAGCGCCAGAGCATACTTCATAAGCAGCTTCCACTCGGCGTTGTCTGAGAGTTGAGACCAGTCGATTTGGTCGAAGGAGCAGAGGGGAGTGACACCAGAATCGGGTGTTGTGGAGAGTCGAGCGAACTTGCCCAGGAGAGAGCAGAAGCGGGCGTAGTTGTAGAGAAGGAAGGGGGCACTGGCTTCATCTGGGTCTGTCGCCTTCTTCACGTCGAAGGTGAGTTCCGAGTGCAGAGAACAGGAGAGGAGAGTGAACTTCATTGAAGCCACAGCGACTTGATGTGTGATGTTCTCAACTTCTTCCTCGCTTTCCCTTGCATCGGCTCCCTTCTGTTCGTTTCTCTTTCGGATAAACTCGCTGGTCGACTCCTTCAGCGCCATGTAGACCTCATCCGCAGTCACAAACAGCCCTCGTCGTCCACTCATTCTCCCTCCAACCAGACGCACAAGGTCATAGCTGAGATGCCACTGCTTCTCCGCAACAGACGGGGCGAGCAGTCGAAGAGCAAGTTGGACCTTCTCCTGCGCCAAGTTCTGTTCGGAGCAGACGACAGTGTAAACACGATCAGCGCGAGCAGCCTTCTTCATTGAATACAAAACATCACGGAATGTGTACAGGGTCGATCCGTCGGGTCGGATGAGGTAGTGGCGAGGGTAGTCCTTCTGGTATCCTCCCTTGCCGATGGGGAGACCGGAGTCCTTGAGAAAGCGGTTAAGATCAAGATAACCTCCCTCAGGAACACCCTTTTCGTTCTTTTGGGTCTCAGGGACGTAGTACGGCGTCTCCTTCAGAATTCCGACGCATTGTTGGTTGCTTCCTTCCCACCCGAGTTCTGACTCATAAAAGAACCAGTTATGATGGACACCAACAAGGTCAAGAGTCTCTTGCTGTCCAGAGTACGTCAGGTTGACCATCCATCGGTAGAGACGGACAGCTTCGGGCTCTGCTCGCTCATATCGCAGATTCCACTCAGCGGACGATGTGCGGATGTTGATGCCATTGAGTTCTTTCACAAGAGTGTCCACGAGAACCGGGTGTCGAGAGTGCAGATCAGCAAAGACGTCGATCACTGTTTCTGCTTCTTCTCGCTTCTTTTGGTCGGTAATCCCTTTGAGCAACTTCTCCTCGAATGTTTTCGACAGAATAGATTCTTTGGCTTCAACAAGTGTCCAGCCATAATCCTGGATAGTTTGGAGTGTGTTGCTGATCGCATAGATCATCCCAATCCACAGATCGATCTTGAGATATGGCTTAACAATCGGATAGACTTTCTGGAATCCGACAAATGTGATCCCGATTTGGGCACCGAGATCGTTGATGTAGGAAGCTTCCTCGACTGTCCATCCAACAGCTCTGTTGCAGTTTGCGATGAAGTTTCCAGTGATCGTATTTCGGAAGTTGCCAATATGAATGGTACTGTTGGGATTGGTTGATGTGTGCTCAATAAGAAGTCGTTGTCCCTTGTATTTATCTGACTTACCATATTCGAGTCCCTGTTTGTTGACCATATCAAGGCCACGACGGAAAATTTCAGCACGGTTAAGTTTGAGATTCAAAAACCCAGCTGTGAGATCCGCGGACTCAATGAGGGGATGAGGCTAGAATGAGAGAGTCAGTTTGGGTTGACAAAATATGACGATAGGCATTGGAGGAGATGGACGGGAAAACATGAGAAGACAGAGAGGCAAACGGATTCAACAAGTTTGTCCTGAACACGTTTGAGGTATTCTTCGAGGGTTACAACTGGCTGGTCTGGGGTAGCTTTTTTCTTCAGGCTTTGGAGGGCAAATGAGAAATCACGAGCTTCTAAATCCTTATCAAGACGACCATCAAGGAGAGAATCAACGCCCATGGCCGCTTGAACATAATCTTTGATTTCCTTGTGAAATATTTCCATTGTCCAATTTGATCACCCCACCACTTTTCCTTCTCTGATCAAAAATTAAATCCTGTTCTGTCCTATGAATTTTGGACCTTTCATGTTTTGAAACAGGACTCATCACTCAATAGGATCGATGATGTTATAGTTCTTTTGTTGTTTCGGCTCACGATCAATCCTACTTTTCTTTCAACCACCCTTTTACGGCTCAAAATGTATGAACGAACGTGCTCTTTTTCTCTCTTGTTTTTCGTTCTGAAACATTTCTGGAAATGATTATAACTTGTTTGCGACGGTCTTCTGAAACCCAAACTTATTTCATGAAGATAAATCAAACAATTGGTGAACAATCGCTGATCCACCTTCACTTTCAACTTTCTTTCTTCATCTTTAATGTTCTGTCTTATAGTCATTCTATTCTTTCTTATCTCTCCTTAGAATACTGTTCTCTGAAGATTATGTGCGTGCAAATCTCTTTCATCAGCCACAACATCACTCGCTTTATCCACCCTTGTTTTGTCATCTCAATGAAGTTTCAAAGAACTAACTTTTCACAAATAATCGATCTTGTGTGCTCACAGTTCATTAGCAAAACAAGAATGTAAACAGATGGTAAAATAGCGCTCGATCGAGGATCGGGTAAAAACAGTTTGAATATCAGTGAAGAGAGTATATCTGATCAAACCAATCAATAAAAAACAACTTCACATTCGAAACGACATTTGAAATTAGTCTCCTGAGGTTGTTTGCGGGAGGGTATCTGATGAGAAGATAGGTGGGGGAATTGGTCGCTCTGTGGGTGGTTGAGATGGATCAGTCGTGGTAGAACAGATAATAGGCTCAGGAGGAATCGGTTTGATATGAAGATGCGTGTGTTGGGCTTGAGACCGTGAATCAGAGATTGTTTTTTGTGGAGAATCTATCACAAATGGATTGCTTCGTGTAGGCGCAGGAATATGATGTGATTGATTCTGATTTGGCCTTACTTGATTAATTTCATCAAATCCTTCGAAAGCATCGTGTTGATTAAACAATGGTAGAGCTTGAGATGGAGTTGATTGAGATGAGTGTTTTTCGAGTTTTTCTTCTTCGGCAGCCATTTTTAAGGAACGTCTCCGAGAAAGTTCAATCTCTTCCTGTGTAAGAAGAAAGTATGACCCAGCGCAAGAAATCGTATCAGTCATGGTTGTGCTGATCGAACGACTGATTCCTTCGGAGAGAATTCCGAGGAGATTAATGCCTGAAACAATTGATGGTCGCATTTTTTGCGGGGCTGAGGTCTGTTGTGGTGGATGGTCGACATATTTTCCTTGGATGGAAGGATAGTGAGATGGGTGCAGTGGAACAGATGTTGGTAGGTCTTTTGGTTTTCTCGGCTTGCTTCTATCAGGAGCAGGATGAAGTTGTTGGAGAAGATCCTCGACTACTACAAATGGGAGAGGAAATGAGGGTAATGACGAAATAGTGGACTGTGAGGGTTGTGAGGCTTGTCGTGTTCGTTTTGCACTGAAGAAGGTTGATGTGTACGGATTGTTAAAGAACGGAATGCGCATTTGATGAACAAAAGATGGATCACGTGGATTGCTACGTTCTTTTCGACGCTGCAGTTGTTCTGCAGTTTCTTGTTTAGGAAATCCAGGTTGGTTTGGTTTCGGTGTATCATGCGAATCAAGGAATGGAATATCTGTTAAAAGATGATCTTTTTTATTGAGATATGTTAATCTTCTTCCTTTTGGCTTGTCAAGCATCGTGTCGCGAACAGCACAGACATCAGGATGCGGTGCGACATTGAATGTTGCCCAATCAATCCCATCAAAATAGGGATGTATTTTAATATCCGATAATGACAATCTATCATTTGGTTCCACAACCAAAATCCGTGCGATCAAATCTTTGGCTTTGTCAGAGAACAAGATCACATCTTCCTCTTCGAATGAATATTTTGCTTCAACAATGTTTTGAAAGAGGAGAAACTCAGTCAGGCCATCAAATGGAGCATGTCCAGCATGTAAAAAATACAGAAGACATCCAAATGCCCAGATATCAGATTGAAATGTCGATGGCTTCGAGAGTAATGTCTCTGGAGAGACATACATTGGACTACCAACAAAAGTTGTGTTTCTAACTGGAATTATTAGAATAGAATCTGGAATACTAGCTGGATTTACGTGTTCTTCATTCACTCGTTTCGCAGCACCAAAATCTGTGAGTTTGATGTGTCCATCTCTCCCAATAATAATATTTTCTGGTTTCAGATCACGATGGAGAACTCTGTAAGGAAAAGATAAGCAAAACAATTGCTTTATACAGGTTCTGATGCAGATATTCAATCGCAACGAGAATTTCTGCGGCCATGAATTGGATTGCACCATCCATGAAGCGATTTTCCTTGAAAAATAACGAAAAATGGATATAAACTGGTTTGAACACTGAGATATCCTCACATCCCAGCTCAAGAATAAAATCTGAATAGACTGCTGAGTAAAAAGCAGCAAACATAAACTCTCGTCGTTTTGGAAGGAAGAGTAAAATTGAATAATATTGGGATGAAATAGTTGAGACATAATCTGCTTTTCTTGCAAGACTGCCGCTTCCATATGGAACTGTTTGATGCGTGCCTTACTCATTTGTTTCATTGCATATTCCTGACCCGTTTCAATGTGGATGACTTTAAACACCTATATGATGAATTTTGTTGAGATACAAGATGTCAGAATGAAAATAGTGAAAGGAAAAAAAAGCGATGGACACACAGAGGCGAATGATCCGATCCCAAGTTCAGAAATGAGAGTGAAATCATCCTTAGATTGAATATGGTCCATTCAAAGAGGAAAAGTGGAGATTACTTCTGTCTATTGAGGGTGAGGTGGGGGCCCACAATCAGAGTGTTTGACACAAAGTGTGTTCGAGAGCTCTGGAAGACCTGACAGACTCCTAAACCCAGGAGAATTATATCGTTCTTCTTAAATCAATCTTGAAGTGATATTTGAATCAATTTCCTCATCATCAGAAACGAAACAATAGAGAAGTAACCTATTCGAATAATGAAGCATCTTCAAGTGCAACATTGGGAACAGGTGGATAGTCCGAGTGAATCATGTGATTCTGAAAGAATGAATGAAAATATGTCAAACGATCTCCCAAATCATCAAAATCCCATCTCGGTCAACACTCGACACAACCCATTCAAAGTTTGGATGCCATTGAAGATCCTCTATTGCTGCAAAGTGACCTCCATGCACAAACTATGACATCTGTCAGAGAAAAATGCAACAAACCAAAATTTCTGGTGCTCCGTCCAATCTCTCATCGGGTGTTTGTTCGGCCCCAATCAATGAAGAGTCCCAAATCACAACCGTCCTGAACAAATAGAAGAATGAAGAGGATACCCATCTGATGCACCAGACATGAAGACAGAAGGAGCAGTTGGATGCCACTGAGTGTGCGTGACGGGATGTGAGTGTTGTTGGAAGAGATGAAGTGGCTTCGTGAAATGTCGGAGATCCCAGAGAGCACAAGTCTGGGCAGATTAGAGATATCTACGAACGAAAAGCGGCAAACTTGATCAACAGAAGAAGTGAGAAGCAAGAAAGATTCCGATGGATGGGGAGAGATGGACAGAATTGGGTGTGAATGAAGATTGTGAATGTTGTTGAGTGGCAATGCTTGGCGGGTATCCCATCTGTTTCAAAGACAATGAAAGAAAACCCAGAACAAGCATACAGCAAGAGATTCCGATCCAGACAATGAGAAAACACATGTGGGCTTGTTGGAAACCAATTCACGAGCTGACAAATTGATAGATCAAGAAAGAAACTGATGGTGTGGATTTTGTTTTGGAGATTGTGGAGTCAAACGAAAAGGAACATAGTTGACGCGACTCCATTGCCATGCCTCGTTCAACGTCAAAGAGAGAGAGTTCGTTTTCGTGTGCAAGGAGGAGGTGACTGCGTAATGGGGATGACCAACTCATATTTTCACTAAAATCTTGAAGAAAAACTACAAGGACCATACATTGGCAGAGATTGGGGAGAAGGAAATGAGTGAAAATTGGGCGGTTGTGGATCATCAGAAATGGTGAGAGATTGAGTGGCTTGAAAGAGATGTATAGTTGTCGAACCGGTTACAAAACAAAATAGCGATCCATCTCGTAGATTTTGACATGAACTGTCATGGATGATTTGAAAGAAAAGTCGATACTGTGTGACAAACCCATCAACACTACAAGTAGTTTCGGAATTCATTAAATCCATGCTAAGTGGAATATAGATCGAGGACATAGCTAGAAAAAATGAAAAATGGCCAGAGAATATTCACATGAAGATGAATAAGAGACGAGGATTGCGTGGGTTCCCGTCTGGGAGTTCGAGGATGGGTAAATGCAGTGAATGGGTTTGAATGTGAGTTTTAAACTTTGTTGATTCTGGACCTTTGCATATAAGGTGAGTATCAGTCAAAGTACTGGTCAACCATGAGACACAATTTATGACATAAATTGCGGGAGAAATATAGGTGGAGGAGAGAGAACAAATCAACATACACAAAAACAAGACGATAGTAAAGAAATGAAATGATTAAAAGTGAGATACGTTGTTGGGCCAGTGAGCCATCTTGAAAAAGGTGCTTCTGATGATATCTTTTGATTTATCATTCTATCATAAAGAAATGGAATTGTTTTTGTCCAGGACTTGTATTTTGCGACTTTTTCTTCAAGTAATTCTTCCGTATTTAATTCTGTATGTATCAAAGTGCGAGGGAAATTCATCGGTCTGAATTTGGACTATTGTTCCCCTATTTTGGAAACAAATTTCTGCAAGAGAAAGAAGTTAACTTTTTCTGAGGATTTATCTGTGTCAGAAATCGATTAAATCAACTATGACAAAAAGCGACCATAGGAAATTTTTCAAAATGAGATGAGTGAGTGGAATCGCCAGTTCTCCCAAAACTTAGACATCCTCCGGCAAAGCATCTCGCCTGGTGATTCACTACGGCAGTCACATCCATCTCAGTCGCTCATGTCAAGTGTACCACTCACTCAATCAATTTCAAATCCTCTCCAGTCGTCATTACCAACTTTTAACGATACATTCTACAATGCACAAGGAACATCTGATGTTGTATGCTCCTTTTCACTTCATTTTGCGTAGCAATTTCAACTTCTTCAAGAAATGCGCACAGAAATTGACACTCTCACACATCATCATTCACTTCAAATGGACAAGATGATCGAGAATATTCAGCAACAATATGCAACTATACAGAAGGATTTGCAGATTTTGGATGAACGAATAAAACGGTCGACAACTACAACCCAAACTCAACTACGATCTTTTGAAACAGACCTCAAATCCATTTCTATTCGCCCATCAGTAGATCGAGAAACAACCACAACACTCCAGAGACTAAGTGATACCATTGATGATGTTGTTCGTAAAATAAGCGACTGTAATAGTAAGATTGACAAAAGAGAGGCCGAAACAGATGAAACAAGTGCGCAATTAACTCAACTTCAACACTCATTAACAGTTCTTCAAACAAAGGTGAATGTTTTCACCGATACACTCGACGGAACCATTACAAACTATAAGAAACAACTCACCAAATCCATTGAATCCCAATCTAATCTCGCATCTCTGGAGGCCGACATGGAAGATATCACGAAACAGACAAAACGAATTCAACAACAAGTTGACGAGCTTGAATCGGTTGAAAGAGGACGGAAAGACGATCTTGTTAAGAGACTGAGTACACATCGCGACGAGATTTTGCGAGAAACAACTGACTCGTTGGCCACGTTCAAAAGCACCTTTCTTCGGGATTTGGAAGAAACGAAAGGAGAACGTGGAAGACAGGCTCATCAACTCAACGAATCTCTCGAGACTCAAACTCTTCGCCTCACCCAACTCCAATCAACTGTGTCGCAGCTGAAAGACGAACAGGGCACGCTCTCGCTCTCTCTCAACTCGCTGACGCAGACTGTTGAAGAGCTCTCGCACAGAGACCGAGAATCAGAATCAGCCGCATCAATCCAGATGCTCCACACGACCCTGATGGCTGTCCTTCAATACCTCGGCCTGACAGTGAAGCAAACGGATCCATCGAAGCATCGTTCGCCAAAGCCATCCCTCACCCTCACCCAAATCAATCCTGCCCCGTGGGTCAAGGATCTCGAGTCCATCGACAAAGCCCTCTTCGGCTCCAGTCAGAGCCAGTCAACGAAGAACCTTTTGAGTCCGCGGTTGGGACGCTCATCGGGACTCGTCGGCGAAGTCGTTAAGTTTCAGACGATGACGGAGAAGCTGTCGGAAATCGTCGAAAAATTGAGAGACGAAGTGGCCGCCCTCCCCAAAGAAGATACCAAAGAACACACAATCGACTCCGATGAATTGCGTCGCATGAAAGAAAAGGCGGAAAAGTTGGAGCGGGAAATGAACGAAGGGTTGCGGAGGTTGGAGGATCGATTCGAAAAAGAGAGCGAAGAAGCCCAAAGACGAGCAAAAGAGGCTGAGACCGTTCAGAAAAGAAAGGAAAGCGAAGAACTGACCCAAAAGCGACAACGCCGCCGAGAGAAAGAAGTTCAGAGAGAGGCCGATCTTCAGAAAATGGCGGACATGGCAGGAAAGGCTCAAGTGAGTGAATTGAGTGAGAATGTGACGCAGATGAAGGAGAAGATCGGAGATTTATCCGAAGAAATGAAAACTCTCGGCGATACCATCACTCTTCTCCGACGAGCCCCACCTCAGCGAGTCCCCAACACCGATCCGAATGCAGACGAGCCAACTGATGTTGCGGAGCCAAACCCAAACAAAGAAACCAGCGCAGACGTTGCAGGAATGATCCAGGAAGAGGTTGGCATCCTCAAACTGTCGCTCACACGCGATATCCAAAAAGTCAAGGAAGACATTCGGACCGAGTTGAGCAAGCTGAAAGATGAAACCGAAAACACAAAACATTGGGGGGATCAAATCGAAGAAATCGAAAGGAAAATGGGGATATCAACCGAAAAAGCGAATCGCCTTGAGGAACAATTCGAGCAACTTGCTTCGAAACCCAATCAAGTTGTGCAATCTCCAACATCCCCCGATGAGCTTAACAGCCTCCGAACAGACATCACCGCTCTGAGAGAGCAGATGAGCAAGTCCGAGGAAGACATCGAAAGACGAATAAACACAACACTTGCAGACCAGCTCTCACAACAAGAACAGACATTGCTCAAATCGTTGGCTGGTCTGAAGAAAAGTGAAGACAACGAGCGAGCATCCATCGTACAATCACTCACTGCCCTTGACACTCGTCTGACCGCATCGATTGAACAGCTCTCCACACAAATCAAAGCAGAGCCCGCGAAAGACCCAAAATCATCTCGTGTCAAGCATCCCACGGACGATGAAAGTGATGCGACTGTCGACGAGATGAACTTTACAGCACCGACTCTCACAACCCCACAAACAATCCGCTCGACTCGCCAAGATCCTCATTCCCTTGCGAGTGACGAGACAATTGAACAAAAGATTGAAGCAAGTACTTTGTCATTCGTGACCCTCCTCACAAATCTCGCGAAGAACGACACAGCTGTGTCCATCGGAGACGACGACGACAACGATGACACCAACCCCTTCACTTCAGCATCTGCCAGGGCATCAAACAAGAGTGGACCTAAACCGGGCGGAAAGGGAGGAAAAAGTGGGCAGGATGATGCTGAGCTTTCGTTTGCATCACTTACGAAACGAACTGAGAGAGCAATTGAAAAAGCAGCTTCTGCAATTCACAACGCCATCAGCACTGGCGACACAACTCTTGCGACGAACTTCCAAACCATTATTACTCAAATTCAGCAAGGCCAACAACAGTTCCAACAGTACATGTCAGAGCTTTTCGGACAGCTTGTCAGAGAGGTCCAACAACAACTTGGAATTGTCCCCCCACCAGAGGCAGCTGGAGGTCAAACAGACACGACGTCTCAAACTACAAGCCAGGGGGACAAGAAGGGGATAGATCCAACAAAGAAAGGCAAAAAGAAATAATGTTGTCTTAATTAAGTTTAGTGTTCATCACACATTCTTTCAGTTCCGTTCTGGAGCTTTTGTTTTCTCATATTTCTCTTATTTCAATTATCTTTCTTCTCGACGTTGATTTAACACTTCACCTCTGATGAATGTCACTAATTCTTGCTGGCAAAACCGATATTTGAATAGATTGGTTGAACTGTGAATGCATTTTTGACCAAAATGGGTCAAAGATCGACACACTTCCCTCTCATAACCATGAAATCTCAATACTCTCCTCCCACCTACGATTGGGAACAACTAATGAAAATGAATCGTCTGAAAGCAGGAGAATTGATTGGCAAAACAGAGAAAGAAATTACCCCAGCTCCTTTCATCGTCAATCCTTTTTCACCACACATCAACTCGTCTTCAATCCGATTTGTGTGCACATCAGACACCCACAAAGGTTTAAACACAGTTCCTCGGGGGATACCATCTGGCGATGTGTTCATCCATGCAGGCGATATCAGTCAACAATCGTTTGTACAAGAAATAGATCTATTCTGTGATATCGTCACCCACCTCAACTTTACAGCGAAATTCCTTGTGAAGGGCAACCATGACATTGCCATTCATGACCAGGGATATCTTGAACTTGTTGGTAAACAATTTGGACACAATCCGATCCCAAGCGTGAACGAAGAGCTTAGAAAAGTGAAGGAGTGCATCACCATCCTTGACAATGAGGTTGTGACCTTCTCTGGGATCCGTATTTTAGGGATCACAGATCCAGATTATCGACTGGATGCCGTGACATATGGTCCCCCATTCGATTCATCTACATCAAATTTTGGCCAAGTAGATATTTTGGTTTCCCATGTTCCTCCAATGGGCATCTTAGACCTTGACCACCGCGGGGTTCATGCAGGCCAACTAGCACTCCTCTACAAAGTGCGGACGGAATGGAAACCGAAAGTGCATATCTTTGGTCATATGCACTCGAACTATGGAACGTTTTTTGATGGACAGACACTGTTTATCAATGCAAGTGCATCGATGGGACTGGACAACCCAAAGAATCCAGTTATCGCCTTCGATTATCCCATTCCATCAGGGATCTGACGCTTATTTTGCATGAAAATCGCCTTTTCCCGTCCCGTTCTATCAGGTATATGAAGCTTTTCAAGGATGACAATTATGTTTCGAACCATTGGGTGAAATGAAAAAACAAAGATAAATATCGGAATCTGTCATGATTTTAAGTAACCAGCATGGAAGAGTCCCTCAAAAACTGCATCCGCTTTTTCAGAGAGATTTGATGTGGTGTTGTCTTCCGATCCGTAACAACAGATCTGAAGGGGGATCTTGCCTTTTGATTGTGATGATCTCGTTGTATTGATGAGGTCAGTGACTTCTGAGCCCTCCAGAGAATAGCTGCAGCGACAGATCAAGAATTTTCCCTGGATCGGGCGATGATAGTTTATGGTGGCAGTTTGGATAACACAGCCATGGTGTGGAAGAAGAGACGAAATGAATGACCATCCACAGAGGAGAGCCGCTGTGTAAATTGCTCCTCCAAAAGTACTGCCATGATCATTCATGATATTTGTTGACGGGACTAGTATCATTTTTGAAAAGGGAAAACATCGAAATCATATTTCAAAGAATTGACGTTGAGGCACACTGACAACCAGAGAGGTCATTGATGAATCATCGATGAAAACGTTCAATTCCTGGATATTCATCGCTTCAATCATTGGATTCATGTGAGGAGCTGCTTGTACAATCTCAGTAATACGCTGAGCAATATCTTGTTTTGTTGATTCGTTCATGTAGGAAATTTGACGAATGGAACCATCATTTAGTTTTTTGTTTTGTGTCGATGCTAACGAATGCAAATGAATGGGTAACTCACACACAACCCAATGGAAAAACGTACTATTATCATCTTCTCACACAGAAAAGTACATGGAAAAGGCCACCATGCCTCGACCAAGAAAACGTAAATTTCGAGGTATTAGCGGAGTTAAAATCGAAAGATAAACAACTTTGGTTGAGAGAGCGAACAAAAACTGGCCGATTTTACTTTTACAATCCGGATACGTTTGAAACACGTTGGGAGGTCATTCCATCGTCAACATCCATCGAGGAGCATGAAACAAAGGAAGAACACACAGAACAAAAAGTCAACGATGAAGAATCTGATGAAGACAAAGAAATGGACAGAGAAGAAGAAACTGATTCATCCGTCAGCGACAATAATTCCGATCAAGAAGACCAGAATCCTCCCCTGCCTCCACAGGATGCATACATGGATGTTCGGCGCATTCCCGTCGAAGAAATGCAGTTTTCTGACTCGGAAAGTGAAGAACAACTTCCACCAACTCCTCCTCCAAAATCTACCCCTGAATCTCGACATGATGCGTTTTTTGATCTTCTCGCAGAGCAAAATGTTTTTACAAGGAGTGACTTCGAACAACAACTCACTCAAATTCAGTTAGATCCAAGATATCAAGAAATGAGCAAAGTGGACGGGTTTTCTGCGGTCAAATCAACTCTCAAGGAATGGTTATCTCTCATCACTGAAAGAATGGGAACGAGTGAAACAAAGAAGGATCATTCTGAGAAGAAGGATACTTTCAACACCAGCGACCAAAGAAAGAAGCATCATTCAGAATGGTTGGATGGTGTCTTGAAGAAGTACAAGAGCACAGGAGCTGTAACATTCGTATCACATTCTCTCGTTCATCAACTGCTTAAAAGAGAGTATTCCACTCATCCAGAGTTTCTGAAGCTCGAAGATGAAGCTATAAAGAAACAAATCAAACGTTTCTGTAAACAAAACTCAATTCGATGAATTTATTGAATATTTGCCTCCTCTTGCATATTTTTGATACAACAATTTTTTTAAATATGTTTTCTGTCATCTATGGACAACAGACCCAAGTATCAAATCGTTGGATCTCTGTCCCACCTTTTCTTAAATTCTGAATTCGTTCGCTAATGAGCGCTTCTGCCGTTCTTCAAACTGTCTCTACACGTGAATCATTGGCTCCAGCATCATTCTCGAGTGATTCATCTACTGTTTTCTTTTCTGAGGGTTCTAAACTGTCCCTCTTCTCGCCTGCGACGAGACAAGTCATCCGTGAAATTAACGCTCATTCTGATCTCATCACTTCAATTTCTGTTGATGATACAGATCCTTCCGTTGTTTTTACATCTTCATTAGATCACTCAATCAAAAAATGGAACACAAAAACTGGAGAATGCCTCTTCTCTCACACATTCTCTTCACCTGTTCGATCGGTCTTCTATGTTCACACTACGCAAGAATACTTTCTCACTCTCCAAATTTCGCCAACTGAGCAAGTTTTCTCACGTTTTAACCCAGAAACCAAACAACTCACAAACATCATCCGTTCTTCGTCATTCTCTCGTCCAACCGCCAATAGTACGATCTCTATTATCTGTATTGCATCGGCGCATTTCATTTTCTTTTATTATCCGGACACAAACAAACTTTTGTACATCGCCGTTACCATCGATTCTGTTCGCCTTAGTTGTGTCGCTATTCACCCAACTGTTGGTATGGTTGCAGCAGGAAATTCAGCGGGTGTGATTCGCACCTGGGAACTGAAACATGCTTTGAAAATATCGCTAGCAGGAGGCGACTGCATTTGCGATTGGCATCTCTCTCAAAAAGGGACATTTCCACCAATAACAAGTATCCATTGGCATAGTTCTGCTGTTCGTGATATGTGTTATTCTCCTGTTGGTGGTCTTCTCCTATCGGTTGGTTCTGAAGGAACAATCGTGATGTGGAGGACTCAGGATATGGACAACTCCTTCATTCCGCGCCTTGGAGGGCTTCTCACAGGAGTCTCGTTTTCTCCAAATGGCCAAATGATTGCAGTTACTCGCTCAGGCACAAAAGAGGGCAGTGTACCAGGCTTTTTGATCCTCGACCTGAACTCACTCAGCAAAATCTTCAGCCACGACGCTTTGGGGATGAATCGGAACGGGAAGCATTTTGGCAACCATCCTCTTTTTGGTCAGGAAAGGGCCACAGGAACAGAATCTGGGCTATTTGTTTGGAGGTCGAGTCCTGACACTGTCCAAATCGTGAAGGAGGACACATTCTCCCTCCTCGCCACTTATTCGTATTCTTCATCCGCCATCGTCTCATCGACAAACACCCTCGTTTCTGTGCAGCACGCCTTTCTCACAAACGATACAAACTGGCTTGTTGTGATGACCTCAAGACCAATCGACAACGCCGCCAACCTGTCCATCGACAAGAAACTCGCCGATGAGATAGTGATGCACGTGTGGGTGAGAAACGATGAAAACGTGTACGTCCCACACACAATTGTGAACTCTCCCCATTCTAAAACAGTTCTACACGCCGTGCCTCATCCGTCCCTTCCAGCTTTTGTCACGTGTGGTGTCGACAAGGAAGTCAAAATCTGGGAGTTTGCGAAGGAAACCCTTGCGAGCCCGCAGTTCCACACACATCTCCCACTCTCTTCACAAAACACCGATGCAACTGCTCCGATGTGGACGTGTTCGTCTGTTCTGACCTACCGAAATGCCACACCACATTGTGCCGCCTTCTCCACTGTGGATCGGACAACTCGATTGTTTGTAGGTTTTGGGAATGCGGTTGTTGTTTACGATTATTCACAACGGACCATCCTCACAACACTGCTCCCGTCTCCGTTCTCGCCTCTCTCTCCGCATTTCACTGTCCTCTCCCACTCCACGACAAAGCCCCTCCTTGCAGGGATCAACAGCGACGGCCTCTCACTCTGGAATACAGAAACAAACGATTTGGAGTGGTGTGTGAAAGGTCACTTTCGGTCAGCTGTGTTCTGTGAATCTCGTCATCCGGACAACGCTCAATCAGAGAGTGTCATTGCAGCAGTGATGACGATAGAAACCAGCACGCCCATGTTCAGACACAACGCAACAAACTTCATCCTCCCCGACAAATACTCACACCTCCTCCAACCACAATCCTATCTTTTCTTTTTCTCAACCACTCATTCCGCGTCCTCAGACAGGTCTGATCATGTCCTTGCTTCGATCGGCCTCAATCACGACGCTCTCGACATCTCAACTGCTCACAGCAACCCCAACGAGTCTCTGGGCGAGCTTCTTGTGGCTACGCAGAAGGGAGAAATCGTCAGGCTATCAGTGTCAACTCTCCTCTCATCGCAGACGCCTCTGCAATGAACACATAATCATTATTCTTTGAATCATTTCACAGAAAAGACGAAATAACACTGGAATAAATAATGAAGTGAAAAACAAGACGTAACTAGAAAAGGAGGTCATTATCGTCCTCTTTCTTTTCTGCACCCGTCACAGTCGACCAATCCGACTCCTCACTGATGGAATCTTCGTCATCTGCCTGTCTCCGTGTTCCGCCCAGAACATCGTTCACCAGACTCGACCGCATGTCATCGTTCCAATTCCTCTCGGAAGTTTTCTGATGTTGTGTGGTAGGATCCCGATGCTGTGTTCTGTTGAAAAGAGGTGAACGCAGAGAAACACCACCTGACGACTTGACAGGTCTCGTGTCTGGAGGATGGAACAGAACACTGTTCGGGTTGGTGATGTCGTTTCTGCGTGAAGGGTGAAGTGAACGGAGAATGGGCGAGTTGTGTGGAGCTTCTCGAGTTGTTCCAAGGGGTGATTTCTGCTCGACAATAGTCACATCCAGACGAGATGTGGCTGTTCCTGTCCCTCCCTCCTCTGTGCTCAATTCGTTCAGAGTGTTCCGTGATACACGATACTTGAGCGGCTCATGAGGCCTGTACACGCGTTTCTCTCTCGATTCCCGTTCCGAGTATTGCCGTCTGTCGGTCACTTCCCCATCGCCAGTGAGAGTCTCTGCTGGGGTCTCCATTCGGCCTCTCTCTTGATCGATGGCAGAGGGCGTTCTGAATGTCTGCGAAGGTGGATGTTCAGATGCTGTTCCACGAACCTTTCCTTCCGCCCTCCACAATCCAATTTCAATCATTCGTTTGTTGTGTGCTCCCCAGGCCTGCCCATTCCGATCCACGTCGTTTCTCATCTTTCTGCTCGACAACTGGTTCGACCGCGCCCGTTGCCAGTTCAGATCCATGTCTGCTTCCGGAGCGTGTGTGGCCCGATGGTGGATGGACGCTCCTGTCGTTGTCTGAGGCGGAGGAGTATCAAAAGCCGACACGCGAGATACACTCGTGTGGATGGATCGCCCGGCACTCGAAGCGCGCATGTTGACGGAGTTCCGAGCTGCGCTTGCCCGGACGTCGGCAGATGCAAGCGAATCTCGAGTTGTCCTTTGTGTCGATGATGTCATCGGGCGAGTTGTCGGGAGTGGGAAGTGATCCTTGATAGCGGTGGATCTTCGCATGCTCCTTGCAGTATTCAGGCTCCGACGGGACAGCTGAGCGGGGCCTGTGATGACCACATCATTGGCTCCGAGCATGTCACGCTCTTCAGCGTCCTCCTTCTCTTCCATCACCATTGCATTGAACCTACTCACTGCAAGCCATTCTGTAGCATTGTCTATGGAGATACCAACTTCTCGCGTTTGTTTGGGAAGCTCTTTGAAAAGATTCTTTTGCGAATACTTTGCTGCGGCAGCAACAACGGATACACGGTGTGACCGAGTTGTTGATGCTGTTTGTGTTCTTGGATGCTGCCGAGGACGAATCGAATATGCGGTTGTCGGTCGTAGTTGGTCCGCTTCTGCTGATGAGAAGTCATCTCCGCTTTCTGATACTACTTGTGTTTCTTCTCGAATTTCTGCAGTGGGAATCGATTCAGTGTTCCCGGTATCGAGTGGTTCATCATATTGTATCTGTTCATCTTCTTCCTGTTTCGAAAGAGTGGCTGGATTGAATGAACATGGGACGAAATCATTGGAAATCTCTAGAGTCGGCTTGTATAATTTAGGAGCGGGCTTATAGACAACGGCTTGAGGGATATGGTACCGATAAACAGAGATTCCACGTGGGGTGACGAATGTACGCGAATCTGTTGTTGATGCTCGAATAACCGTTCGTTTTGGACGTTCATTCCCTATTCATAACAAACAAATCGAGAATTAACATATAAAAAGTGTATTGATTCCATACCAAAGGTATATGAAGTATATCCAGTCCCAGGGCGAGATTTTGACATTTTGGATGGCCCATGGATAAAACTTTTGATCGACGATTACGTTGAAAACAGAATAATTGAGAAGATTATACAACTATATTGATCGTTGATATGAAAAAAATAACACAAAAGAAAACTAGGCTAGCGGTGACTCAAGAAAAACAATGTTGTGTGGGATGCCGTTGTTATCCATCAAGTGGTGGAAGGAGGAGTGCTTCTTCATCGGGAGTGTATGCATCTTTCTTGGTGATTGAATCCATGGTCTCTGACGCAATAGTCGATATCACTCTTGATTTCTTGTGGTATCGTTGTTCAATAACGTTCAGGACTTTCATCACTCGCTCTTCTTTCAAACATGGTTGAAGTTTGGCTGCGATGAGTGAAGGGGAGAAATGATGGAGATGTTGTCATGAATCAGAAGAAATAGTGAGAAAGAAATGGAAGAATGGGTGAAAATGGGACGATAAAGTATGGAAAACACACTTTGTGAAGCGAGCAATTGGATGGCTTCCAGACATGTGATGACAATTGTTTTGCAGTTTTTGAGGTAGTACACGAGAGCACGGATGAGCTGTTTGTATCCATTCTTTGTGGTCAAAAGAACCTTCCAGCGGTTTGATTGGGCAAGGTTCTTCATAATGAGAGCACAGGAACGGACAATCATCCAATTCTTTTCCATAAAGCGGGACATGACGGTTGGGATGACGAGGGCCGCATTGGCTCGTTCAAATTGTTCATGCGATTCCTCTTAAATGGTAAAATGAGACAAAGGGACAGAAAATGAGGTTAATGGGAAGAAGAGACTGCTCGCCGAAATCTTCACCAATGCAGAGAGGCACAGTGAGACGATTGTTTTGTCCGAATATTGGAAGTTGATAAGAGAGAGGAGAGATGTGGTAGCATCACACTTAACGAGCGATGGGATACATTTTTCTTGTGAAAAGTTGATTTGAACAGTTGAAGAAACAATATACCGTGGAGAGAAGCTTCCTTATAAGTGGATGCCAATATACGAAGGGTCGTTTTGTGGTCTTCATCACCGAGTGATTTCACAGCTTTTCCGAGAGCTTTGGCCATTCCAGTTGCTTCGAATCGATCGATGAGATCATCTATCAAGAGGATGGTAGAATAATGAAATCAATCTCGAAAAAGTGGAAACACACTGTTGTAAATCAGAGAGGCAAGTCCAATGCATCCATCACGGACAAGGGCAGAGTTTCCGGAGTACCTCTCAATGCAGTTTACGAAGCATTGATCAACACCACATTTTCGACAGTTCTCACGGCATTCGATTGATGTGGACATAATCACAAGGCACATGAACGCATATTGGACAATTGTCAAGTTACCAGTTTGATGTTTGGAAATTGTTTTGATGAGATCTGGGGCGATGTTTGCTTGGTCGGCTTCAGTACGAACACGACGGAATGGAATGAGCTTTCGAAGGGCATGGCAGAGAGGTTGTGGAACTTGACTATCGGTTGCATGTTTGTTCAGGATTCTGGCGAGTGTGGGGGTGACTGAATTCTCGAGAAGGAACTCCTGAACTTCAGCTGAGCAGAAAAAATGTGACGAGAGGAAAATGATTGATGTAAGGAAGTCAGCGGAGCGTATAGAATTGAGGGAAGGACGAAGAAATGGAAAGACATGAAACACACGATTGTCAAGCATGGTATTAATCAATGTAACACCCTGGAAACAGACATCAGACTCATTGAGATATGTGTTCATTGCACGGACAACTTCCTGGATGGCACCACTGTTGAACAAGTTTTGGAAGAACGTTTCTGATAGATTAGATAGGAGTAGTGCGTTCGTTGTCGAAGAAAATACACAGAAAAAAGATGGTTGTGTGAAGAAGTGAAAGATACCATCGGATGTCAGAATATTGAAGATTTTGATGCAATTGGTGATGAAGGTTCGGTCGGGGGCGAAATGGTTCAATTTTGGGAGAATACTTTCGATAATGCGTGCATTTCCGGCACGTTCCAGAAATTCCTCTTTAATTGGAAAATGAGGGTGTGTTAAAAGAAATGTCCCAGACTATGATCAAGAAGTGTAATCACCACAGAGAGCAGCTGGTTGACAAGGGAAACTTTTGAGGGGGCTAATTTTGTGAGTTTTTCCATTAAGACTCCAAGTGCGTTCGATTCGACAAGTTTACTAAGATTTTTTGCTGAGATGTAAGAAGTCGGTGTAATCACATGAATGAAAAATACGTCGACGAGAGAGAATGAAGATAATATCTCCCAAATGTTGGACAGTCTGTGAATCGTCGGTTTCTCTGAATAATTGGATTCAAGATGATGAAGAAACAAAAAGCGACAGACTGCATTGTACTCAAGACAAGTCGAATCAAATCGTCATCATCAAGCTCCTCTGAATAAGAAATAACCAACATGTTATCGTATCGAGAGATCAATGTCTTGCATTTGAGACCAAGTCGGCTGTAATTCTTTTGTGCAAGGCACATCTTCAAGTTTCCAACAACCAGCTCTAAAATACAGATAAAACAGAAAGTGGAGTAATACCTACTGGAGTAGTTGATGTAAAGAGTGTCATTTATTCGACAAGTAGATTCTGATATGATCGTCCCACTATCATTGGAATGACGAAGAAACCGTTTGTGATTATATGAACATCATTCATCTTAAATCATTTCATTTTGAGATAATTTTCTTTCTCGACACTTATTTGTCTTTCACACAATTCACTCTCAAACTTTTATTCAGTTCAACTGAACAAGTCATTCGTAAGCTCTTGGTTGACACAACTGTCCTAACCACGAAGCTTGAATCTCAATTGGCATTGTATTATTCATCTTTTTCCCATTTATATGTCCTTCAGCTTTGATTTAAACGAAGGAAAGCCACCTAAAAGTCCTCAGCCAAAACCAAAGAAAAAACAACCGAAACGAAAGAGGGAAGAGGATGAACCGAGAGAAGATGAACTAAATGAGACTCAGCCACCTGAAGAAGAGGAGGAAGTTCCACAGGAGGAGGAGCACAACGAGGAAGAACAAGGAGAAGAAGAGCAGGATGAAGCAGCAGAAGAAGAAGGTGGTGGTGATGAAGAAGAACAGGGAGAACAAGAAGAGAGTTGAGTTGTGAGTTCATTTTTTCTTCATTTCATCTTTGTCGTTGATTCATACCAACTCCTTCATTTGAACTTTTTCTCAGCATTCTGAACTACTACTCATCCCTATTACTTCGATTTCTCTGATTTCTGCGTAAATCGATCAGGCAATCATGGATCTTGTCGTTGTTTCCTCATTTCAGTGTTTTTCTTGAGGGAGAATCGATCTGCCCCAAGAAACGTTTTTGTCGTATAATGGAAAAGGAACAGTTTGATATAGATGAACATGGAACACTTCGAGTGATGCCCACTGCTAAGGCAGATCAGTGCGCCGGATTTATTGAGCAGGCTCAAACATTCCACACCAGTATGCCAAAACATCGTTCAATCATGTCCTACCTCCTTCAATTTCATCAATATGACGTTCCCATCCAAATACTGTCGTTTTATTCACGTAGAAATCAACACTTTCATTGATACAATTGGCAATTATGTCGAATATGTCGACAAATTGGGTACTAAAACTGAAGGCGAAAAAACAAGGGTATGAACTCTTCTATTGGAGAATCTCTATCATCCTTCCTCATATCTTGTTTCTGTTGGAATCGTGTTTTGAAAGGCAATGGGCTTTCGCAATCAAGTCGGAAACCGTTCAGAATCAATGCAACGAGAAAAACTCGAGCTTGAGAGCATGATCCAGGACAGGTCACGAGAGCTACAAAGATTACAAGCTGAGCTTAGTTCTCTCGTTGCTGTTGAGCAGCAGCAACAAGCTTTAGTTCACTCTTTGGTTTCAATGGAATATCAAGAATAGTTCTCGATATTTTTATTTTTGGATCTCTTCATTTCGCCATCATCATTTCTGCAATCTTAGCTCACCTGTAAAATGCATTTTTCACGGATCAAAGACGTGGATCTGTGATCAAGCCAGTCACGAATTATCCTCATGTCCGTTCCGTCGACACGGCCGTCCTCAGCATTAACAGCCTCTGTCAGTCTTGCAGAATCTGTTCAATCTAATCAAGCTGTTTTCGACCGGATCAATCAACGTTATGCAAACGACATAGCTCGTGAACATGCTTTGGACCAACTCATGGACGAAGTTACCGGACATGGTGCACGTCTAGAGGCTGATGATCAATCTGAGAATGAAAAAACGTCGTATAGAGATGATGACGATATCTTAGTCGAAATGGAAAGACTTTTACACGATGTCACAATTTCACAGAAAACAGCTCAATCAACGGTTAACCAGCTTCACCAGAGTAGATTCGCACGTCCTCAAACCGCAACTACGCCAAAACAAGACTTAATGAGTTTTCTATCTTTTGGATCGTCACCGACCAAAAAGCAACCAGTTCGTGTCTCATCTGCGACTTTCAGACCACAAACATCGCGTAGAGAGAAAACATCAAGTGTTGGAAGTTCTATGATTATCCCTAATCGAACAGTTCACACACAAATCGGCCTTGACGAACGAATTCGAGAACTCAACATTACTCATCGAGTATGCCTTAAACATACTCTTACCTGAGCTTTTCTCGCTTTTTTTCTCTATTTTTTTGCCTAGAAACGTGAACAAGAAATGGAGAAACGCTTCCAAATTGAACTTCACAGACTTGAAGAAGAAAACACTCGCCTCCGAATTGAAGCACAAGTATAATCTTTATATCACACAAGCAGACGTTCTATATTTTGTTCAGGTCAAGCAGGAAAATGCGACTACTGCACAGAGTGAAGTTACTGATCTCAACCGCATCATCGCACTTCTGAAAGAGAAAATCTCGATTCAAAACGGACAACTCATCAAATATGAAAGAGAAATGGGAAGACTTCAAGATGAAGAAGATATGAAACTCAAACTGAGTGACATGAAGTGTGTATTGAATGAAAAGTCACAACATGTCCACTCCCCTCCCCTCACATTTCTCTTTCCTTCTCCATTTGTAGCCTTGATGTGGAACGGGTGAGTGCAGAGGAATATCTTCACATGAAAAGAAGAGAAGAGGCCATGGGGTTGCAGTTGATAGAGGCTCAGAACAGGATTTCAGAACTCGAAGAAAAGGTGTTCATTCCGTCTCTCTTCATCAACAATGGTGTCCTTTCAACAGCTCGCTCAGCCACTCCAGCAGAATCTGAATATGACAAACTATTCGTCAAGATCAATGGAATCGGAGCTGGAGGCCCCAACCCGGATGTCGCAACTCCAACAGAAAGTGACTGTTGCCGAAACCAAAGTCGCCATCTTGGAGAAGGAATTGGAGAGACAGAAAAGACGGACGAATGAATGGGGGAACGTCGAGTTGGAATTATGTTTCCTGTTCGAGCGGGTCAGCGGAAGGAAGTTGAAAGATTACTATGACTTTAAAGCGGAAGCCGGGTTGGGAATGGACTTTCTTGAGGACGATGCCGATGAGCTGGATCCCACAAAGCCCAAACAGAAGAAAACAACGAGTGCACATTCCACTTCGCGAACGGCACAGCCTTCGTCGTCACCGCCTGCAAAGGGAGCAAAGGAAAGTAATGCTGCAGGATACGTTGTCCCAAACCCCGACAATTTGATGGAACTGATCAACGCGCTCTCGTTGTATGTTGAAGGGCGAGTGGAGACAGCAGCTGGGAAGAGACTGATCGAACTTACTGGCCTTGCAAACAAATATTGGGTGAAATACTTCCATGACGAGGAAGAGCTCAAGTTTAGACCGAAGATGGTCTTTGATCGACTTGTGCAGATGATGGAAGACGAAAAGAAGCTGGCTGGTGGGAGAGAAAGAGTTATTCAAGTTCAGAAAGAGAATATCAAGATGGTGAAGGATGAGAATGAGAAATTGAAGAGGGAAGTGCGAAGGATGGAAATTGAGCTTGAACGAACGAGAAAGTGGGTGAGAGAAGGGAAGAAGGAAGAAAAGAACAGCACACCTGACCCAGAGAACGGAGTCGAGTTCACATACATTCCTGACACTTCGCCAAACGTTCCCTTCTTCATCACTGAGGCTGAAGATGAGGACAAAGAGGAAACCAAATCCCGCTCTTTCTCCAGGCCACAGTCCGCCCTCAACACAACACACACAACATCTCGCTCGAACGGCTCCACTGCAACAAGGACACGTCCACAGTCTGCTGCCACAGCCCAGTCCACTCTTCAGTGGATTGAATGGGAAAAGAAGTACGAGAAAGAAGGCGAAACTCTGAAGCAGCGTGAAAAGCAGATCAAACAGCTGATTGATGATCGAGAGAAGGAGAGACAGAGACAGGAACAGTCCTTACGCCTTGGAATGACCGCGTCACTTGTGTTAAATCAGCTGGAAGAAGATAAGCTCGCAGAACAACGAGTGAAGTCTCGAAAAATGAAGCGGACGGCAGACGGAAAAGAAGCAGACTGGTTCTTGAAAAGGAAAAAAGAAAATAAAAGCATTCGAACGGGGATGGACAATCTCTTATCCCATCTGAAGAAGTGAGTGATCACGAAACTCTCTCCGCTTTCTCAAGCTTCACTCAGTGGATAGACCAGTTCATCTCTTCTTTCGTTGAACGACAAAAATCGAAGCAGATGAATCCTGTGTCGCTCCAACGAGTTGTTGGGACTCGTCAGAATGAAATCTTTCCACCTGAATTCAGAAAACATAAAAAGATTCCTTTTAACACACTTCACTCAAGATTACGACAGGTTTTCTCTCAAAAGAACTGGGTATCGTTCAAAACAGATGAAAAGAGTCTAAATCTGAAGATCATTGACCATAAAGAGAGAGAATGCGAGATGGAGGTTGTACGCTTCCTCCTCCTTTGTCATCATTCCACGACGGTATCTGTCCGTATCAAAGGCTCGATTCATTTCAGGAGTGAAAACAAGAGACTCCTTATCTGAGAGGAATGGAGGTACATCTCCAGAGTGATCCAAAATGGACTTTGGCGGGAGAACTCCTTCCTTCCGAGGAGGCTTTTTCTTTTCAGGCTCTGGGAGGATCTGGATGTGATGTTTGGGCGGAATTTCCACTGTCTGTTCGAAGAGGATGCGGCTCAGGCATTGTGGAATAGCAACTACAATTGGCTCCAGTTTTTCGTCCGGTTTTAATGGATTTTTTCCAGACGACTGACTCGAAACAGGTGCTCCAAGAGAGTGTTTGTTGATAGTGCTTATTTGCATATTTTTGATGGATTCTTGGAGTGGTATTGAGGACGATGACTCGAAGGATGAAAGAGGAAGAGTGGGCTCCGTGTTCGGAGTGAGAACTTCCGCATCAAAATGCTGCGGGAGGTAGAGAATAGTTGCAAGGATATGATCGCAGAGTGGAGGCGGCTACGAAGAGAGAAAGAAGAAGAATGACGATGAGGAAGAAGAAGACCTGTCCTGAGGGCAGCGACCCTCGCGTGCAGACTGAACAAAAGGCGCCGCGAAGTCCCGGGAATGGGTGGTTGAACGTGAGAGGAATAAGAAGCGTGGCAGTACACACCCCAACGCGGAAAGGGGGAGGATCATGAAATCCTGATCTCATTTCGGGATGCACCTGTTTTCCAGCCCGAGTGAGTCGATCATCTGCGAGAACGACAAAATCCACATGCTTCATCTCACTGAACTTGGCCATGACTCGAAGCATCCGATCAATTCGTTTTGGCTGGAAGTGAGAGATGAGATGGACGAGCGCTTTTGCACGGAGCATAACCGACAGTGATGGAATGAGTGAAAATAGCGAAAAAAAGCGATGAGTTCCTTTCTGTGGAGTGTGAGTCACAAGAATTGAGAGCGGCGCTGATTGTTGGTTTCGCTGTTGATGTTTAACACGTCGATTGAGCGGTTGTGAAATGATGTCCTCTGCTTGGAGAACGACCGACGGGATAAAATGGAAGAAGGAAGGTGAGAGAGAAGACAAGAACGATGAATGTGGCGCGTGTGAGAGATCCGACTGAAGGAGGTTGGTGTCTGTGCGGACGATGCATCCAAAGAATTGGACTCGAGCAGACGTGACTGGCTTTTCGTTCAGATTGAGTGGTTTTTGTGTGAGCGGGTGTTTTTGAGAATATGATGGGGTTGTTGATGGACGGTATGTCGTCCGAATCAAACACGATAGATGGTTGCTTAGAGCTTCCAATGTTGGAGATGTGAATGATCGCGAAACAGACAACCGCCCTGGGTTGATCTGTTGTGCCCGTTTTTGCTTCGGGATGGTTGTTTCAAGGTCAGTGTATTGTCGCTCACTAACAGTTTGATCGCAGTCGACGACGAGACATGAGCCATACAGCACGATGTAATAGCCATCAAGAATTGGACAGACAAGAACAAGAGGCGGTCGTTCTCTTGGGGGAGGATTCGGTGAGGGATGAGGGAGGATCGTATGGAGTGAGAGAACGAGAGAATGTCTTTCGAGATTACTATGAACTGACTTCATCAGAGACGATCGAAATGAGAAAGGGAGAGAAAAGTGGAAATGGAATAGGATCTCTGAATTCTGGACAAAGGATGGAGCATTTAGAAGCGGGAAGAAGTGTGAGAATGTCACGAGAGTTGGAAGAGCGATTGATAGGATTGCTGAAATCAGTTCACGCGATGATCCCGTCGGCTCATCAGTGAGACTGAGCGACTTGAGTGAGGTCGGGTTGACAAAGAATGGTGGATTCTCTTTGATCGGGGTCTGATCTGTGGAACATGGAATGAGATACATGATGCTGTTCTCTGTCACAAAGTGAGGAAGAGTGAAGGAGAGTGGTGCCGCTATGAATTTGGGTCGATCTTTTATCAGTTTTGAGAAAGCAGAGAAGATCGGCGAAAATGCACCAAAGACACTTGGAGGGAGCTCTTGAATGATTGCTGTCGATGTGTCTTCAAAGAGTGTCAATGGAACTTGTGGTGGGACTGCGAGAGTTGGTTTAGGAGCCACAGGAGCAGGTGAAGGTTGACGGGGGACCTGGATTGGTGGTGGAGGTGTGACTGGTTGCATCACTCCTTTCGTCCTTTTGTCTGACCGTTTAGGTTTGGGAGCTGGCTGGAGATGGCCAGACTGGTGCTGGGAGGAAGTTGGTGGGTGGGTGCCGGTGAGCGAGGACATGACCAACTGTCGAGTAGGAATCAGTTGTTGAACTTTTGGTTGCGAGTCTGTTGGAGTTGACTGTTTCCGCTTCCGTTTCACGATGAAACCAACCGGTTCGTCCGAGCTTGAACTCTCAATGAGTTGTTCGTTGTTCAGTGATGGTTTGATGTCCCTCACTGTTGACTGTGGGTGTGTGGTGGAAGAGACCCGAGGTGTGTGATGTGATGGAATTGTGTCTTGCTCGACCTCGACATCAATAGGAATATTTTCACCGCGATGTGCGTTCCTTCTCTCCTCTAACATTTGAATCATCTTTTTTCCGTTTAGTAGTGCTTTGATGCCTGTTTCTTTCTGTTTCTTCTTTTTCTTTGATCGCTCTGCTGGAGTTGTCGCTTGTTTCTCTTCCCCATCGTCAGAGTTTGCGGTATGGGAGGCGAGGTTAATTTGGCCTTCTGCTTCTGTGTGGATTTTCATTCGTTCCTTTTCTGTGTGTTCTTTTCTGTAGTAGCTAAAAGGAATGAGACGCTTGTCTGTCGACTCTTCTGTGTTAAATCCAGTTGGATCGATAATTCCAGTTCCTTCTAATTCAGATTTCACTTTCTTTTGTTGGAAAATCACTTCCCATGAACGTTCAAGATCAGCGATGATTTCGAGGATGAATGAATTCAGTGTCTGGTTTGTAGAAAATTGTTTCTTTATAGACGCCTCTCTCTCCTTAGGTGTGAGGTAATGTATTCCTGCATAATGTTTCAATGAAATATCTTTTGTAGACATGACAAAAGGACCAGTTGGGAGATGGCTTAGCTTGATCGTATCGATCAGCTGATCAATGTAGATTTCGCGTTCATCTTTTAAGTTACGTTCGTAGTTAAGAAGGGGGGCATTTTTTGCAATCGCTACATCAACTCTTTTTTTGAGAGTGATAAATTGTTTCTTTTCTTGTTCACTTGAGTCTTCTGGTGGTAAAAATTGTTCACGGCGGGAAAGATACGTGATTTCAGGTTTTGTTAGGACGTACCCTTTCATTGCAGCCAGGGTTGTGAATCCCTTTCCTTCTCGAGCAAGAAGTTCGATCTTTTTGACAAAACATATTTTGAGAGTAATTCTTTTATCTCGATTCAGATCGCTCTTTTTATCACTATGACGAGAATCTGCCTTTGACAGGAATTGAACGTCTGGATTTGATGAGGCCTCATCGTCTGTTGAAGGAGATACTGGTGGTTTGATTTTTAACTTGCCAAGATTTTCTATCTCGTCGTCGATTTCAACCATATCCGCCTGAATCACATCACCGCTATTTGAACCGTTCGATTGAGAGGTATCTCGAATGTACTGTGTTCGTTCATTGAAATCTGTCCTTAAGAAATCAATGGGCAGGTTATCAGTAATGCAATAAAATTTGTTCTTCATCTGATTCCATTGCGACAAATTTTCATCTTGGTTCGATGTTGTGGTGAGTGAAAGTGTTGTATCATCATCATTTTTCGGCTTGAGGATGAGGGATGTGATCTCAATATGAATAAGTTGATCTTCGACCAGATTGTGTTCATTTAAGGAGAGACCATCATGTATCATTCAAATGAGCATGTAAAGAATGTTAATTGATGGAATGGGAGGTGGTCTTACCTGCGAAGAAAAAATTCGGGTCGATCTTTCAAATAAAACCCGGATCGCTGAAAGACTTATCATATGGCATGCAGCATTGGTGTTGGTGGTGCTTCCGTCCTCCCTGATCCGACCAGAGGGATTCCACAGTCTCTTCGAAGCAAACAATTGCCAAATTAACCTCTAACAATTCCAAGTTAGCCTCTAAAAACTCAAGCCTTAAGAACACAATCATCGTCCTCCCATTCTTGGGACTTTGGGATTTGCCATGGACTCAACTTTCCCATATTTAGGTCATGATGAAGTCGTTGCCTCGTCGAATGAGATCAAATTGACTCGGAATTCGCCATATTTGATGATGACAGTTACTTCCAGATGGAGAACAATGATTCCATCGCCTGTGGGGTGTGGCAGAGTAGCGGGAGCAGCGAGCATCAGTCTTGGCTCAAATTGGGTGAGTACAGAGCTTAGTGTTTCGATGTTGAACACAACTGTGAAGTGAGTCCAATGACGCGTATCGAAGGACGCAGAATTTGGGAGTGATGGGTTTGAGATGAGAAGAGGAATGAATGAGTGGAGGAGAGAGTAAGCGAATGGGAACTTGGACGACGGGAGTGTGAATGAAAAGAAGATTGGAATCGTTGGGAGAGCAGCGGAGAACAGAGTGTCTCGCATGAGAGGCGAGAAGAACTGGGCAATAGGAGGAGAGAGAACGAAGCATTGAACACCAAATCTCATTAGAAGTGTGTGTCGAATGGAAGGATAAAGATCGGTGGAAAAGGAATTGGCCGAGACAGGAAGAGAGGAGTGAACTGCGTGTCGGCTGTCCAAAACGCGACGGAGGTAGACACAACAGAAGCACAGACTGTGTCCGCGGCATCGAGATGAACCAGTCGGATGCTTCGAGATCCGGCGTGATGATTGAGTGTGTCCTTCGCAGACGGTGGATTGATGATAGTGTAGATTGAAGGTAGAATTCTTTGCTGGGTTATATGCTTTGAGTATTCGCTCCATAATCTCGACTTCCAACAAACTCACATTTCCATCTGAACACTTAATCTGATGGAACTTTGTCGAAATGTCTTTTTTGGAGCCTTCAGTGAGATAGGCGCCTTATTAACACCACAGCTGACAAATCTTCAAACAGACTGTGAACTTTCCATAACAAGTTTTCGACCGCCCCCCCAAGATCGATATCCGATAAAAAAAATATGGGTCGACCTTTCTCTCCACCGGATCGCTGAAAGAATCATCATATGGCATGCAGCATTGGTTTTGGTGGTGCTCCCGTCCTCCCTGATCAGACCAGAGAGTATACACAGTATCTCGCTCTCCTGGCGACAATATCTGAGCAAAAAGTTTGAATCTTCACCTCAATCATTTTCTTCGAAGCAAACAATTGCCAAATTAACCTCTAACAATTCCATTCGAGATACTCAATATGTCAAATCGATGAGTGCTCAACTCGTCGAGAAAGACGTGTGAATTGCCCTTTTTTTCGTCACCTTTATCTTTTTGTACAGAAAACAATTGCTACATTAACCTCTAACAATTCCAAGTTAGACACTAAAATTGCAAGCCTTGAGAACACAATCATCGTACTCCTCCGAGTCATACAATTTCAGAACGAACAACTCTCTAAGAAAGGGTATCGTCTCGTTTCTCTTCAACTGTTGTTATTCTTCTTCTTCAGCTCTACTGGTCAACCAAGTGAATTGTTGGAGATTCAATCTATTTCCGGAGAGAATCTCATTCCCTTTACGTTTGAAAATCATCATTTTTCATAAGACTTAGAAAACCGGATCCGATTACCATTCCTCGGGAGATTACGACACCAATTGACATCAAGCATACAGCGTTGTCCCTTATTGATCTAAGTTCATTCTCTGATCAAAAATCTCTCATGAACATCCTCCCACCTTCCTTGTCTCCCACATCGAACACTATCTATTTTGAGCAAAAGGGTAGCATCCGATCTCATCTCTCATCTTTATTGTCCATTTCCCTTCATCCTCGCTACAATCTCGTCGTTACAACGTCAAATGACAACCAGACAGATCTATCTGATCTCACAATCATTTTTCAAGCAAAAACTGGTGGTAGTGGAACGGTTGAACCTGTTTGCCATTACCTAACACAGATTGATGATCCATCCAACCCAGCTCGACCGACGGCGAGTGTTTTCCTTCCAGCGATTTACTCCGACCATGACATTGCACGAGCCTACCCAAAATATAAGGAGTCTGCCCAAACACCTCCAAACACGCAGCCATCAACTGATATTACAAAAGTCCTTAAGCCAAATTTATCTCCAAGTGAAACAGTGGATACTCTCAAATCTTGTCTTGGATGTATATTGGTTGGTGATAGCCAGGGTTATCTTGCTCTGCATTCATTGGCACCGACAAACTATAGACATTCATCTCCGCATCACTCGCTCAACTCCCAACTCATGACAAGGCAGAGAGCATTTGATCTTGACGACAATAATCATTTTTCACGGGATAATGGAATAGTTTTGATGGATACAGAAGAAATGCGTCAAGCAGAATATCAACCAGGAATTCCGTCCATGAGGGTTGTGTGTGTTACTCAGAATGGAACCGTTGGCTTGTTCGTCGTTACAGGCACATACTACTCTGTCACCGGTCTCCAAAACAAGATCTGTCGAGGCTCTATTAAGCGAATAGCACTTTATTCCACGAAGCCGGCCATAAACGACAAAGCTGTTCAGGTTTTCTTCGAAAGAAAGGAAGTCCCTTCGATTGTCGTCGTTTGGAAGAGCGGTGTGGTCCAGCAAATCCAACTGCAGGATAATCGTCTTGTTCTCACAAAATTCATGTCCTTCAATTTCGACGAAAGCGAACAAATCATCTCATCATCGTTTTATCCATCACTCACAAAATTGAACGCCCTCTCTCCGACCCACCTCTGCATCCTCACAAACAGATCGCGTGTAGTTTTTGTGGACATTAACCTAGTTTCTGAGCAATGTCTCGTTGCCTCTTTACCAACATCACATGATCTGTCTTTCACGGACAAACCTGTCAAAATTACAGGAGGGCATGGTGGGATGATTATTACAATGAGCACCCATGGACGATTGCAAGCATGGACTGTCTCTCAGGACCTTTCTCAGTCTGAGCCCAAATACGTCATGAGGGGATTCAGCGAAGATGTGGTATGTTTATTGTCTCTCTTTCATCTCTCCTTCTTCTCAGTCCTCCAAAGCTTCACCGAATACCTTCCCTCGCCTCTTCAATCCCGTCCCCATTCAATACCACTACACGTCCGGGTTTCTGGTCGCCTCAACGAACTCGGGTCTCCATGTGTACAAAGTGGTCGAGAACAACAAAGGAAACAGTCAATCGCTCCCATCGGACAGGTCAACTATATCGCTCTCGGGCACTCTCCCGACCAATAAATATCCTCCAACGCCCAACTTGTCGCATTCAAGTCCGGAGTCATTCGTCACCGTCTCTCAGGGGAATTCAATTAATCGAACCGCTGTCTTCACCAATTCCCTGCCATTCAACTCTCCAACAACCACTCTTTCTCAACCCCAGCTCGCTCTTCCACTAATTCCCTCTTCTCAAAACGCTCCCTCTTCTCAAAACGCTCCCTCTTCTCAGCCAACTCTCTCTTCTCAACCCACACTCTCTTCTCGGCCGACTCCACCCCATTGAGTTCTACGAAAAGACATCACTCACAGATTATGTCAGGGAAAATCAGATGAATCCGACAAACTTTGTGTCTTGTAAAGAGACTGATATTATCGATGACGACGAAACTGAGAAACAGAGGGCGAAAGCAAGTTCATATTATAGTCAGCTTCCCGCTCGAGAACGTGCGTCACGATGACACAATCTACCAAACTCGAGGGGACCAACGCATTTCTCTTATCGTATTCTACCAATCGTCTCCAATTCTCCTACAGAAAGGCGAAACCTGAATCAGTGAATGGACGTGGTTTCATGTCTCGGTCTCAATTTCTAGATTGAAAGTCTGCCAAACTGATGGTGCAGACATCTCCTTACAAACCTTGCATTTTTCATTTGTCCAAAAGACGATACTTGCGTCTATTTGAGTCAGATTCAGTTCATTTTACCCTTTGATCTGTTTTTCGTCACATTTTTTCAACAAATCTTGTTTGATCATGGTCTGGTGAAGTGTCACAAAAGAACAGTTCTCCCAACTATACACCAGAAATCAGATCACGCTCGACGCTTGCGTGGTGCCATCGGTAGATCGCCCGCTTGAAAGAAAAAAGAGCAAAGAATGTTTTGGCGTTCCAAGATTTCTTCAAAACTGAGTTTCGACCTCAACCCGAGAGTAAAGTTGTGAGGACCCCAGCCATGTGCTAATTCTCATGCGGCAATACTTTGTAGATTTCAAGTTTCGTGTCATCCAGGGGTGCTGATTGGAGACTGATGAAGGAGTTTGTTTTGATGGACTGAGAAAGAGTGGTGTGTGTTCGATGTGCGCATGTCCTGTCTCGTCCGGGTGTTTTCTTCAAGTTGCCCTCTTCGAGATTTTTCTCGTTCTTCCAGTAATTTGATGCGATGTGTGAGGGTGGAGATTTCCTTCCGGCTTTCACAGCGCTCTTCCCGTGCTTGTTCCCGAGTTTTGTCCAATTCTTGTTGGAGTGACATAATCCGACTATCTTTTACATTCAATAAATCTCTCGCTTCTCCCAGCATCTGGTGTGCTTCTCCCAAGCGATTTTCAGCTTCAATAACTCGTTCGTCATTCTGTCTTTGTCGTGCTTTCTCTTCTTCTGAACGAAGGCGATCTTGATTCGCCCTTTCTGAGTAGTTCGTGCGAGCATTTTTCACTTCTTGACCTAATTTTGAACGAGTTATGTCCCACTCGGCACGTTCTGCACCGAAACTGGAAGCTGTTCGAGCCAGTTCACGACGGAACCGCTCCACTTCAACTGCACTCTTTGCACATTCCTCGCTCTTCTCGGTGAGTCTTCGGCGTAGATCAGCAATCACTCCTTCCAAGTCTCTCTGTGCTGTCTCCCACTTTCGGAGTGCAGCGGCACTTTCGGAGAGGTCGATCCGTAGTGTCGCGTTTTCTGCTGTCAATTCATGGAGTTGAGACAGGAGAGTGTCGTGTCCATTGGATCCGTACAGGGTTCGGTGATTTTTCTCTGAAAGAATGTAGAAATGGAAAAAAAGAATGGTTCCAAACCTTGAAGATTCTCGATAACAAGATTCGTGGTGGCATGTTCCAAAGAAACTAAATTGGCTGTGATTTCTCTTCGACGTTCTTCTTCATCAGCTCCGGCTGTCCTCCACCATCCAAAAAACACTCGACGCTCAAGATCTCTCTTTCTCTGTCTCACAAGCAGGTTCAGAGTATTTCCCATTGCGCGTTTTGACGCGACATGAAGCTTCCATTCCCTCCAAACTCGGCGGAGGATGCCTTTATCCAGAACAGTTGCAGAGGCGACATTCATTTTGAGATGGATTGTCTGCTTGCTCTTTGTATGGAGTTTCAGTTTCAAGAAAGAAACACGGAGGAGACGGACTGAATTGAACGATGCAGCTCGTCTTTCAGCTATTTTTTCATTCTGTGACTGTTCATGGTTTGTCAGAAACCCAGCGAACCCTCTTCTCATGAGAATCCTGTCCCTGAATTGAGTTGCTCGGTGTTCATTCAGTTTGTCCTGTTTCGCTTCTTTCACAACTTCCTTCCATTTCTCAAAACGAAGTTTCTTGATTCGCATCGCCTTCTCTCTTACCAATTCTTTTCGAATCGTCCGTCGTTGTTCCTTCTTCCGTCTCCATCCTTCGAAGATTGTTCTTTGCCGACGATCCATTACCCATCGATTACACAACTCTCCGGCCTTTCGAGTTTGGTGTTGTGTTGTCGCCACATCCCTCCATTCTCGAAGAATTGTGCGGAGGGATTTTTCTTCCTGATGTTTGATGAACATGGAGACAGCTTCTTGTTTTCTTGATTGGTCTTTGGCTTCCTCTTTCGCAATTTTGTCTGCTGCCAACAAATCAAGCCAACCTCGGATGACCCTTTGTTTGGTCATCTGGTTATGCCATCTTTCATGGGCAGCGAGAAGATGACGGAGTGTTGCTTTGTCTGTCCGATTGTCTTTATTTCCGCGAGAGGACAGCAGTTTTTCCTGCTCGAGGGCCATCTGTTCTTCGCTTTCCAAGAGCCTCCTCGATTCAACCAATCGAATCCCGAAGTGTTTGATTTCAGACTCCCCTTCCATGCCTTCCGTTCGTTCTTGTTCTTTCTTCTTTCGGACATCATTCCATCCACTCCAACATTCTTTCAGTAAAATGTGATTCAACCGAGCTTCTCGTTTTCGCTTAAGTTTTTGAGCTATCGATGCCATTCTGAACATGCGAATCCATCGTCGTTTGAACCACATCAATGCAAACTCCACAGCAGTATCTCGATTCTTCTGTTTATTTTCTTTCTCCAACCTGATCCTTTGAAATAGTTGTGCTTGTTCGAGCTCCAATTCTTTCCGAAATTTGTTTTCCCTATCTTCTGGAGCGATTTCTTCTGTTCTGGTGGCTGCCTCTCTCTGAAGTTTCTTGATCATCAAAGCAGCCTTTCTTAATTCGCCTTCTAAGCGCACTTTCTCTTTTCGGAGTTTGTCAACAATCTCGTCAGTTGTCTTCTGTCTCTCAAAACTGTCCCGAGTCTGAACGGGATGAGCATCGGGATCTTCGTAGCGTCGGAGAGAGTCTTTGGTTTTTGTTTCGAATGAGTGGAGTGACTTTGCTGAATCAGTCCATTGTCCATTCTGTTGTGCTTGAGGAAACACTTCTGGATCTGTGAAGGAACGTCCTGGTTTGAAATGTTGACTGGGTGATTGAGGTGATTGAGCAGAATCAAAAGAACGATCCAAGATCGGATCATCTCCTTTTCGAGGCATCTCAATCCACATTCCATCCATTTTCATGACGACACCACCAATTTCTTGAGAGTGTTGTGTTTGATGTGAATGATGGGAGAGTGATGTACGGGATGTGTCGGATAGGTTCGACCGAACATCACTAGCAAGTGATTGGTGACTTCTCTCACTTTGAGAATCATCCAAAATCTTTTTCGGTTTTTCCTCTTTCTTTCCATCACTTCTTCGTTCACGGCTCTTCTGCTTCAAAAGAGCGACATACCGCGATTGAGACTTTTGTGTGGAAGATTGATCAGAACTGGAGATGGCAGAGCTTTGTGAATCAATACTTGCTGTGTCTGAATCATTCCGTGATTTCGACTGTGATCTTTTGGAGTTTCCAGTTCGTCGGAGTGGAATACGACTGCTTTTCTTTTTTGGTGGTTCGCGAATCGTCGAGACAGGAGGTTTTGGAGGAAGTGTTGCTGAAGAGTCGTTTGATCGGACACTCTGACGCGATCTAGACGTATCAACATGTTCTTTAGATGGGATAGTTATTTTTTGTGGTTGTTGCTTTGGAATCCTGGCAATTTGTTCATGTTTGCTGTTGGATTGATTGGATGTTACAGAGATTTGCTGTTGAATTTGAGAAATGGCTTTTTGATATGACACAATATGTTCAGAGCATTCGAAAATGGATTGTTTCATTAGGTCTTCGATAAGTGATGAAAGAGCGGAGAACTGAGAGGTTTCCGTTTTGTCTCGATGCCTGTTCACATCATTTGAATTGTTTCTTGATTCAAGCATGGATAGATATGCAACAATGAGATTCTGTTGTGAAATTGTGACATCTGAATAAGCTAAGTCCCAAGATTCTCCTTCTGTGAGAGCATTTTGAGATGTCAGACTCCTTCTGGAACTTCCCGTTGGCAATGAACGAGAAAACTGTGGTGCATCAGCTTGGCCACGAAACCAACGAACCCTCCAAGCTTTGATGACTTCTCCCTCCAAATGCCCCAAGATTAACATCATCTCCTGTTCACTCTCGGTAATCTCGACAGAAACAGAAGGATTGAACAGTTGAAATAAAACATTCAAATTTAAGGGAGATTTCTGACCAAAGATTTTAAAAGTAAGGTGGAATACCTGTTGAATATTCCTGAAAAGCTGATTGAGATCATCGTGGATCACCTGCTTCATGGCGATTTGTTCAAGATGACGCAAGAGGAGGTCATTTTGGAGAAGGAGTTTTAGGTAGGTTTGTTCCTTTTCATTAATCAAGAGCGATTCTTGAAGCTCTTTTGTGTCCACTTCCTGTTCAATTTGAGAAAAACGTCATCATACCATGTTGTCCAGGATATCAAGGGAAGGACACAATTGAAGGATACGGAGTCGATAGAATGGTCGTTGTGTGATTGGGTTATTTTGGAGGCTGAGTGTTCTGAGTGTCGGACATTGTTGAAGAGGCTCACAATCATGAAAATCGGTAATCTGTTCAAAATGAAATCGTGAATATGAGGATAAAAGGATCGCACTTGATTATTGGAGAGAGATAAAGTGGATATGTTTGTAAATTGAGTGATATTACGAAGCGTGGTGATGAGATTGTTGCTGAGGTAGACAGTGACGGCTCCATGGAACTTTTTTGGAAGAATATCGATCTCAGAGATAGCTTTGTTGGCTCCATGGATCTGAGTTCCAGTAAAACTGGCCGGAAACGAAGAGAGAACAGAACTTAAAGTTCGAGTTCCATCTGGGAAGATATCGGTGTCAGACCAGCGTGACCCAGAATTCTGGTTCATAAGCGTAAGTGTCTTCGAGTACGGTTGTAGTTATCGATGTCAGTTCGGTTAGAATGAAAGAATCACGTTTGAAAAAAAAAGTGGGATGAAATCAAATCTGTGAACAAGATTTGCAGTTTAAGTTTCAATGTGTGGTAGTACCACTTAAAAGAGTGTGAAGTGTTTCTTATGGAAAGAATATATTCAGAAAGGAGACAGATATCATCATTGTCGATTTCGATGACTTCCAGAAGTGACGGGAATGGATGATGGGGTAATTTGGCCAAATCATCACGAAACGATCAGAGCAATACTGATATGGTCTGGATTGTTCGACTGATCAAACGAAATGGCTCCGTTCGATGAGAGTGCTGTCATTCAAACTCAGAGTAACTGTCGAAGTTGGCATCGATGGATTTGACTCTGCCCACGTTCATCTTTCCCGACCCGCCAATAGAACTCGGTTGCATTCCCTTGTGCCAGCTGTCTGACAAAATCTTCATCGTGGGTGATTACAATCAGCTGGAAGTTGCTCTGCATCCTGAGTGTGTTGATCAAACTGAAGACAGATGAAAATAGGTTGAACACACTGATTCAGCGCCAATGCAAAGCTCTCCACGTTCGCACGGTCCAAGTTTGTGGTTGGTTCGTCGAGAGCAACCATTCCGCATCGGACACAGAAAGTTTCTGCAAGTGCCAGTCTGATTACAAGGCATGCCAATCCCTTCTGACCCGCTGAACAACGTCCTCGCATATCCATCTCGATGTCATTTCTGAACATGACCACTCTGTAATTGTAGGATCTCGCTCGAGTTCTCTCCACGTCAACGGCATCGTCCTGATCTGCATCACTCTTGATTTCGATGTAGTCGATATCCCCTCCTTTGTAGATCTCCTGCCATTTCTCGCGGATGGAATGATTCACCTCTGCCATTCGAGCGGCATGATATTTCATCAGAGCTCTGACAATGACAACAAAACAATGAGGAATCTGAAAAAAAGATAATAGCAAACTTGTCCAAGGCTGAGTGGAATTTAACGAGATCTGCTCGTGCCAACTGTGTTGTTTTGAGTCTTGACTGGCAGATTTTGTAGTTCCGCTCCATGACAGGCATGGCCCTCAGTTGTTTCTCCAGTTTTGCGGCGTCTTCGGCATAGTGTGCATGCGATGTCTCCAAAACTGTTATCTCTTTTCGAAGATCAGCCAATTGCTTGTCATACATGCGTTGGGTCTCGAAACATTTCTTCATGGCCTCTGTCTCATTCAGCTGCTTCTGGATCTCACCAAGCTCAATTGTGAGATCGTGTAAATCCTGGCTCTTCCGTCGATATTCAAGGTTGTTGGTGATGTTCAGTTGTGTTGATGTTTGTTCCGAAAGCATCCTTCTCTTCTCGTCCAAGTCTTTGCTCATTTCCTCTTCTCGTCTTTTCAACCCGTTCAGTGCTTTGTTTAACAGCTCCAAACGTTCATTGATGGCACTCAAGCCTTGTTCTTCGTTTCCCGTCTCGAACATCGTCGATGATGTTCGTCCCATCGCAGCTTCTGTTTGTTTGATGAGCTTGTTCGTTTTGTCGACTTGTTGATTGAATTGAGCCAAGCCTCGTTCAAGTTCCTCTTTTTTCTGTCGAAGGTGATCGATTTCTCTTCTTCCTTTCTCCCTCCGCTCTTCGCCATCCCGCTGAACGATCTTCAATTGTTCGCTGGACTGTCTTTCCTTCTCAATCAGAGTGGGTGCCAATACTTCTGCGAGATGGAGCTCGTCCTCGACTCCTTGAATCGCCCTTGTTTTCTGTTCGAGGAGTCGCTCGTTTCTCTTTGCTTCTTCCTTTCTGTCTTCTGTTCGTTTGACCGTGTTCTTCAGATCGATCACATTCAAATTGAGTGTATTAATCGAATTTGTGATCTGAGAGATTTCTCCGCTCAATGTTTGTCGTCTCAATTCTCTTTCCTCAATGTCTTCCTCGAGAGCCTTCACTTTGGCAGTCTCGTCTTCTTCGCCCTTGTTCTCCACTCCCATCGTGGCCCATTCAGCTGAAATGTCATGGATGAGTCGCCCTCGCTCCTCAAGTTTGGTCCGAAGCATCCTTATTTCAGTCTTCGCACGGGTGGTTAATTCCAGCACATGTTGTTGTTGAGCGATCTCGGCGTTGCACTCATTAATTTGATCGTTGAGCGAGGTCCGTTCATTCTGAAGTGCCGATAGTGTCTGGTAGATATTTGGGAGTTGAGAAGAGATTTTCGTTTTTTCCTCGCAAAGAACGGCAATCGTCTTCATGTCCTTCAGATTCTTCTCTTCTTCCTCCACCACTTTCTGGAGAGTCGTCTCCACCTTTGGTGCATCAGAAATCTTCAGTTCAGCCATCTTCACGAACACATCCAATTCCTCCTCTGTGAATCCACGCATGCAAAGTGGACATAAGCACTTCTCTTTTGCAGATGACAAGAACTTCGAGTAGAATTGTGCAGACAGAACTGCTTCTCGTCGATCATCCTTCGCCCTCTCAATGGACTGTTCTGTGCTTTGGATTGACATGTTGATTTCTTCTGTGCTTTTCACGTTTGGATTGGCATTGAGAGTGACAAGACGCTTCTCGATGGTTTGCTGATTGTTCTCTTCCATTTTGATTTTGGTGTTGAGAGAGCCGATGGACGAGTTGGAAGAATTGATCTTGACGCGGAGTTGTGACATTCTTTGGTTGGCTGTTGTTTCGATCATTTTGATCGCATCGTTCAGTTCTTTCAGAGTGCGTTCTTCATCTTCTGTCAACTTTTTGTTTCCAACATGGATGGGGGGATTGTTTGCAGATTGCGGTTGTGTCACATTTCGGATGAGGTTCATAACATTCATCTTTTCTTCATCACTCACTGACAGTCCTGGGAGTTTCTCTCCTCCAAAGAGAGCAGTTAGCCCACCATGTCCACCCGTGCTTGGAGACTGTGAACACTCTTCCATGAAACGGGCGAGATCTTCGTTCTGCTTGTTGAGATCTGTTAGTCGAACATTCACCTGCGCTCTTTTCTGCCATCCCTCTTGGATTTCTCGAACGGTCTTTCTGGCTTCGTTCAAAACTTGCTGATTGTCTTCATCTTCAACGATGAGTGTCTGAAGTGACTCTCTGAGTTGCTCGAGCTCTGCTTCTGACTTTAGGATGTCTTCCTTGAGACTGTTGATCTTGAGTTCGAGAAGATCTGTGATAGAGATGTCAGCATTATTTGAGTCAACCTTCTCTTCTGTCAATCTGCGATTATGGGCGATTCTGAGAGAGTCAACTTCTGTTTCCAATCTCTTCTTTTCCTCCCTCTTCATCTTCCCTGTCATGTCATTTTGTCTTCTCTCCATCTGAACTTTGTTGTGGCTTTCTTCGGCTTCCTTCTTCTTGATCTGCTCTTCGCTTTCGATTTGCTTCAGTTCTGTTCTCATTTCGCTCAATCTGCCTTCCATCATTTGGAGAAGAGAAACAAAGGCAATGGCGTCGTTTTGGTTTGGATTGTTTGGAACATTCTCCTCCGTCGGGATGTCACCGATGTGGAATGACGGGAACTGTGAGAGAATATCGGTTCCAACAGAACAGAGTTGAGTGAATGATTTTTGAACAGACTAAGAAGAGAGAGACGTGATGATAGATTGAAGAGAGGAAAGAGACTTGGAGTTGGACGATTGTTTGCATATGAGATTGATACAGACTGTCCCGCTGAGTTGTGATTCTGTGGATCTCTGCGTTGGTTGTCTTTTTCTCCTTGTCGAGTTCCTTCACCTCTGCTTCAATTTCCTCAAAGGCTTGTTTGAGATTCAGTTGGTAGGCCTCAATCTCTTCGACGCTTTCTGAGACAACATGAAACAGGGGAAGGATATACCAATCAGCTCAGACTCGAGCTTGTTATATGATTCTATTTTCTGTTGATTGAGAAGAGTCGCCCGTGTTTCAAGTTCTCTTTTGCGGTCTTCGAGGCTTTGTCGTTGAGCAACGATGAGATCATTCTGTTGTCGGGCCTGTTCGATCTGGTTGATCTTTAGAGCACTCTCTTCACACTCCTTTTGGAGCATTGTTGCACGAATGGAAAGTTCATGCTTATTTTTATTGATTTCTTCGAAGTGAAGCATGCGTTCCTGGAGAACTCGTTCGTCTGATTGCATAGCTTTTATTTGGGCATCAAGCTCTTTCCGTTTCACAACAATTTGTTCCATTGCTTTTGTATACTTTGTCGAAGCAAAAATTTCATCAAAACGCATTTTGACGATCTTATCTGCTTGGAGCGGCCAATCGCTTTCTTCTTGATGGCAGAACACAACATGTTCGAGGATGGCTTTTGAAACACCTAAACATTCAGGTACTTGGCGATCAACATCGGTACATCGGGAACTGATAGATGTGGGCTGAGAAAAGTGTGAACAATGACGATAATCAGTTGATACCTTCCCTGTTTGAGGATTTTTTGTGACAATTGCAGCATCAAGCATTTTGAACTCGAGTTTTTTTGGTTTTTGAGTCACTTGCATATTTCGCACAACAAGCATTGGTTCGTCACGGAGGTTGTAGAATCGAAGTTTGACTTGAGCCTTAACAAGCGATTCCTTAATGAGCTGGAGATGAAAAGAAGGTAGGAAACATGATGAGGTGAATAGAAAAAAGATCAATAGCGGACATTTGGATCAAAGATAAAGCCAGATCCATGACTGGTTGATGGTGGGAGTTCTCCTGTCACTGCATATTTTAAAGCTTCAATAATGGTTGTTTTGCCTGATCCATTCTGACCAACGATAATTGTGAGAGGACGAAAGAATTGGAGAGCTTGTCCATCCTGTTGGATGGGTGCAAAACTTCTGATTCCGAGGAGGCTAAGTCGATCAATATAACTCATTTCTATCCAGAAAAAATCGGAACAAACAACGTAAAAGTGATGATAGAGGCAAAGTGATGGTTCATACAGCTTTCCACTTAAAATGAAGTGTCCCTTAACAAACCCATCTCCACAGGGTTGTTCGAGAGAAATGATGCGAATAAACGGATCTGTTGAACAACTATCTCGATATAGTTTTATTATCCACTTTTGGAGAGAACAGACCTCTCTTGAGAATTTTCATTTTCTCGGGGTGTCGGATCCTTCCCGTAATTTTTTTACAGATCAGTGTTAATTCTTGATAGAATCAATAAACCTTAACCTACAGTATAGAATTGGAGTTTTCGGGAGTCGATGACCGAAATTCCCCCCGAGGTCGACCCCAAACTCCTCTCTCTCCCACCAGATGTCATCCTCAACATCCTCTCCTATTTCGGCCCATCTTCTCTTCTTCAAATTGGATGGGTGCCTAACAAGCTTCTTAGAGTATCTGACTATTCATGTTAAATTTGTATTTTATAACCTGTTTAGAGCTTGAGTGAGGATCCAACACTCTGGATCGTCCATACAATCAACCAATGGGCAATTCCGTACACTTCGGAGCATACTGATTGGAAAAGGTTGTATTGGACGATTTATGACAATTGGCATTCCGGCACAGCACTCCGTTCTGATATTTATCCACCTTTCCACACGCAAGCAATCGATCAGTCAAATCTCCCTTCTCCCTCGCAAAATCAAGGTCATGATCAATTATCTCGTATAGAGGTATTCCTTTCACTCTTCTTTACGTACACTCTCCCTCAGTACCCTGACTTTGTTACGAATGATGTGATCATCCGTCCCCCGCTACTCTACTGTGCGTCAAACCTTGATCCGACAATCCATGTATGGGATTTGGATACAGAAGAACTTCTTTTTCTGATGGAAGACGATTGTATGCATACAAGGCCAGTGACATGCCTGGATTACGATGATTACCAACTGATCTCCGGATCTGAGGACAAAACTGTGAAAAGGTGGGATCTGGACACTCACAGTGTGTATGGAACATGCACTGGGAAGGCACAGGTTATCTCTGATGTCTCGATAGATGGAGAAGGAGTGGTTGTTGGAGTGGGATGGGAAGGAGTGATGGATGTCTGGCGTGGGAAGGGAAGACCAACTCTCTCCTTCCTTGCCAGTGGTCCCATCCAAAGTGTAGCCCAAGTTCAGTCGATTCTCTCATCGTCCCCAACTTCCACGTTCATCACATCGTCTTTCTCATCAGACCATCCTTTCCAAAAGCAGAAGAAAGAACGCGGAACCCACTACGCAGCTGGTTGTTGGGATGGAAAGATCCTACTCTTCGACATCGCACAGGGCGAGAGCATCGGAAACAGCGAACCAGCTCTGGCAACCACCCCAATCACGACACCGCTTCTTTCTCTCTTCCATCAAGAAGCTTGTGTGTCTTCACTTATCGCGTCTCAATTCCAAGTCATCTCTTCGTCGTGGAATGGCTCAATTGACATCTACGATTCCCGTCTCCCGTCTGTCCGGATGGCCACAGCATCAGCACCGCGCCCCATTAACAGTCAGCCCGCTCTCCCGTTTTCTTTCATTGGCCCACCATCTCGCTATCACCACGGCTCCCTGTTCTCTGCGGATTGGAACGACGATGTGGCCTTCCGATCGTACTCGGCCTTAATTCAGTCTCCACTGCAGCCGTCATTCTTCATCACATCACTCCATCCAGCCCCACACATCAATCACCCCATCCCGCCCTCTTTCACCTCAGGTCCACCACTAACCACATCACCATCGTCGTCGGTCCCTCCAGTTGCAACAATTCCTAGCGCTCATTCAGCACGAATACGATCGTTGTCTCTTCTCAACCCGTTTGTCTTCTCTGCTGGTGACGATGGCGTTGTCAAGGCGTGGGATCTGCGAATGGCTGGGCGTTGTTTGGAAAGAGAGGCTCTGAAGAACTGGAAAATAGGTCAACCAAAATCGAACAAACGGAAAGGACGGAAAAAGCGGAAAGATGGTGATGAAGACGAAGAAGAAGAGGAAGAGACTCAACCCTCTCGCTCCATTTTTTCTGGGATTGTGGACGTCAGCGATTCGTTCATATTTGACCTTTCTGTGGAAGATGACGAAGAGAACGAGCCAACATCAAATGTGTCACAAGCACAGACCGACACAAAACCCACTCATCCCAAGCAAACCAGCAACCGCAAACGGACAGCAATGTGGTGCATCGATGCTGATCGAACGCGAGTTGTTGTCGGGTCAAACGACAAACGCGAGTTCGTCCAGTTTCTGTTCGGGTTTGCGGAAGATGAAGCAGCTGTGGTGGATGTACAAGAATCGGGAGCGACTCAGAAACGAACAAAGGAAAGTATTGACTTCAATGGGAACGCAGCGATGCATTTCCAACAATCATTCGCTGCCGCGACAGGAAGAGAGACGACAACGAAACGAGAGAAGAAAGATGAAGTTCGTGACTTGGATGACAGTGGAGATGGCGAAGAAAATGAGGAAGAGGCGGAAGAAGACAGCGAAGAAGGGGAGCTTCCTGAATGGATGTTGGAAGGGATGACTGGGGTCCACATCACCGACGATCAAGCTGAAGAAGAGGAGGAGGAACAGGAGGAGGAAGAAATCGTGAACAAGATCCCTGACAATGACTCCACTCCATCAACGCCTCGCCAAAACCCCACGCTGAATGCTTCTCTCTTTCGCTCAGTGAACTCCAACAACAGCGTGCTTCCAAGCAACCCATCAGTCGAGCCCGACCCAAATGTAAATGTGGATCATCACGAACCGGTCGTCCACGTTGAGATTGGCTTGGAGGCAGAACTTGTCGAAACTAAAAAGAGCTCTCTTTTCAATCCCACTCTCTCTCCCGTGGCGGAGTCAGTCCCAACACACACTGAGAACCCCGGATACAACACACTCTCAGTGACTCCACCACGGCCGAAAAAACGCGACACAAAGACAGGATTGTCTACAATGAAAGTTGCTGAAGCAGAGATGGGTGAAATGGATCAAGATCATCTTGATGACACACAGTGTTTGTGCAAATGTGTCTTATTTTAACTTTATCAAATATTGAGAACACTTCACTCCTTTTTTTCTAAATCCTATTTTTTCTTGTTTCATGATTTCATGTTGATTTTCACTATGTGTTTCACAAACAAGCGATTGACAATTGAAGGTGAATCTTGATCAGATCAACCCGGAACAATTTTCTATGACACAACAGGGGGTTTGGTATTTTCTATATTCATCGTTGCAAGTTAATTACCGTCACTCAACTAGCTACTTGGAAAGAATCTCTCATCTTTCAGAGCAGACAACTGGACGAACTGATCCTACTTCAGGATAGAAAAAAAGAAGAATTTCTCTTCTATTTGGAAAATATTCAGTCATTAGACAATATAATTGTGAATAAATCAAAAGATGCTATCCGAACCCAGGGAAGATTGGAAGAACAACAGATTAACCATGCAATCGCCAGTCTCAGATCTTATCGAGAAAAGCTCCTCAACTACCTGTCCCTACTTGCTCCTGGAGCTGCGTCTCAGTCATCATTAGTAGATGAGCAAGATGCTTTGGATCTGACCTCCGATGTCCACAAGTTTTTGACAGCATTAATCAAACAAACAAGTGACTTGCTCCACGACACATACGTCGATGATTCCTTCACAAATTATATGTCAGACCCCCCCTCACTGATTCCATCTGCAATGTCACAGTCAGGTTTCGATGAGAACCTTTCCCAGCAACTGACATTCAAAGCAGTAAGCGAACAAGAATCCTGCCCTCTCATGTTCGGTCTTCCTCCGTACTTAACTCCATCCACGGTTCCCCTCTCTCTCACTGTTCCCTCTTTCAATCTGTATGCTTTCACTATCCCAAACTTCACACACTCCACTGAATACGACTCATACGTGGAATCTCCTTCATTTATGACACCCCCGTTCCCGTTCAAGTTCAAACTTCGAGTTTGGCCAAAAGGATTTGCTCAAGCTGACAGTCCAACAGACATTGGTGCGGCTATCGTCCTCCAGAAAGGCTTCAGTCGGAATGTCGAAGAGTTCGCCCCCAAACTGTTCCCGACAAGGACCACTCCAGATACAGCAACTAATACGGTCCAAAACCTGTACACATTTGACCTTCGCATTGAGATGCTCTCAGAATACCCTGAGAAAGCTAAGCAGTCGGTTCAATTCCCATTTCGTAAACAGAAGACTCAGGAATGCAAAATTGGGAAAGGAAGCGGATGGACTTCATTTATCAAGAAGCAGGAAGTCGTCGACGGAAGACTGATGTGGAAAGAAAACATGGCAGCCCATTTTCTCTTCGGTTGGAGATTCCCAAATTACAAGCGAATGACTGAGGCATATCATCTCAGTTACATCGAGCAAAATCAGTATTTGATTCCAGAAGATGATTCGATCAATTAATCAACACTTTCACTTGCATTTCTCCCTCATCGGTTCATCAACTTTTTTGGAGAAATAAACTTGTGGTTACAATCTGAATGATCTCGTCGTGTTCCTCCCTCAGGTCGGATCGTCTTCTGAAGTGTGCGTGAAGAAGACCCCTGTCAACCTCTCGGATGAATTGAACGACGTAAAAGAATCAGAGGAGAGGTCAGATTGAGAAAATGTGGAGATTAGAAAAGGTGGGTGGGTGATTATTGTGGTGTGATTGGACTGTGCAAGTGGGGTCAGGAGATCTGGGAGCCTCTGAAATGCTTCTTCTGAGCTTGCCAAAACGAAAAGAGCGTCGTCTCCCCCAGCTGAGACCATGTGAAGAGAAAAGAACAGACCTCCAGGAAATCCAGCTGCGACGATCCCGTCGACCGACTCAATGGTCTCTGCAACCAACACTGAAAAGGGTGGAGTGATGTTCACTTTGGAGAGAGAGGTGAGTTCGATCAGAGTGTGTCTGTACTGTTTGAAGAGTGTGGACAATTCAATCAATGATGTGCTCTGTTGGTCATACAGAACCTGAAAGTGGGCCAAGATTTGTTTGTTGGTTTCGTTCAGTTTCTCAGAAATCGTTGTCCACTCGTCCCAGTGATCTTTCTTCCACTCGTTGAGCTGTCTTGTCAATGATACCGTCGATGACCCGGATGATAATTCCACGATGGCAGCGAAAAGTGGGACATGGAAAGGGTTCTCAGGAATGGAGGAGCCAGAAAAGAGGTCACTAGAAAAGACGTGAGAGCCGTGGAAGCATGTTGAGACGTCAAAGCCACTCCCGATCTTCTGCTGCAGGGTATTGTGTGTCTTGTGACTCACCAACCGTGCGACGACGATGAAGTTAGTGGACGGGACAATGAAACTGTTTGATTCGGAAGAGGAAATAATCGCATTCCAATTGTTTCGGAAAGTCGGGTGGAGGACAAGTAGGAGAGAGGAGACGACAGAACTCACAAGACAAGCGCTGCTTCCCAATCCTGTTTTTCCCTTTGCGATTTCGGAGGATTGAACTCTCTGATTGAAATTATTGATGTCAGTGGTTGAAAACAGGTAGCAAGCATGTTCGTTGTGTTTTTGGAGAAGAGACGACAACGAATAGAACGATGGATGAGACTTGACTGTGAGAGAGATGTCAAATGTGGGATCTAACGGTGTGATTTCATTGATGAATCCAAGTGCAATGGAAACAATCGATCGGAAAGTGGACAGTGAGTCCTGAGGTTGTGTAGTTTCGAGTGGAATGAGTGAGAAGGTTGACGAGGAGTTGTCTGGCGATTGTGAAGGATTCACACCGGCTTCTTCAACTGAATATTCTTCCGATCGAGGCGAAAAAGCTGGAGAAAAGAGTTTTATTTTCCTTCCTCCCTTTTGAGACCGAGAATGGTTTGTTGAATAATGATGCGTGACAGTGCATGTAAAACGAAATGAATCTGTTGAAACGACTAATCCTTTGATAAAGAGAAGGGCATGATTGTGATGAAGTTGATACCAGAGATTGACGGCTGGAGAATCAGATACCCTCCAGTGATTAAGATCTTTCCGGGAACGGAGACCGTTCTGGTCGAAAAAATGTAGAAAAACAGATGGAAAGAAGGAGAGCTCTGTGAAAAATAGTCGAATACAGTGATGATGACATTTATAGAAATCGTATTCGATGAGATTTCACAGATTGTGGACCGATGAAACAGCGTCCATTTCTTTGAAACAAACCAAAATCTGACAAACCAAAATGTTCTAGATTGTCTTCTGAAATGTTCTTACCACTGAAGAGTCATCGGATTAATGCTCACGTTGCTCGACTGTGCCAGAGTGGCAGGATCTCTTGGAGCATAGACAGAATTGATGACAATTTGAAGAATTTCACTCTGCTGCTGTTGAGCAGCTTCAGGATGAGATGACAAATAAGCAAGATGGAACTGAAGAAGATACTGTGGACATCCAGTTTGACACGAAGAAGAAAAAGCACACGTGTTGAAGAGCATCAAGAACAGATGTTTCTTCGCCAAAAGGTAGGGAGGCTGCAATATCGGTTGGAATTGACACAAGAGGAGTTTGTTTGTCGGCAAAGATCGGAGAGTAGGACTGCTGAACCGATTGAAGATTCTCAACTTGGACAAGAAACAAAAAAATCTCACAAACCAACGGCTTTTTCATTAACAACCGCAGAGGGAAGTCCACCTCCGCCAAGGCACGCACTGGGGCATGCTTCAAGATCCACAAACATGTACGATTGAAGAGCGCTTGAAGATTGACGTTGGGCTGCTTTCAGCTTTTGAATCATTGTTTGAAGATGCCGAAATCCAAAGACAGCCGCGGTGGTGACAGGCATAGGGAGTGATGGGTTCTGTCTGAATGATAAATGGATGGAAAAGACCTCGTAACTGAATTCAAGAGCATTGTTCGTTTGTGACTTTGTAACTTTAGAAGCCCATCGTTTTTGAATGGATTGTTCGAACTGTCCTTGATTCATCGCATTTACTGTCCCAGCTGTGACTCGCTCAACAAGATGTCTTTCGACACTCTCTGCATATCCTCCAGACGGCGCAGGATATGATGGGAAAACAGATTCGGGTGTGAGTATACAGGAAAGTCCGAACGCATGGTCGCAGGGAGAGAGGGGGAATGGGGGGTTTTGGAATGTCTGTGGATCACTAAGAACAATGTGATGGCGTTCAAAAAGGGTAAGGAGTTCTTTCAAAGTTAAGACAGAATCAACGACAGGAACTGAAGAGAAATTATCAATGAATAACGCCTACATTCTGTTCCAATGATTGGGGCGGTCTTCGCCCATCGTAACGATTCAATCTTTCGATCATAACAAGGGGAAAATGCCACATGATAGATTCTTTTTTGGAGAGGGATTGTTGGGGGGATATTTTGAACAGTCGAGAGGATAGGAGCAAAGAAATATTTGACGAGCACTCCTTGCATATGTTGCACGGATGGCGCATGAAGAAGGTGTGGAATGAGTGTAGGATGAACTTTTTCGAGGTAGCAGACAAAACCGGGGCATGTTCCACTGAGGAGAGGGAGCTTCGACAGCGACGTCTGATCAGGAGGATTTGGAGAGGACAGGATTGGGTCGAGTCTTGATTCTACTTCTGAGATAAGAGCCTGTACAGACAAGCACTGTGCGACGGCCGAATCGAGAACATAATCAAACCCAAGTGTTTTGTGAAGAAAACCTGAAATGAAGAAGTAAGCTTGTGTGAGTGGAAGGTTGTAGAGTGCTGCAAAAGATGTTGCAACCTGTGGTTCAATGGATGCAACAAAAATTTGCTTTGTTTCAAGGGATTTACTGAAGTTCTCTTTCAAGAGAGCATCAAGTTCATCGATGCCTTGCTCAGATATCAGGACGGACTCTGCAGATGTAACACACCCACTATTGCATTAAACAATAGAATTATGACGTAAAGAGATCAAGTAGAAACCTGCAAGCAAGGCAATCATTGAGTGAGACTTTGACAACTTCCTGAAGCAAAATATGAGCAAAAATAAACTTAGTACAATGAAATAAACCTCCTTCTGAACTGGAATAACACAGTTTTGGCTTGGGGCGATATAGTCACTGACAGAAAGTGATGAGAGAGAGATCATCAAACGATCCAACCAACATAGAAAGTTCTCGGCCAAACTCGTAGAGTCATAAAACTGATTGTAGAGAAGGCGGGTTGTTTGGTCACAGATTTCGCCGATTTCTTCAATCTCTCAGATCAATACTATGTGTTTTTTTCTCCCAGCCCAAAACAGGATGTTTGATGAGTGAACCTTCGGGCTACACTTCGCTTCCTCTCTTAATTCATGAAGTATCGTTCGTTATATCTATCTATGTTTTATATTTCCAAGGTTTTAGCCACTCCCCAGGCGCCCAACGATGAAATTTCCAGACTCCTCGTCGCTGCCCAAACGTTTGAATCTCCCAATCGAAATCACACCGTTCTTTTATCCTTCTCGAAGCTTTCATCATGACAATGCATATGATCACGCTTTTGTCTGTCTTGAAGATGCTATAGACAAATGGGCCTCCCTTTGGTTCATCTTTTCAATTTCCTTCATCATTTTCAGTAAAAATCGAAAACCACCATTGGAAGTCTGTCTATATTTTCACTGTGCGATAGCTGAGATTCATGAATCCATCGGACGAGACGATGAAGCCAAGGCAACATATGAAGTGTGATTTTTCTCTCACAAACATGTTTTATTGAGCAGGCTGCTGTCGTTATTGGGCAAACATTACCTGAATCGCATATAGATGTCACAATTCCTCTTGTTAATATCGGACGCATTTTGTATCACGCACAACAGGTTTTCATTCTTTCAATATGACTCCAATCAGTATCATTCGGCCATAGAATACTTTCAAAAAGCAAAAACTCTTCGCGAAGAGGTCTTTTCTTTTTCTTCATTTATTTTCTCTCAGGTCCTTGGCGATGAACATGTTGATACTTGCTCGGCATATAACAACCTTGGGGCTGTTCTCCTAATACAAGGTGAACCACGCCCTTGTCTTGATTTGTTCACTAAAGTATTTTATCATGATTTTACTTGATGTGTTCAGTGTTTACAGGTCTTCCAACGAGAATTGGGAATGGAGCACCCACGAACCATTGCGGCTCGTCAAAATATGGATCTCACCAAGTCTCGACTAGCAAGTGTTCCAAGGAAGATACCTGCACTCCCACCATGTCCACCTAAGCCGGAATGGGTCGACCCTAAGAAAAAGAAGAAAAAGAAAGGTGGAAAAAAGAAGAAAAAATGAATCGGTGCCATTTTATCGTTTTACTATTTCTTAATTTACTGAAATCTTGATTAAATCAAACATTTCTCGGTCTAACAAACAGAGATCCCACATCTTTTTTTCAACGACCCATGCTCACACCAGGTGATCCTCTGTCCATTTCACCGGTGAAATCACACATATTCTTTGATCGAGGGTTCAAAACATATCTTGCCTTAGAGCATTCAATTCTCTTTTTCTCAAAGGGAGAAATAAGTATTCAGCTCTGCATTACTTGCGTGCAGTGTGTTTATTCTACATTATTCACGCTTTTTCAAGTGGTATCAATCTTGACAAGGTGAAATCTGCGTCTTTATCTCCAGATTACCAGTATCTCGCCCTCCTTCTTGAGACTGACTCATTGGTCTCTTTTCTCTCTCAATTCAATAAATATGCTTCCTTCTTTCTCCATATATCCGTTTAGGTTGTTGTTGATATTCATCGGGATCGCAAATTTAGTTTCTACCCAGGAAATGCTGTTCAAGGCGCAGGATTCGCATGTTTGGACTTCCTCTGGATTGGACATGGAGATCAGGCAGTAATCAGTCTTCACAACCCAACTAAAGTATCCAAATCAATCACCCAAACATTGTGCCAGTATGATCTCTCGAGATCAGAGAAAAATGGGGCTTCATCGCAACCCACGCTCTCAGCCCAGAACCTTCCATATTCAATCATCATTGTGACTAATTATGGATACGAGATGTATCAAATATTTCCATGTGAGGAGAAAAGCACCCTGGTTGCAAGCAAACGACTTCAAATTCACTGGTTCATTCTTCACTCGAACCCAGATCTCTTAATTGTGTCTCAAAACGAAAAAACGCACAATGAATTGAACCACACAACATCAGTTGCGGAGAATTTGCTCGATGATGGGTATCTACACGTGATTACTACGAATATCACACAAACACAAGAAATTATCTCGCTCTCAACTTTCTTCATTCCTTCACCACTTCTCACACATTTAACGCATTATGCTGAAAGTCTTTCTTCCTCTCTTTTGAAGTCTAAGGGGCGAGCAGGCTCATTTCTTGACCCCGAGCAACTCTGTATCTTCTTCCATCAACACTACAAGCAAAAAGGGCATTTAATGGTTGTCTCACTCGATGATATCAACGTAAAATCTGCAATCATCACAGAGACCACTGAAGAACACGACTATTACCTTCCATTACAGCAGACTGAGACCCAATCTCAACAGTACTCATATCTGGCGAAAGATGGAACATTCTGGACAAAATTACTTCCAAAGCCAGTGCCACAGGTTGAACTCAGCGTTATTCGTGTTTTACCACGAAGAGGACCACTTCAAATCGCTCCTAAGGGGAAAGATGAAGAGGTGGATGTACCAGAAGAAAAACCAGATGAACTTGTTCACTATTCTTCTTCAAACACTGCCACACTCACTGTTGGAACACCGCTGTCCTCAAACCATTTTTCTGTCGTGATCCTATACGGCCTTCCATTCCTCCTTTTTCATCATTCATCCTCCATCATCAACCCACAAAGCGAGCATGCGTGCATTTCTGTTATTCCAATCCCTCTTTGTGAATATCCGCATCCTCCGCTTCCTCAGGGATTCCTTCCAAACCCATCGTTCCCAGTTCTTCATCCTGCCTCTCCACTCTTTGCTCCATTTCTATCCCCAAGTTCACTCATCACCCCAACAATCAGAGGGCCATCAATTGATCTGATCAAACGGAATCCATTCACAGATACGACTACACTCATCACACAATCGGATCTCACCGCTCTCGATTTCACACCGCAAGTTTTGTTCAATCAATCTTGCTCACTCTCCCCCGCCCAAACTGAGCAAACGATATATTCACTTCTTGAATCAGTTGACACGACTTCATCACTCTTTTGTGATAAGGAACAAGAAGAACAGAAGACTCAACAAAAAAAGATTGAATTCTCAGCCCTCCAAGCCCTCAAGTTATTCACCACTCCGATTGTTACTCAACTCGACCTGCCAGATGATGTGGTCGAGTTCTTCACAGAAAAGGAAAAGGACCAAAAGAGGCTCACATTTCGAAAAGATAGTACGACACCTGTCTTTGAGACAACGCAACTGTCTCCTCAACTCAGCTCGTATTCTTCAGTCAACGCCAAACAGGAACAAATTAGACAAAGAAAGAAAGATCTTCCCGTCCCACTTCCTGTGAGCGAGGAGGAGGAGCAGATTGATGGACGGGGATCAATCGAACAGAACCAGGACGCCCACCCTTACTTCCATCATCTCACCACCCTTCCACCTCTCTCCTCCTTCTTCCCACAAACCCCACTCACCTCCACAACAATCCTCCTCCATTCCTGCCACTCTCCAATTGACACAGAAACTCCTGTTTTCTTCTCGGTCGTTGACAACATTCTTCTGGTCCACTCGCACAGTCACACGACTCCAATCGATCTCCGGTTTCTCAAAACGGAAACAGTCCTATTTTCATCAACTCAGTTGTTCTCTTCTTGTTTCCCTCCTTTTTGCCACTCCTCGTTGATAAAGACGTTCGACCGATCTGTTCTCAACATTGATCCTTCCTCGTCCTGTCTCAACTGCTTCTGCCACCACTTCTCGAAAACGGGGGCACATCTCCCAATGTCCACTGTCCGCTCAAATTTCTCCACTTTTGACACTCAAAACGATTGTTATCTCGTATCTGGCAAACGGTCAATGAATAATCCTTTCATCTTCGTTCAACCGAACTGGATTTTGGATGTCGAGTCACAGACACTCTTTCCTCTTGAACTGAATGTTCGAGTGTTGTCAGAATTCTTGTGTTCCCACATCAACTCACCGAACGAAATGAATACATCTCCAATTTCGTTCCATCCGCTCGACAAATCTCAACAAATTTTGTTCCTCCTGAACAGAGAGAAGGGAAGGGAACTTGCTGCCTCAACTTTGCTTGATGCGTTGTCGTCACCAACCTCTCTTCATCCTTCCACTGTCATCAGTGCTCTCATCCCATTCACACTCACCCAAATTCTCACAGCTTCCTTTTTGAAGAGCCAGGTTGTGAAATCTTTTTCTGCTCATCTCACCCGCTATTGGCTTCTCAACCCTGTTTTCGACGCATTCCTCAAATCGATCTCAGAACAGTCAAACCAACTCGCAAATGACATCGACGACGTTCCTGCCTTCCTCCTTGCTGCTTTGTCCACAAGAACAGCACAGTCATTCCCTCATGTGCGGGAGTCCAATTTCAATGTTGGATTCTCGTTGTCTGACATGATGTTCTCGTCGTTCACGATGACCCAGACAGATCTGATCTCAGTCATCCAGATGGTATGGCAAACTCGCCTTCGAATCAGGAATTGGACTCAAAATGAACTGACTCAACAATTCTTCGCTGCATCCACCCCTTCTTCGCTTCTGTCTCGCCCTCTTTCTCGGTCACTACTTCCATACACTAGTCTGGTCCTCGCCATGGATGAGAATAACCCTTTATTCGATCCACTTGCTTCAACCACAACCCAACCCATCCTCACGAACAACACACTCCTCCATTCAACTCAAACAATTCTCACCCAGCTCAAAATCATTCACAGTGTGTTCAACATGACAACACATCCAACGCTCGCTCTCATCGTCACCGCGCTTCAATCGTTCTTGAAGCGACCGCACTCAACTATCCAGTTCCTCAAATCTCAGATTATTCCTCTCGCCCTTCGCACTTCTCTTGTTCTCACCTCCATCACCTCTTCTCTAACCGCTCCACCTCTCCGTCCACCACAAATCACTGACACGCCCGCCCCAACCCAATCTCCTCTCAAACTGTTCGTCTCTCCGTTTGGTCCACTCCAGCATGATCTCACAATCCTCTCTTCTCTTGCTCGAATCATCCTTCTTGACTATACCCAACCGACACAAGCCATCCTCATTCTTCTCCAACAAAAAAGAGTTGAAGACGCTCTTCTCCTCCTTCACTCCCATCAGATCAGGCAGACCACGAAAAGTTCATTAGTGAGCAGACTGTCTCTCTTCGTGTTTGTCCAACAGCTCATCGTGGACTCGTCTTTCTCATTTTTGGAGAATACTCGCTTCCACTGGCTTGTCCAGCGTGTCTATGCAAACTATCCATGGGCCTCACTTCAGCAAGCCATAACAGATTTCTCAAAATCCAAAGTCTTTCTCGAGATCAAGTGGCTGACAGGAATTATGAGTTTTGATCCATCATCCGGAGACAATCGTGTCAAAACGAGGAAGCCGACACTGCCGCCGCTTGGGGGACACGATGAAAGGAATGGTGTGGGTGATGTGGTGAGGTTGTATTGTGATTTGATGTATTTTCATCGTTTTCACGGATGAGATTCCTCCTCTTCGTGTGAAGGCTCTGTTTCTGGTATTTTCACCAAGTCGTGATAAAACTGATCAGAATATCATCAGAGAATCACTGTCCCATGAAACTATCACCATTCTCGCCGATGAGTGGCGTATGGTCTGCGAAGAGTCATCATTCCCTGCTTTTCATTGGTTTTTGAGAAACATCATTCAGTTTCAGGACTACTCGACGTCTTGTCCACCGTCCACATTCTTCCACACCTCACCAGCACGAGAATGGAATGTTCCACGTTGCTCTGCACATCAGTGCGTCAAGGGCTTGAATGACAGAATTGGTGTGAAGACGAAAGGACGAGGAAACTCTCATAAGCGCTCGCTCAACCCCCTGTCTTCCTCTCAATAATTCATCTCTTTCAGACATCTGAATGTATTCAACTCAACTGATTTCCATTACACAACTCGGTGAATTTGATATCGTTTGACGAAATCAGTCCAGAGATCCTGAGCAATCCTCGAAATGTCGTCGACTGATTCAGAACGTGCAACACCTACAAAACAAGACCCTCATACTTCTGTTTGAACCATTGGATAGACTCTTCCTTTGTGATCCGGTGGGATTTGCCAATCGTGGAATGGCATCTTCGGCGGCGATGGACACGGAAACCTGGGCGTCCAAGATTGACATAGAAGTCCATTCCATAAATACCAGTGTTAGGGTCGTATTTCATTCCAAGATCGATGTGCTCTTGGATCCCAAAGCCAAAGTTTCCAGTGTTGGAGAAGTTTTCTTTTTTCAACTGAAAGAGACACAAAAATGATGGAAAACATGAGTCGAAGGAAATAATAGCCAGAAAAAAGCAAATTATACATGGAAACTTCTATTTGAAGCAAACCTCGTACTCCTTAACGCGGAGACCGGCATCGAGGAGTTTCTCGGCTTTTTTGCCTCGAATAGTGACGTAGGTAGCAATTTTCTCATTCTTTCTGATTCCGAATTGTTTAATTGTGAGACGAGCTGATTTGAAGGTTGAGAGGAAGGACGATTCGAAAGCAATATCGTATCGATGAAAATGATCGTGAATCGCAAACATTTGCACTGGCAGGGTTTTTGTTGAGTGAGTTGCTCAAGCACTTTCATAGCCTTTGTGAGTGCATCTCCAGCTGCTCCGACACCGATGTGGAGAGTCAGTTTCTCGATGCTGATCTGCTTGCAGGCGGATTGATCAGTTCTGGTAAGAATAAGCACGAAATAGTGAAGGTGATCTGTGTTAGAAAGAAAAGACGGAATCTATACTTCTGGACGCTCTTCGTTGGGACCATAATATCGATCAGCCCACACAAAACTTCTAAAAAGAGGTGAGCACTCATTTTGGAGTAAATATCAAATTAGTTGAAATGAATACAGATCTAGTCCCAAACCCTACCATTTACTGCAATTTAATCTTGAAGAGAAGCAACGAGTGACTTCGTGGGCACGAATCATTCAAAGTCTGGTAGAAGGTGGAAAAAAGCGTAAGATTCATCTCACAAGAAGGAAAAGAAAGAATATATGGAGTTCGCAGGAAATTGGGCTTCTCCACTTCGAAATCATCGAACGGTTGAAGAATTGATGTGATTGAGTTGGACTTGATCTAATAAACACATTCTATTCACTATCATCGTAGGGAGAGAGAGGCGGAGAAGGGAGTTTGAGTATCACATCCAAAGTTTCGTCATGGAGTCCAAGATCTTCAAGTTTTCGATCGAGGTCAGATAAAGGGACTCCTTTGAAGATGAAGGTATGAATATGATTTTGATCGATGGAAAATTGGGTATATAGGAGATCTTTTACAGAATTCAATGTTGAACCGCTGTCTACAGCAAGTGAAAGTATAGGTTGATCTTTTATCCTGATTTTGAGGACCCACGAACCTCCAAGGAGAGGGAAGCACAAATTAATGGTGGACAGATTTGAGAGGGAATAATCATTCACAAATTTAGAGCTGTGGAGTTGTGTTGAAGAGGAAAAGAGTCTCTGTTTAGAATGTGGAATTGAAGTCTGAAGAGTGATTTTGTTCATGATTGAGAGAATTGAATCTGTTGTGCATGACGATATAATGAATGGGGACTGGTTAGGTGGTTGAACGAGCAAAATTAAATCGTGACTCATGTGATCAAAAACATAATCAAAATGTCGTCAGGCGAAGGCGAAAAATTGTTGTCTTCAAAAGAAATAAAGGCCATTGCCAGGCCGATATTTGCTGAAAACTCTGATTTCTACTATCCGATGGGTCGTTTGAAAGCAGCAGGCTGGGTACGCAAGCATTGTAAATGTAGCCACAACTTCTGGACCAAAGACACAGAGCGAACAGTATGGAGCTTCATTTCTCTTCAATTCATTTATTACCATCTCTATCTTCTTTTCTGTACAGACTTGTGGAGATAGCAACTGTGAAGGATCGTACAAGTTCATCCGAGAACCTGGCCAAGAACTCAAGCCGGATGAGCATAAATTGACGTACCAGGAAGCTTGGAACGGATTTAAACAGTCCATATTTCCTTTTGATTAATATTTATCCTACTCTTTCCTCTTGGTATTGCTTCACAGATCATTCACACAAACTGTTCCTCCACACACTGCTATCGATCGATATCCTGTCGTTGCAAGGTGGCGTGATGACGTGGACTATGTTGCCGCAGGAATTTACTGCTTCCAACCATACTGTGTCACAGGAGAACTCAAACCACCAGCCAATCCTCTCATCTGTCCTCAATTCTGCCTGCGATTCAATGATCTCGATTCAATCGGACTTTCAGGACGACATTACAGTGGATTTGTTATGATCGGCATTCAATCATTCTATCCTGCAGGCGACACAACGTATCCAAAGGAACAACTCATTGAAAACAACCTGAACTGGCTGACCAAAACATTGAAAATTGAAGAAACGGAAATTACCTTCATTGAAGATGTATGGGCTGGTGGAGGAAACATGGGGCCATGTGTAGAGTACTTTGTGAAAGGAATGGAAGTCGGAAACATGGTGTTCAACGACTACAAGGCAGATCTTGTGAAAGGAACATGGTCTGAACTTCCTTTGCGCATTGTTGATGTGGGTATCGGATTGGAGAGAATTCCATTCCTTGTCAACGGTTCTCCAACATCATATGAGGACGTGTTCCCAGAAGCTCTGGAATGTCTCCGATCTCGAATTGGACTCCAACAAACCGAACAAGACCGAGCTATTTACAGCAAATTTGGAAAATACTCTTGTTTGCTCAACATTGATGAATGTGACGACATCCAACAAACATGGAAAGACATCGCTTCCCACGCTGATACAGATGTCGAAAATCTTCGCAGAATTGTCGAAGAGCAGCGTGACTTGTTCCTTGTCGCTGATCACACGCGTACCATCCTCGTTGCTATTGAGGATGGCTCTCTCCCCTCGTCAACAGGAGGCGGAGCAAATCTCCGAAATCTCATCCGTCGAGTCTTCTCGACTCTTAAAAACAGAAATTGGTGGTCTAAGGTTGGTCTGGAAGGCTTGAACGAACTTTTCCAAAAACATCGTGAGGCATTGACGAAGTTATATGGACATTTCACAACGAATCGCTCTCTACCGACCATCATTGAACTGGAATATCAACGATGGAATACCACCGATCAGGCAGCAGAAAAGATTATCAAGGACTTCCAAAAAGCTCGTCAGAAGGAAGCTCAGAAGAAATCGAAGGGAGGCGAACAAGTCAACACTGATCTGACTGTTTATGACTGGATCACACTAAGTACAACGCATGGTGTGATGCCTGATCAAATTGAAGCTGTCACAAAACATCCCATCCCCGACAATTACTATACTGAGCTGACAGAGATGAAAGAAAAAACGACGAAGCCACTCCTCGAAGGACAGAACTTATTTGCCGTCCAATGCAAGGATATTCCTCAAACAGTTGAACTGACCTATTCGCAGCGTCTTGAAGACCATCCTGAAGTGGAAGTTGACATGGACTTGAATGCACTTGAATTCGAAGCCAAAGTCCAGATTGTGCTGAAAACACCCGGAAAAGACAATGTCCACGATCTTGTTGTGCTCGACCAGACCTTCTTCTACCCAACATCAGGTGGTCAAGACCACGACAATGGAAAGCTCACCCTTTTCTTCCCGAAGCCTGAAGGAAGTCGAACCGAAGGCTCCTTCGCTGAAGTTCTCGCCGATCGCACGGCAGCTGTGTTTGATGTGGTCGACGTTGGGAAGGCTGGACATTGTGTCACACACCAGATCGTCCCTGCCCTGACCGAGCAGCAGGTCCAGTTCCTCGAGAAGCACAACCAGATGACATGCGAGCCACAATTCAGAGTCCTCGCCTTTGGACAGATCGACAAAGAACGACGCTACCAGCTTGCCTGCCATCACACTGCCACCCATCTCATCCACTGCGCTGCCCACACAGTGCTTGGACCGCACGTGTGGCAGGCCTCAGCCAAAAAGACAGTCGTGCAGGCCCATCTGGACATCACCCACTTCGCTGCTCTGAAGGAAGAGGAAGTGGAGCAGATTGAAGACTACGCCAACAAGCTGGTCACAGAGGAGCTGGTGATCCGGAAGACACACATGAAGAAGGAGGATGCAGAGAGACAGCACGGCTTCTCTCTCTACCAGGGCGGTGTTGTCCCTGGCCTCGACGTGCGTGTTGTGTCGATGCTCAAACCAGCTCCAAAGACGAGACATCAGAACGACCATCTCGCAGCCTTCCACTCTGCCTGCCCGACCGTCCGCGATGCAGCAGAGGACGATGAAGTCGTGGGGGATGTCGAGGCATGCTGTGGATCGCATCTGAACAACTCTGCCCAAGTCGGATCCATCCGCATCCTCCGCTCGAACAGAGTGAGCGACGGTGTCGTCCGGATCGAGTTCGTCGCTGGGCCTCGCGTGAACGAGATCTACAAAGACGAGAAGCGCAGGAACCGTGCAATCAGCAACATCTGGCGTGTGCAACCGACAGAGTTCGAAGCATCGGCACAACGCTTCTTCAATTGCTTCAAACAGCTCGACACGCAAACACCGAAATACCAGACCGCTCTCATCCGCCTTGCCTTCTCCCAACCAGCTGGCGCTCGCTCCCCACCCCTCCGCCTCTTCATCAACCAAGAATTCACCAACCCCACATGGCTGATCTCACTTCTTCCCGAAGAAGCCAAGAAGACGATTGTTGCTGCAAACTGCGAAGGCGGAGATGTGTTCGGAAAGAAGAGCGAAAAGTGGGGTGTCGTGTTTGTCGGCCCGTCGTATCTGTACGGAATCCTCGGCTTCACGCCAGTTGAGAAGAAGGAGGGAAAGGCAGACGAGAAGGATCTGTGTGCAGAGGAGATGAAAGCCGCAGTGGAAGCTGCCAACGCACAGGGACCAGCAGAGGGCAAGGCAACTCCGTTGATGATTGAGGCAGGGAAGTTCAAGGATGCCATTCCTGCTGATCACAAAAAGATGAAGCAGATGCCAACCTGGACGTCCACTCTGAAGTGCCTCTCTCTGAAAACGACGAAAGCTGTTGTGTCTTATTTTGTCGATCACGGTTTTGTTGTCGTTGATCAGTAAACATTTCATGGAATATGCCCGAATAGTAAAATCTGAACGAAAATAATGATGCCATGAACATAGTTCCGGAAGAGAGTTGAGGATCGACTTGATACAAATGAGGATCAAAATCTTAAGAATTTTAGCGGCGTGGCTCAGTGGAAGAGTGGTGGGCCCATAACCCACAGGTCACAGGATCGAAACCTGTCGTCGCTACTTTTTGTTTTTTTGTCCAAACTTCTTCTTACATCATTTTACTCTTTCCTTCTCCATCGTCAGTATCCCAGTTGGTCTTCTCAAACATGTAACTGTGATCAAATTGAACCCTGAAAATTAGAGTTTTGCTTGTTCGCACTCGTCGCCCGATAACTCGAGGATTTCTCCTTCTTCACTCCACATTTTCTGACATTCGCTAGAGGGTGTCTTGTGGGTACTTTTCCAGACATTCCTATTGCGGTATCCAACCTGATATCTTTCTTTGTGAGTGGAGATGAACAAACAGGATTATTTTGGAATTAACAGACCACCCAAAGCAGATACGATCGGGAGGCAATGAGGCGGCGGAAGAGTAAAGGTCAATAAACACGGTCCTTGGGAAGTCAAGGTCCAAAGTGAGAGACCGCGAGAGAAGGAAGAAAAACGAGAAAGATGATTGATGGATGATACTTCGATCCAACTCACACAGTCGAAATAGACTATTGCTCTTCCATTTATCTAGACCACCAGACCTCCAAAATCCTCGAGCGAGTGTCAGAAAATGTGGAGTGAAGAAGGAGAAATCCTCGAGTTATCGGGCGACGAGTGCGAACAAGCAAAACTCTAATTTTCAGGGTTCAATTTGATCACAGTTACATGTTTGAGAAGACCAACTGGGATACTGACGATGGAGAAGGAAAGAGTAAAATGATGTAAGAAGAAGTTTGGACAAAAAAACAAAAAGTAGCGACGACAGGTTTCGATCCTGTGACCTGTGGGTTATGGGCCCACCACTCTTCCACTGAGCCACGCCGCTAAAATTCTTAAGATTTTGATCCTCATTTGTATCAAGTCGATCCTCAACTCTCTTCCGGAACTATGTTCATGGCATCATTATTTTCGTTCAGATTTTACTATTCGGGCATATTCCATGAAATGTTTACTGATCAACGACAACAAAACCGTGATCGACAAAATAAGACACAACAGCTTTCGTCGTTTTCAGAGAGAGGCACTTCAGAGTGGACGTCCAGGTTGGCATCTGCTTCATCTTTTTGTGATCAGCAGGAATGGCATCCTTGAACTTCCCTGCCTCAATCATCAACGGAGTTGCCTTGCCCTCTGCTGGTCCCTGTGCGTTGGCAGCTTCCACTGCGGCTTTCATCTCCTCTGCACACAGATCCTTCTCGTCTGCCTTTCCCTCCTTCTTCTCAACTGGCGTGAAGCCGAGGATTCCGTACAGATAATGAAGTTCGATGGACGGTTGACCATCAAATTAAAATTTTCGTAGGAAAGGGAGACAGTGTGGTGTTGTGACCGTCCGAAATGGAGTGCGAGTATTCCACAAGAATCAACAAAGATAAAGTCTGAAGAGAATGAGAGAGACAGATGGACGAATTACTGAAGGAGCGTGCTCTCGAGAACTGAGATATTGTGTGTCATTTCGTGCCCGTTTTCTATTCAGGCTCTCCATTCAATCCTGTCTCATCGAGCTGGGTGAGAGAGTTTGTTCGGAGAAGCCTCTCGATCACAATGGGCATCTCACCCTTCAGCGACCCTGTAGACTTGAACAACGCTCGACATGTTTGGTTGCAATAGGCTTCAGATGGTTCTCCATGAAATGGGGAGGGTGAATTTGAATTCGCCTCCGAATACCTGTCGTGGTTAGTGGTGTCTCATCATGCTTTTGTGGGCCGCCATTATTTCACTACTGCCAATGTCCCTTGTTCGAAAATGATGGAAAGAGGAGGTGTCAAAATGGTACTCGAATCCCTGATGTCTGTTTCGGTGAGTGTATGACATTGAAGGATTGAATGAATTGAAGAAAACGGAGAGACGACACGGTGACAGTCTGATTGAGAATATGAAACATATCATGCTCTGGCTGTGCGATCTTGGTGGAGTTGTCTGCTTTGAAAGGATATTGATCATATGAATTGATGTTGTGAGAACATTAGCAGTGATAGGAGATGGTTGAGATGATTTTGTTATTCGTGGTCCGTTGAGACTTGATGGTGTCTCTAATCCAGGCAATAAAGCCGATGCCCATCTCTGTCTTCCTCTGAGTTCCCTTGATATTGAGAACGAACTTTCGAGTCAATCAGAAAACGAGGCGAGAAGTTGTCTTGAGGTGACGCTTTCACTTAAACACAGCTATTCGCCGTCCTACTGTGCAACCCATGTTGACGAATCATACTCAAAGCAAAACAAGGGAATTTTGCTCATATCCCTGAGATTCCATCGAGATCAGTTGGTTTCGATGGGTTGGCAACTTAAAATGAACACGAAGAAAGGGGAGATCATCATTCCACCAAGTATTTTATCCACAGTATGCTCTATTTCCTTCTCAGATTACTCATATACACCAAACTTCATCATAAAATCATAGCAACACGTGAAATGACACTTAGGAGAAGAGCCTTCTGACACTCCATTTTCAGTCAGTTTTCAGATTCCGGGAAAGGTGAATCACTTCACGTGTTGCTATGATTTTATGATGAAGTTTGTAGGCATGGGCAGCGGTCGGTCCGACTGCTCGTCGACCGACCGACTGCATTTTTTTGTGATCGTGCCCTTTTCACCAAAAACAGTGTGTTTAATCCTTCAGATTTTCGTAAAAACCAAAGTATTGTCAATAAAAGAATATATGTGAATGTTTGGGAAGATTAAAGGAACAGCGAATCGTTGTGTTTTGAATGAAAGGGGAGAACAAGTGATGGACACTTCTTGACTTAAAAAGATGGCTGAGCTGTCTTCCATCCCTCGTTTTTCACTCTCGCGGAGATACTGTTGTGAACAAACTGTCACATTTACACTTGTCTCCACTGTTGGTGGCTGCGTCGCCTGCGTATCCCGAAGCTTCAGATGCTCCAGCCGCTCATCTTGCTGCTTCTTCACATCGTCCTCCAGTGGCGCCACGTGTGTCAGCAGAGAATCCACATCAGGTGTGTATGGGATGTGCTCAGCCAGAAGATCGGGGAAAGACGAAGGAGAGATGGTGGAGAGGGAGAGGGCTGGAGGAGAGGGAGAGTGAGGAAGAGAGGAAGGCAGACTGGGTGGCGTGTTGGGTGGGGGTGGAGGGAGCACAGAGTGGCGCGGGTCGGGTGGGATGGCCTTTGCCTGCACAGAAAGAAGACACGTCATGAAGAAACAAACACAAAACAGGAAACACAATCAAACAACAACCACAACCCAACAAGAAACAGAACCACACATCGACAAGTGCCACTGGCGCAATCGCGCCCATTCGGATGGTGTGCGGCCTCTCCTTCCGAAATCGGTCCAGCATCGCTGCGTCTTCTTTCGGAGCTTTGTCGCCTGCGTCGCCTGTGTGTTCGAACACTCGCCTTCCTTAGTTCCTCACTCCCTCGTTCCTTCCCTTTGCACTGTCCACGCTGTGCAGGCAGTTCGGAAGATCGCACAGCAACAGCGATGCCTGCTCTTCGTCTCTTGGAACCCGGCCTCCCACACCCACTCCGGCCAGCACTTCCGAAGCCGCGTCTTGTCTGGCAAGCGATCGGAAGGCAGGATAGAGAGTGTCGGCTATACAGCTTCCTCCTCCTTCTCCTCCTTCCTCTTCCGCTCCTTCTCACCCTTCCTCGCCTCTTCTCCCATCCACGGCACTCGGAATTAGTTCATCGTAAGCATCCCAACCTATCCCTTCACCTCGCCCAGCATCCACCTCTCGTCCGGCCAGTCAAACGCGTAGCTGAAGCACAACTCCCTTGCTTCGAGCCCCTGCTCCTTCATGAACGCCCCTGCACTCCCTTCCAATCAGTGGAGCGCTTTGACCAGGCAATGCTGGAGCAGAACAAGCATTCTGATACAAGCATGAACAGAGTTCGTGTTTTGCATTCAAAACTTCAGAGCCTGTGAAAGAGGGCTGTTTGGTTGGATTCTTCAAAGAAAATAGGAGTGAGCACGATGGAAAAGTTCATGATGCTCATTTTCGTCAGCTCCCTGTTCAAATTCACCTTCCCCAGGAACGAGCACCTCAAGTGCATACTGTCCCGATTTAGGATCGAGAGTGTGGAAATTAGAAACAACTTCGCGTGTGTTTGGCACAGTGTCGACAGAACAATGGTGACGAAAGGTGACTGCCAAACTTGACGGAAGGGTTGGATGAACTCGCACAGACTTGTGTTTTAGAAGCCCGAAAAGAACATGTGGCTGCTGTGTGGACAATTCCAAATCTCATATCATTGCGTATATCCCTTGTAGTTCGTCGATCGTCGCTTTTGACAGTAAGAGTTCATAAAATACCCTCTTGTATGAATCTCTGTTGTGAATTAGGTTATTTGATCAGCTGCGAGACAGTGTCGTTCACTGTCGTAGGGATATCCGTTTTAGAGTCTGCGATCTCCTCCAAAACCTAAATGTTGGAGAGGAAGCTGTGGTCATACACCATCCCTCCCGAAATCACAAAAACGAACCATCGGCGTCCCCACATCAATCGAGGCCACTTTGGGAACCGCTGCAGGTGGGACAGGGTGGAATTCGGAGCTCATGAACGGAGGGTTGACTGCCTGTCACAGCTGGGATTGACAGAGGAAATGTAGTGAATGAGAAAGTTTGAAGTGCAGAGGTGATGAATTGTGTGCACGTTGAGTAGAAATAGCGGGGTTGGGGAGGCGACGATTCCGTTGTCACGACCGATCAAGAATTCTGGGAGATAGAGGAATCCCACAGCTTGTTCTCTGCCCGTTCCGATGTCTGACATCCAAAAACAATCATCGAGCGAGACACAGGTGAGTATACAGCCACATGCGAGCTGATCGGCGGTTGCTGGTTCTTGCCTGGTGTCAGGAAGGTCTAGGTCTATGCCACGATATCAAGTGAGTACAAGGTACTCAATCGGTGCTGCTTCATTCCCCAAATCCACACAGTATTCCATTCTTCATCACCACCGGGTAGAGATCGCGTGGAGATGGTCGACGATAGTGGATGGACAAGACATCAACTTCACATAAATGATGAGAAAGAGGTTGATAAGAGTGTAAAACTATGTAAAAGCATACTGATGTTGTGAATGTTCGTTTCTCTTCTCAAAATGCTTATTTCCGAGTTGGGCTGGATCATGTCATCTTTGCTGACAAATGAAGAGAAAGAGGATGGAAATGATGAAAAGAATTAAAACACCATTTCATCATTATCTGGGTGAGTGGAAAGGTGTGAGAACGAAGAGAAGGAGTCGGTGTCGGTTGGACAGGCCGACTTTTGTCCGATGTTGGGGAAGGACAGACCGACTCAGGGACTCTTGATCTAAGACGTGTTGAACACTAATTTCGAGAAATTTGAGATGAACTAATTATCGTGATACTGTGAATCAAAAATGAGAAAAAGAGAATAATAAAGTGACTCTGGCGGGACTCGATCCTGGGTCGGGGGAGCAAAAAGCTGTCGTGCTACCACTCGACTAAAACGCGATTCAAAAAAGTCGCCGACTGTTTTATTTTTAGGGACTGGACTCGATGTTTTCAGACCGACCACTGCCCATGCCTAGAAGTTTGGTGTATATGAGTAATCTGTGAATGAAATAGAGCATACTGTGGATAAAATACTTGGTGGAATGATGATCTCCCCTTTCTTCGTGTTCATTTTAAGTTGCCAACCCATCGAAACCAACTGATAAACCTTAGGTGGAATAAAACATGGGCCCGATCAACTCCTTCCAGTGAATTTGGGTCTAGGTCTAGATAAACTCCCAAAATTAATTTTCAAAAGAAAAAAAGCAACATTTTCTCTATACATGGGTAACCTGATCGAAAATTTTGAAAATCAAGAAAAACCACTGATGGTCGCTGATTTTGGATTAATAAGTGTGGATCGAATCTCAGAGAAATTGAAGGTTTTCCGATGATCAAAATTTCCATTCGTGTCTTCTTCTTCACTTTTGCATCGTTTAACTGAAATTTCACATTCCTGAGGATCTCTCTGAATGGGAATTCAAGAGTGGTTGAATGAAGTGAAGCTGAACAGAATTATGCTGGTGTGGATGCAATCATTCGAGATAGATGTGTTTATCACGAGAATATACGATAATTTAACTACTTGTGACCAATGATTTTCAAAATATCACCATTTTCTCTCATTTCAAGATACTCACTTTATCATTATTGATTCTTCAAAAACACATAACCAAGTAGTTATTCGAGATTGGAGAGAAAAAAGGAGAATTCTGTCGCAAAGAAGATTCTCAACCAGCCATTAGTTTTGAACCAACAAAAAATGCATTTTTGTGCAGGACTATCGAAAAAAGACACTCGAAAAATATCATGGTTCTTTCAAAGAATTTGTTGTAGAGAAAATTTGGGTTTTTTGAATCTATCCAGAGACACTGAATTATTTTTTGAAATTTTTCCATAATATTCCAATCATCAAATAAAGTTTCTGGAAGAAAAATCATGACAATTCATTCACTGGTTGTTGAGATATTGCTAAAACGCATTTTCTGAAAGGCCAAAAGAATGAATTTTTTAGTATTCTCAGCGAATAGTTGGAGATTTTTTCAGAATGATATTTTTTCTTTTTTAAACCATATCCATCAGTTTCTGCGAGCAAGACGAAATATTGCAAGAAATGAATTTTGGTGTCTTTCTGACAGCACAACTACAACCATTAGAACAGTTAGAAAAGACTACTTCATCTGATTCTTCACAAATCCCCATCGTTCGTTTCATAGATGCCCAAAACAAACGAACTACTGAACCGCCATCAAAAAAAGAAGAAGTATGATCAATTAAAGAGAGAGATGAATCGAACTCAGGCAGTACTGCGTCTGATTAAAGATGGACTTGAGTATATTTTTGATGAAAGCTCTCCTCCACAGAAAAACCAAATTCGACGTGTCTACGCACTCGTTGAAGACATTTTTGTTGGTGAATTTGGAGTTAAACTAAATTCTTCACCTTCCATGCACAGAATCGCAAAAGACTATGCCGAAGCAGGAATCTGGCGGCAAACACGCTTCTTCCCCCCAGAACCAGATTCATCTCGAACTCCATCACTTCATGACATCGTCATATTTCCCTCATATCTCACGAGAATGTCGGCAAATTCCAGTGAAGATTCGAAAAAATTACGAGAAACTCTCGATTTATGGCGGGTTTATGAGTTTTGGCGCCTTTCTGACGGCACTATGAAGTGATTTAGAAAAAAAACATCGGTTCAGAATTGCTGGTATGGGTGGCCGAAAACTGTTGTCCGTGACTGACACACAAAACCTGGAATATCTCTAAAGCTCGGAACATGTGGGTTAAAAGATGAAAAAGATGTCATGAAGTTATGGAGTTCGAGATGTATCTGGTTCTGGGGGGAAGAAGCGTGTTTGCCGCCAGATTCCTGCTTCGGCATAGTCTTTTGCGATTCTGTGCATGGAAGGTGAAGAATTTAGTTTAACTCCAAATTCACCAACAAAAATGTCTTCAACGAGTGCGTAGACACGTCGAATTTGGTTTTTCTGTGGAGGAGAGCTTTCATCAAAAATATACTCAAGTCCATCTTTAATCAGACGCAGTACTGCCTGAGTTCGATTCATCTCTCTCTTTAATTGATCATACTTCTTCTTTTTTTGATGGCGGTTCAGTAGTTCGTTTGTTTTGGGCATCTATGAAACGAACGATGGGGATTTGTGAAGAATCAGATGAAGTAGTCTTTTCTAACTGTTCTAATGGTTGTAGTTGTGCTGTCAGAAAGACACCAAAATTCATTTCTTGCAATATTTCGTCTTGCTCGCAGAAACTGATGGATATGGTTTAAAAAAGAAAAAATATCATTCTGAAAAAATCTCCAACTATTCGCTGAGAATACTAAAAAATTCATTCTTTTGGCCTTTCAGAAAATGCGTTTTAGCAATATCTCAACAACCAGTGAATGAATTGTCATGATTTTTCTTCCAGAAACTTTATTTGATGATTGGAATATTATGGAAAAATTTCAAAAAATAATTCAGTGTCTCTGGATAGATTCAAAAAACCCAAATTTTCTCTACAACAAATTCTTTGAAAGAACCATGATATTTTTCGAGTGTCTTTTTTCGATAGTCCTGCACAAAAATGCATTTTTTGTTGGTTCAAAACTAATGGCTGGTTGAGAATCTTCTTTGCGACAGAATTCTCCTTTTTTCTCTCCAATCTCGAATAACTACTTGGTTATGTGTTTTTGAAGAATCAATAATGATAAAGTGAGTATCTTGAAATGAGAGAAAATGGTGATATTTTGAAAATCATTGGTCACAAGTAGTTAAATTATCGTATATTCTCGTGATAAACACATCTATCTCGAATGATTGCATCCACACCAGCATAATTCTGTTCAGCTTCACTTCATTCAACCACTCTTGAATTCCCATTCAGAGAGATCCTCAGGAATGTGAAATTTCAGTTAAACGATGCAAAAGTGAAGAAGAAGACACGAATGGAAATTTTGATCATCGGAAAACCTTCAATTTCTCTGAGATTCGATCCACACTTATTAATCCAAAATCAGCGACCATCCAGCCACGGACAAAAGTTTACGGGCACCCAAGTCTGCATTTATGAACAGGTGTTTTTTTCTGATTTTTTTTGAAACACTTCACAACAATGAAAGATAGTCCTTAGTGAAATATAAAACCAATATAGTGTGGTGAAGTGAAAATCAGGAAGAGAGGTCGAGCCGAATTGGGAGGAAAATTTGATGAGGGTGACAAGAACACATGGGTCATTATTTTTGACATCATAGAAAAGTTCGAGATCACCCCTTCAAAACCTCCTCTCCGCATTCTTTTTTTCAAATTTGCTGTTAAATCTCACATAGCTCTTTCTCACCTCAATGAACTGATTGCATGTGTTTTTTTCGATCTATTCATACCAGTAGACAAATTGGATGTGGATTTCAAAACAATATGGGTTGATCGTCATTTGGTGGACTTTGTACTTTCAACCATCTTCCTCACTGCACTGGATGTGGTGTACTGGGTGAATGTCTCCTTCACCACCATATAACCTCTTCTCTCATTCTCTCTCTCCTCTGTTCTCCCCCTCTTCGCATGACATTGAAGCTTGGATGAATGAATTCACTTTTATTCACTTCTAGTGGTGCAGTCGTTCAAACAAGTGATACTGCTTTGGTTGGTTTTCGAAAGAAAGTGATAATTGTGAGTTGAAACAACAAAATGCATGGAAGACACAACTAAGATGGAAAGTGTTGATGAGAGAAAGAGTGGAGGGAGGCGGAGGCCCGAGGAGGGAGTTTGGATGTCGCAGAAGGAAAAAGGGGGGTCTATCGGAGGGAGGTGAGTGGAGGACGAGCGAGGCAAGCAGAGGTGAGAGGGACGAGCGAGGCAAGTAGAGGTGAGTGGAGGACGAGGGAGGCAAAGCAGAGGTGAGAGGAGGGACGAGGGAGGCAAGCAGAGGTGAGTGGAAGACGAGGGAGGCAAGCTGAGGAGAGTGGAGGACGAGGGAGGCAAGCAGAGGTGAGTGGAGGGACGAGGGAGGCAAGCAGAGGTGAGTGGAAGACGAGGGAGGCAAGCAGAGGTGAGGGAGAGGACGAGGGAGGCAAGCAGAGGAGAGTGGAGGACGAGGAAGGCAAGCAGAGGCAAGCAGAGGTGAGTGGAGGACTAGGAGGCAAAGTGAGAGGAGGGAGGGACGAAAGGGGGAGGGAGAAGAAGAAGCAGAGAGGTGAGGAGTGGAGGACGAGGGAGAGGCAGAAGAAGCAGAGAGGAGGACGAGGGAGGCGAGGCAAGGGTGAGAGGAGGACGGGAGAGCAAGCAGGAAAAGCAGAGGTGAGTGGAGGACGAGGGAGGCAAGCAGGGTGAGAGGGAGGACGAGGGAGGCGAGCAGAGGTGAGAGGAGGACGAGGGAGGCAAGCGAGAGGAGAGTGGAGGACGAGGAAGGCAAAGTGTTCGAACACACAGGCGACACGGAGGCGACAAAGGTCGAAAAGAAGACGCAGCGATGCTGGACCATTCGGAAGGCCGCACACCATCCGGAATGGGCGCGATTGCGCCAGTGGCACTTGTCGAGTAGTTCTGTTTCTTGTTGGGTTGTGGTTGTTGTTTGATTGTGTTTCCTGTTTTTGTGTTTGTTTCTTCGCGGCGTGTCTTCTTTCTGTGCAGGCAAAGGCCATCCCACCCGACCCGCGCCACTCTGTGCTCCCTCCACCCACCGCCCACCCAGTCTGCCTTCCTCTCTTCCTCCTCTCCTCCAGCCCTCTCCTCTCCACCATCTCTCCTTCGTCTTTCCCGATCTTCTGGCTGAGCACATCCCATACACTGATGTGGATTCTCTGCTGACACGTGTAACCACTGGAGGACGATGTGAAGCAACAAGATAGGCGGCTGGAGCATCTGGCTTCGGGATACGCAGGCGACGCAGCCACCAACGAGTGGAGACAAGTGTAAATGTGACAGTTTGTTCACAGCAGTATCTCCGCGAGTGAAAAACGAGGGATGGAAGACAGCTCAGCCATCTTTTTAAGTCAAAAAAGTGTCCATCACTTGTTCTCCCTTTCATTCAAAACACAACGATTCGCTGTTCCTTTAATCTTCCCAAACATTCCACATATATTCTTTTATTGACAATACTTTGGTTTTACGAAATCTGAAGAATTAAACACTGTTTTTGGTGAAAAGGGCACGATCACAAAAAAATGCAGTCGGTCGACGAGCAGTCGGACCGACCGCTGCCTACAAACTTCATCATAAAATCCTAGCAACGTGAAGTGATTTTACCTTTCCGGAATCTGAAACTGACTGAAATGGGTGTCAGAGAGCTCTTCTCCTAAGTGTCATTTCACGTGTTGCTATGATTTTATGATGAAGTTATTAATATATAGTAATCTGAGAAGGAAATAAGAGCATACTGTGGATAAAATGCGGGTGGAATGATGATACTCCCCTTTCTTCGTGTTGCTTTTAAGTTGCCAACCTGAAACCAGCTGATCTCGATGGAATCTCAGGGATATGACAAGAATTCCTTGTTTTGCTTTGAGTATCAATTCGTCAACATGGGTTGCACAGTAGGACGGCGAATAGCTGTGTTTAAGTGAAGCGTCACCTCAAGACAACTTCTCGCCTCGTTTTCTGATTGACTCGAAGGAGTTCGTTCTCAATATCAAAGGAACTCAAGAGGAAGACAGAGATGGGCATCGGCTTTATTGCCTGGATTAGAGACACCATCAAGTCTCAACGGACCACGAATAACAAAATCATCTCAACCATCTCCTATCACTGCTAATGTTCTCCACAACATCAATTCATACTTGAGTCAATATCCTTTCCAAACGAAGACAACTCCACCAAGATCACTTTGTGAGCCTGTGTGATATGTTTCATATTCTCAATCAGACTGTCACCGTGTCGTCTCTCCGTTTTCTTCAATTCATTCAATCCTTCAATGTCATACACTCACCGAAACAG